>CM031244.1:13639308-14239308 GCA_018340775.1 Taxus wallichiana var. yunnanensis
CTTTGAATACTCATTGAACTTCTCCCGATGAGCAGACTCAGAGTCTCGGCCACAGGTTGTGGGAGGTGCACTCCCATCTTCTATAAGGCTTGAAGCAAGTACTTTGCTCGCTCCTTCGCAGCCTTTTCTCCTTTCGCTTCCCGGCTTTTTACAGAGTGCATCAACTCATGCGAAAGAGCTTCCCCGGAGACTTTCTAAGGATGTCCCCATCAGACTTGGGTCACGGTGAAATATGTTGAGACAGATCTTCTTTCTTTGAGGGGGTTGGGGCACGCTATTTCCATGACTCTCTCACCGCAGCCGCTCTTTGAGAAGCATGTAACCGGCTTGTGCTTCTTTGCTCCTTTAGCTTTAATGACCAAAAGTCCATCGGAGCGATGGGGACTTTCCTCTTTTGTTGGCTCAGCTGCTGAGAGATCCAAGCTGGTCCTATAGAAGAAGGACCAGAGATAGAGGGGGAGGTAGCAACGGTAGAAGAGGGGAAAAACGCGAGACACGCGGCTGGCGGCATTGAAAGAATAGCCAAAGAAATGTCCACGGAGGAAGGGAAACCGCAATCAGCAGTAAGATATAGGAAGGGAAGGGAGCTCGAGATGAGGGAAGAAATAGAGGAAGACAGATCGCGAGGAGGAGAAGATAGATGAAGAAGCAGGGGAAAGGGTAGAAGAAGGGGCAGAGGACACGACCAAAGGGATGGTCGTTTGAGTCACTCGAGGAGGGGAAGGAAGAGAAGAAGAAGGGATAGAAGGGACCTCTGAAGTTGTAGCGACGCCGACATCCTGGGTGGATGGGCGATAGGACTATCCTCCGTCAATTCCTCATCAAGAGTTATGACTTATTCAGCTCAAGGAAGAGGACTTTCTGTGGGCTTCCTCCCGAATGGTGCTAGGTTCACCTTCGCACCTTGCCTTTCACCGCTTCTTTGACCTTGGAGGTGCGTTGCCCAAAGGGGAAAGTTGTGAAATCTACCCCGAGGTAGATTAGTCCGTCATGCGGCACCAATGCTCGCTTCTCCGCATAGTCTCCTCGACCCTCTCCTTGATTGTTCGAGGAGACTTATTCCCGCCAATGGCCGGAAGGGCCAATCATCCCCATCTGTGTCATTATACACCTTATCTTCTTTATCTTCCGTAGTCCGAAGCCTTCTGGGACAATGGCCACCCGTATTGGATGATTTCCGCCAATGCTAAGCGAGAGTGATCCTTTCTTCTTCGAGTTCCACCTCATGGAGAACGCCAATGTAAATATCCTCAATTTGAGGGACATGGATCGGATCGAGCTTTGCTTTTGTGCAGCTTCTGGGTCAAGGTAGGCCTGGCCGGGAAGTCATGCTTCAAGTTGAGTAGCTCCACTCTCCGCGAACATTTCCTTCGCCTTATGGGGGTGGAGCATGTGTATCGCCTACTTTGAGGGGGAAAGGAGTTCCACCCTTCTTTCTTTCGAGGCACTTCTCATGGTACGTGACCACTGCTTGATAGCTTCTAGTAGAATCACTTAGGCCCAAAGATACCTTGGTAGCTCCGGTTGGCTCTCCCAAAAAGTTGGGCAGCCCTCGATAGGTGAACGTGGGAAATTGGGTGAACAGGCCCCCATTTCTCTCGTGATCGCCACTATGTTTTTGGTCGTCCGGCTATGAGTCATGTTTGGCCTCGCAGGCAGGATGACATGATAGAAGAATGCATCATTAACTTTTGCGAAATGTTGGATGCTATTCTCCAAATTTCACTGATAGTAATCAAATATCTTGGCCTCGAGGCCATACTCCACTTCGGTTCAGCCCCGATAATCCCTTGCCGACACCGGGGCAGATAGACTACATAGGAGTTCATATGGAACACTCCTGTCATGGCGAATCATTGTCAGAGCCGCCGTATATGGTGTCGCTTATTATTTCCCTCAAAAAAGCGCTGATCGGGCAAATTCTTATTCATTGTCTCTGTGTACCGCAAAGATCCACTTATGGAAATAGTGGGCATCCGAAAGCCCAAAGACTCTCGCTCAGAAAGTGATAGTATCACCGAGTTCCTCCGAGAAATCACTTGGTGGATAGTCCGAGGCCACCGGGTCACCGCCTTCTTGTTTTTAGGTAGACCTCATTCATCAACTCGCATGCACCGGGTCTTCGTTGTCTTCCTGTGCTTTGATGCATTCTCGTTGGCTAAGCAAGTCAATGTACACGTAGTTCCGGTGATGAGGGATGCCAAGTATCAACTCAAAGTGACGGGCAAAGTGAGGTTTATGACCGCCTCGCCTTACTATTCTCGACACATCTTGGTCTTTGTTGTAACATTGCGCAATCACCATCATGAATTCGTTGTTGACAAATGACGACGGGATTCCTCCGGCAAGTGCAGTGGCACCGCCTATTAACTTGTCCATCCATGGACTTCTCAGAACTTTTTGAGTCCTAACCTTAACTCATCCATGTCAATGTGACCCAATTCCCGTAGTCTCCGACATCCATACTCGCACTCACTCGTGATTCGGCATCCCGACCCTCCGATATTTGTATTTCATCTCTTCTTCTCCGCCCTTAGCCTTTCCTCTTGGTTTGGTGGGCTTCGCTTGACGTAGACATGTGTTCTTTCGAACTCGCTGCTGATCTCGCACGAAGAAGAAGTGAGACCCAATCCAAAAAGGTTGAATTAGTCATTTGATCTTCCATTGGAAAGCTAGCAGAAGAAAGAGTTAGAGATTTTAAGGCTCAGGGCGCGGGAAAAATGCAACTGGCAGGCCAAATAGATAAGGCGCACAGAAAAGGAATGTTGCAGAGGTTATACTGGCGCCAAAGGCGCATGGCGCATGGATGAAGCAGGTTGCATTTTATAGCAGGGCGCACAGGAAATGCGTGTTACATTGGGGTTCGGTGCGCCTTTTGGCGCATGGGAAGATTGTGTAACATTAACAAATGGTGCGCCAAAGGCTTTGGCGTGGCGCATGAAGGTTTTACACAACATCATGTTACTGCAATGGAGGGTGCGCCCGCGCCTTTCTAACTTTATACTCGCGCGAATAAGGCTTGTGTTGCATGAAAGCTGGGTGCGCCCTTTGGCGCATGAAAGCGGGATGTAACATGGAAAGAAGGTGCGCCAAAGGGTTTTAAGGAAGCGCGGGATTTATACTTGTAGCATGCAAAAAGGGCGCGCTTTGAGGGCGCATGAATTCTAAATGCAGCAGGATGGAAGGGGTTACGCCATAGGCGCGGTATTGAGGATGCAATAGGTGGTAGATGCGCCGAGGGGCGCAATCGTTGCTTAAGTGCAACAAGACGCGCCAAAGGCGCCATGAACTAACTACACTAATCGCTCAAATATTTTCTTTCTTTTCTCCCACTTCAAAAGTTGCTTGGACAAGTAAGGTTTCTCAAAAAGGTTTCAGCAGACCAAGCCATTTCAAAACAGCTCCCTTCCAGCAGATCTGGAAAGAGGAAGGAAGAGGAGGAAAAGAGGAAAAAAGAAAACAGGATAGGACAGGGGAAACTAGCTCAAATATACTCCATTAAAAACCGACTAGCAGCCCAAAACAAAGACCAAGCACACCAACAGAACCGAAAATACAAAACAGCGAAAGAGGGAGAACCTCTTACCTCGAATATATATCAAAAATTGAGAGCGGGTCCACAGGGCGATGACAACGACAGAGCAGAGCTGACAAATCCAGAGCAATCACGTGTTTTGACAAAAAGGAATGAAAATGACATTGGGCGCGCACTGATATTTATAGAAAAACTTGTCATCAATGCGCCAACCACTTTTGAAATGGCGCATGAAAACTGCTGTCGACAGGGGAAAGTGTGCGCCCTTTGGCGCACGGAAGTATTCGACAACAGAAGAATGAGCGCGCCTTTGGCGCACCGTATGCATTGTCGACATGAAGTTATGTGCGCCCTTTGGCGCACCAAAACTTGGTGTAACACATAGATTATGTGCGCCCTTTGGCGCACCGAAAGACGTGTTAACATGGAAAACCATGCGCCAAAGGCTTTTAAGGGGGCGCACCAAAACTCAAAAGTTACAAGGCAAATCCATGCGCCCACCAAAAAAAAAGGCTCAAAAGACTAAGTTCAAAACTAGATTTCCTGGGAAGGGATTTTACAACGCTTTCAACGCAAGGGATCCCTAACGAGGGATCAAACAAAAGTTTCGGATGGTTATCTCGTAAAATTGCCCTTGTCAATTTTACTGATAACAAATGCTCCTTCTGGGACTACCCCGAGCGAACCTGGGGTAGAGAATCCCAGATCACATGTGCCTATCCATTGGGTACGGAGTCAAAAACAAGGGGGACCGGAGGGAGAACAAAGGAAACACAAAACAAACCGAAAGCAAACACACGACGAAAGCAAACACACAACAAAAAGCAAACTGTACAAAGAAGAGAGCAAGCTCTACTTCCTGAAGATCTTGAGATGTTGCCCGCTATAGGGAAGCGGGAGTTCAGCTCCATCCAGATACGAGAGATAGAAACTATTCTCTCCATTGAGTTGCTTGATTTTGAAGGGCCCTCTCCATAGGGAATCAAATTTTCCGTGCATGCCCTTTGGCTCTCTTCGCTTGTCCCATAAGAGGACGAGATCTCCCACTTGAAAATTTCTCTGCTTGGCCTTCTTGTCAAAAAGCCTCTTTACTTGATTCTGATGTTCAGTGATCCTGTCGACCACTCTTACTCTCTTTTCTTCAAGTTCCGCCAGATACATAATTCTCTTTTCTAGAGAACTCTGAAAAGTTTCATCTTCGATCACTCGTGCCAAGCGTAGAGCAGGAAGTTCAGCAGAAATGGGAAGTTCGGCATCAGTGCCATATAACACTTGAAAAGGTGACATGCCGAGAGATCTCTTGGGGGTAATGCGGTCCGCCCACAAAGCGTCGTACAAAGACTTGTGCCACATCCGCTGATTCTCATCTACTAATTTCCGTATGATGGTCACCAAGTTCTTATTACTGGATTCCGCCTGACCATTTCCCTGAGGGTAATAATCCGAGGCATGTGCTAAAGTTATTCCATATTCATAGCAAAAACTAATAACTTCTCGGGAGGAGAAGTTAGAAGCATTATCAGCAACGATTTTGTTTGGAACGCCGAACCTGACAATGATATTTTCTTTGATAAAACTGCAAACCACCTCAGAAGTGGCATGCTTGACAGGTATGGCTTCCACCCACTTGGTGAAGTAATCCGTTGCTGTAAGGACATAGCTATGTCCAAAGACTCGATCGAGGATTGAGTGCGCTAATAAAATCAATTCCCCATCGCTCAATGGTTCATCGATGATGACCGCCTTAGGGGAAGGGCAGCCAACTTGGGCTTGCCGACAAATTGCCGATGGGTTCACACTTTGCCACCTGTAGCCGCATCTCAAAGAGCGTGGGCCAATAGTACTGCTCGAATGATCTTGTGTGCTGTCACTAAGAAGAAAATGGCCTCCACAGTGAATTGTGAAAACTTTCCAAAGCAGCTTTTACTTGTTGGGCTTGTCAACACATCGCAGAAGACACCGCTATCCCGCGCTTATATAAACCGTCATCCCGTATGACATATTTAGCTGCCCTGAGCTTTATAGTGCGCTTCTCCTCGCAGCTTAGGTGCATTGGGCATTCGCCGTAGGTAAGGAAGAAAGCAATGTCTGAGTACCACTCGTCACTAGTCAGCAACAAATAACTAGAGGCAGAGAATCAGCTCCTCTGAGGGCTTTGCTTTTGTTGACACAATCTTCTTTTCCTTTAGGACCTTCTAAATTTTCATTTTCAGCCATTAGCTGACACAGGCCTTTGCCCCTCACCAGCTTGGTAGGTTTAATATCCAGGTCATATTCCTGGACCTTTGCGATCCAATTCCCTCTCAAGCTTCCTAACTCCCGCCGAGTTAGAATTGATTTTACCGCGTGTCGTGAACCAAAGACCACCGTATGCGAGTTTAGAATGTAATACCTGAAATTCTTCACTGCTTTGACAACGGCAAAGGCATGCTTTTCCAATTGAGTCATCTTCAACTCGTGAGGCTTGAGGGGAGAACTCATGAATGCAATCGGGATTCAATGTCTTCTGAATTCTTTTGCATTAAGATTGCAGCAGACATACGTATGTTCCGATGCGTAGCTATACATGATGAAGTCCTTGAGAAGTCGGGACATACCAGACCGGTGCATGGGCAATGTGGTTTTTATTTCTTCAAATGACCTTTTCCTTCTTCACTCCATCCGAAAGTCAGGTGACCCTTTCATCATGTTCAAGATATGTGGCGAGTCTTTTCGCAAAGTCAGAACAAAACGCCTAAGAAAGTTCACCTTCCGAAGAAAGAATGAACACCACTTGCTTGCCAGAGGCGAGTAAGGCTCAATAGCCTTAACCCTTTCAATATCTATCTTTGTTCCTTCTTTGCTAACCACATGCCCTAAAGAACTTCCTTCCGTAACTCCAAAAACAGACTTTTTGGGATTTAGGAAATTCCATGTTCTCTGCATCTGGCCAATACTTGCTCCAAGTGATCACAATGATTACTTCGTTGTTTAGAGAACACGGTTAAGTCATCTAGATAAACTACAATGACTTTTCCCATCATACCTTTGAATGCGAAGTCCATGGCCCTGCAAAAGTAAAGACCAAAGATTAGTCGTGCCAAAAGGCATCCCGCCGTAGGCAAATGTACCCTGTGAGTAGTGAATGCTGTTTTGAATTGATCTTCAAAGCGAGACTTCAACTGATCAGAGCCTCAAAACCATCAAGCATAGATAAAGATTTCTGATCCAGCCATCGCTTGCAGAACTTGATCCATTATCTAAGAGGGTAGTTATCTTTCAAAGAAGCTTGATTCAAATTTCAAAGTCTACGACATATGCGTATCTCGCCGCTTTTTCTTGCAGACCGGCACAATATTCGCCACCCAAGTGTCAGTGATGGATAGGGAAGATGATTCTCGCATCCAAAGATCTTCTCGAATTTCGCTCGATGGTGCCCGAAATCTTAGGATTATAATGCCTTTGCTTCCTGCGAAAGGCTTTGACATCTTCTTTCAAAGGGTATGTCATGCCGAACGCCCTTCGGCTTGAAGGACTTTAGATCGGCATAGGACCATGCCAACACATCTATATATTTCTTCAAAGAACTTGACAAATTTCCGCTTCTCTTCAGGTGTACAACATTTGCCAATGTTTACAAATTGCGGGTGTGCCTCAGAACCTATATTGACTGGTTCTGTTTCTGGGGACGAGTCAGGAACATCTTGCTTCTTCTTTTTCATAAAACGGTCGTGCTTACAAACAAGCGCTCCAGAGAAACCAGGCCCTTCGGAATTTTATTTCCTTTGAGCTGACATATGCCGTCTTTCTCCTCTGATTCATGGTTTTGACTGTTGATTGATTCACGGCATGTAGAGGTGGATCCTTCAAAATACAACTCATCAAAATTTTCTGATTTTTCTAGAAAGGCAATGAGGTGATTATCATCGTTGAATACCTGCCAATGCTGAGAGTTGTCCGCACGCCAAAGGAAAACCACTTCAATGGTGTATTTGTTCGCTTTTCAAACCCGGTGTGGAGCATGAGAGATGCTGAAACGCCAATGAATCGCCATATCATTTTGAGCTCTTGAATTGCCTCTATCGAAAAGGCATCAAATTCTCAATGCTGTCCCATACCGCAAGCACAGAGTGCCTCGAGCCTCTCATTTTTCACTTGGTAAATCCTTTTCCGACCTGATTTACAACTAGCTCAAAGATCACCTTGAACTTTTAGATTTTTAATTCCTCTTCCTTCAGCAGCTGTATACCGAGCAAAGAGATTCATACTCAAAGAGATTGTTAGTATTGAAAACTGCAATTGAAAGAAAGAGGAATTACCTCCTCTTCGGGAGATATTAGCACGATTCCGCGCCACACCCACTAGTCGCAAGAATCGCCATCAAATCAAAGGTCCAGATCTCATTAAGATCCTTTTCTTGAACAAAAACGCCTTTGTACTGCCTCAGAGATAAGAAGTAGTTCCCCATCCCCGATGATTCAAAAAGGATTTGGGCTTTGGGGTCTTCGAGCTAGTGACCAAGTACTTCTTTTGGGATTCCGGCCCAAAGTTCCGCATCACACCTTTGACTGAATTCTAGCTTTAGACCACCCATGTGAATTTCTCCACCAACTTCGCTGCAAAAAAAACTCCTTCCCAAAGAAAATTCCATAGGTCACTGGAATGTCAAAGAACGAGAACGGTCATCTTTACCCTCTTTCAGTGGAATGCCGCGAACGCAAATTGCGCGCTTTTGATTTGGCCAATCAATGGCACTTGCTTGGTCTCCAATGAATAACATCTCACCAAAGGTTTGGTAAGAGTAAGGCCCAAAGCATGGGCGACTTTCGCCGCATGACGTTATCGTAAGCTCCTAATCAATTATACAAATTGCTCAACTTATGGCCGTTGATTAGAGAGAGAGATAGAAAGGTTCTATCTTACCCGATGCAGATGTCAAGCAACATTTATGTGGGATTCAGGGGAGTGGAAAGGATTCCTTTGGGAAACTCGTTTAGACGCAATGCTTGACTCAATATATTTAGTTAATCTTACAAGCTGTTCGGGGTTTGACCAAGGTACTCACTGTACATTTGATCTTGGTCTTTTTGCATGATCTATTATATCAAACGCGCCAAGGGTCATGCGCAGGTGAGGGAATGAGTCCTTCACTTCGCGATGGTGGAACAGGGTTACTGATCTTGATAGGAATATGAGGGGGCTGATTCGGAGGAGAGATGGGCGGAAAGGACTTCTTTGGAAAAGACTTAGCAGGAGTTGAGTAGGAAGGGGATTACCTCTTTTAACAATGGTTGGAGGCGCGTTTGACACGACCTTCTCCTTCTGCACATGGGCAGCAACTTCCGCTTCTTTTCCTTGCGAGCGGGTAAAAACAGCATATGATTGTCCGCTTGCATAGCCTTGAGTACTCTCTTCTTCATCAGATTCATCCTCATCAAATTCCATGTATCCAATAGTGGAGTCGCCAGTCGGCTCACCGACATCTTGATCATCTTCGCTTCGAGGCGAAGATTCTTCATAAGATCGCTTCTTCCTCTTCAATTTCGCCAAAGCATCGACCGAGGAGCTTCAAGCGCCAACCGTGGAGCAAGCATGCAGTAGACGCGGCCTTTGTGAAACATTGTTAGGAACAAAACTCCTTCGTGGAACATCCCGGTATGAGGAACTAGGAGCCTGGGCCAACTGCTTCTTCAATGCGAGCAAATCATTCGCCATCTTTTGAATGCCGGATCGCATTTAAGTAAGTAGGCGAGGGATCCAAGATTTGACTTTGATGATTCCTTTCAACTCGCCGATATTATCAAATTGTCTTCTATCCGGATGGCAACACTTTCGAGCGAGAGGTAGAGTAGCTACTCGCTTCTCAAGGAGCAAGAAGCTGACTTTTGAGCTCATGGCGTTCACGAAGAAACACTTCGATTCTCCTGTCGAAGCATGGCAAAGAGGGACACGGCTGATTAATGCATCAACCGGGTGACAAAATCGCGCATAGTCTCATTGGCCTCTTTCTTCGTGTGGTGATCCGTGATAAGCAATGCAAATGCATCTTCTCAAGGCTCAGATATCTGCTTTCAAAAGCTTCCCGCAAGGTTGCCTAACCGGTGATAGATGCGGCCGCAAATGCTGAAACCATTCAAATCCAAGGGGCCCTCTTGTAGAGTCTCCGTAAAAGGCGAACCGACACATCTTCGTGAGTCACGTCCAAAATACTGCATGACATAATGAAAGCAGATATGTGGGAATCCGTGCTTTGATTTCCGCTCCCGTCGAATTTGGGAAAATTCTTTCTGTTTCCGTGAGGGAGCGCGTGAACTGGATGTGGTAATGCGAGAGGACCCATAGCATTTCCCCATGGTACCGCCATTTGAAAGGCTGGAAAAAGCACACGAGCTGGGAGGGTGGTTCCACTGAGCAGCAAGGCACTACAAAGGGATGTAGATGTTCCTTGCAAAAGACTTTTTCTTCGTGGAGGTGAGACACTCCTGGATGACCGGCTAGCCGAGCTTAGCGCTGAAAAACGTGCCGGTGTTATGCTGAAATTGTGCCTTTGAAGCAGATCGAAAGTAGGATCAACTTCCCACGGCTCTCCTCGCCGCGTAAAAAGGTTCACTCACAACAGACGTACCTTCCAGATCTGCGATATTATGGCGCAGATTTAAACTTTATTTTTGGGTGTACTTGCTGATTTTCTGGTTTTTCTCGACAAAACCAGCAAAGATGCACTTTTCTCGATATTTAAAACTATCCTCTTCAAAACCGATCATGTTAATGACAAATAATAATGAGGATAAGATGGCAGGAAGAATAGCAGTTGATTTTCAGATCTGATCTTTACTTTTCGTAGAGGGTTTCAAACTTTTTAGAAAACAAAAAAAACTCGATCTACGGAAAAATGTTAACTTTGATAAAAACTCAAATAACTAAAGATCTCAGAATTAGGCCCGATCTATGGATTTCGTAAGAAAATTTTCAATTTCGGGCACTTTTGCAAATTTTTGGATTTTCAACAAAAAGTTCGTATTTGCAAACAAAGCAAGCTGATTTTCTTATATTTTTCTGATTTTATATTATACCACCACCATAGATCTGACAGATCTATCGATCCCAACGGAGTCGCCAAAAACTGTTGGTCCGAAAATCTGTCGCGCGGACAGATCTATGGATAGACGAGCCAACAAAGCAGTGTGGCTTAGCCCTCTTTGAGACAAAGAAAGCGAAACTGGTTTATTGCTATTTCTACTAGCAGGAACCTATGCAAGTCTCACAGATTCTGCCTTCGGGGGTTGGGATCTCATCCCAGTAGAGTGTTCCAGGCTGCGAAAAGAAAGGAATGAAAGAGGGAGAAGAGAAAGAACAGATCCGAAGGGAGAAAAGAAATGAATTCCAAAGCAGAAAGGTCAGAAGATTTATGTTTTTAGTTTGGTAGTAAACAGAGCCAAACCTACTTGCATAAATAAACAAAGCAATACTGATAAACAAATGACGGAAAAGTAGATATGAATCCAACAGATTAAACACATACAGATCTAACGTAAGAAAGATCTAATGTATAACACAGCTATTGAGCACAAAGTCTGAATAATTGTATTACTTGTTCTTTCTGTTAAAAGAAAGCTCAAAGTCTTTCTCTCCTCACTTCTATTTCTATCTAAAAATGTTCACCCCGAATACAACAAGTATTCTCATATTTATAGAAGATGAGGGAGAGAGAAGGCAAAATGGAGCCAACCACTTATTTACAAAGATATTTACAAAATATCTAAAAGTCATGTTGACTTTGACAACTTGGTGGATGACATCATCCCATGATGCAACATGGATGATGTCATCATTTGTATCAACACATTTTAGACATTTCAAAAAGAAAGTCGGAGAATAGAGAGAAGAAGAAGAAGAAGAAGAAGAAGAAGAAGCTACTCATCATCATCATCCTGCGGCCGAAAAGGGGTTGCCTGCTTCGATGTCGCCAGTGATGATATGTGGAACTCGAGCGCGTATTCCAAAACTTGCTGATCATCGCCCAAATTGATCCTCGTGATGGATCCTCGTGCCGCTTCACCGATTGCTTCGCAAGTCTCCCGCCTCGCTATGAGCTTTTCCGGGAGTTTGGAATAATCTTTCTCCGCCTCGATAAGGAACCCGATGAAGTCCCTACAGCCGAGGGTTGTTGATAGATTCAAGGTGTCGAATGTGACCTCTCGGCCCCGTCCCTCGAGAAGCTATCTCCTCAAGATCCGGATAGTGTCATCACCGATCTCAAGGTAAGGGAAGGAGTGAGCAACCCCGAGTCATGGCGAGGACAATTTTCTCCATTTGATGCATCGCATCCAGGGCCTCTTCCTTTACCTTGTCTATCTTTTCTAAAACAAATTCCAGCTGATCTATCCGATAGTCCAGAGTGGACATAGTTTTGCTGAGGGCCCTCGATGACCGAAGACTCCGAACTTGACTGCATCTTCGACCAACAAATAACATTTGTTGGAAGGTCTCGTGCTGGAGTCTAGCATGTTCTAACTCTTCTGATATCGGACCTGCTAATGCTTGGAGTTCCTTATTCGCCTTCTCGATGTTTAAGTATAAACTGATATACTCGGCGATTACTCTTTCACTATCCTTGAGGATCTGGCTCCTCCAAGCAGAAACAGCCATACCCTGCTCGCCGATCTTTGAATACTCATTGATCTTCTCCTGACTGAGCAGCTCAGGAGTCTCGGCGGCAGTTGTGGGAGGTGCACTCCCCATCTTCTGTAAGGCTTGAAGCAGGTACTTGTTCTCGCTTCCTTCGCAGCCTTTTCTCCTCTTTCGCTTCCCGAAGCTTTTGCAGAGTGCATCAACCGCGAAAGAGCTTCCCCGGAGACTTTCTCGAGGATGTCCCCATCAGACTTGGGTCACGGAAATGGCCGAGACAGATCTTCTTTCTCTTTGAGGGGGTCAGGGTACGCTATTTCCATGACTCTCTCACCGCAGCGCTTTTGAGAAGCGCAACCGGCTTGTGCTTCTTTTCTCCTTTAGCTGAATGACCAAAAGTCCATCGGAGCGATGGGGACTTTCCTCTTTTGTTGGCTCAGCTGCTGAGAGATCCAAGCTGGTCCTATAGAAGAAGGACCAGAGACAGAGGGGGAGGCAGCAACGGTAGAAGAGGGGAAAAACGTGGAGACACGCGGCGGCGGCATGGAAAGAATAGCCGAAGAAATGTCCACGGGAGGAAGGGAAACCGCAACTGCAGAAGACATAGGAAGGGAAGGGAGCTCGGAGATGAGGGAAGAAATAGAGGAAGACAAATCAGCGAGGGAGGAGAAGATAGATGAAGAAGCAGGGGAAAGGGTAGAAGAAGGGGCAGAGGACACGACCAAAGGGATGGTCGTTTGAGTCACTCGAGGAGGGGAAGGAAGAGAAGAAGAAGGGATAGAAGGGACCTCTGAAGTTGTAGCGACGCCGACATCCTGGGTGGATGGGCGTATAGGACTATCCTCTGTCAATTCCTCATCAAGAGTTATGACTTGTTCTGGCTCTGAGGGAAGAGGACTTTCAGGGGCTTCCTCCTGAATGGTGCTAGGTTCACCTTCTGCACCTTTGCCTTTCAGCTGCTTCTTTGACCTTGGAGGTGCGTTGCCCAAAGGGGAAGTTGTGAAATCTACCCCGAGGTAGATTAGTCCGTTCATGCGGCACCAATGCTCTGTTCTCCGCATAGTCTCCTTGACCCTCTCCTCAATTGTTTGAGGAGACTTATTCCTGTCAATGGCCGGGAAGGGCCAATTGTCCCCATCTGTGTCATTATACACCTTATCTACTTCATCTTCCGTAGTCTGGAAGCCTTCGGGGACAATGGCCACTCCGTATTGGATGATTTCCGCCAATGCTAAGCGAGAGTGATCCTTTCTTCTGAGTTCCACCTCATGGAGAACGTCAATGTAAATATCCTCAATTTGAGGGACATGGATCGGATCGAAGCTTCGCTGGGCAGCACTTCTTCGGGTCGAAGGTAGGCCTCGGCCGGGAAGTCATGCTTCAAGTTGAGTAGCTCCAGCTCTGCGAACATTTCCTTCGCCTTATGGTGGGTGGAGCATGTGTATCGGCCCACTTTGAGGGGGAAAGGAGTTCCACCCTTCTTTCTTTTCGAGGCACTTCTCATGGTACGTGACCACCATGCCTCTTGGACAGCTTCTAGTAGAATCACTTAGGCCCAAGATACCTTGGTAGCTCGGTTGGCTCTCCCAAAAAGTTGGTAGCCCTCGATAGGTGAACGTGGGAAATTGGGTGAACAGGCCCCCATTTCTCTCGTGATCGCCACTATGTTTTTCGGTCGTCCGCTATGAGTCATGTTTGGCCTCGGTAGGCAGATGACATGATAGAAGAATGCATCGTTAACTTTTGCGAAATGTTGGATGCTATTCTCCAGCCTCAGCTCTGGATAGTAATCAAATATCTTGGCCTGAGGCCATACTCCACTTCGGTTCAGCCCCGGATAATCCCTTGCTGACGCTGCAGCATAGACTACATAGGAGTTCATATGGAACACTCCTGTTGGGAATCACAGAGCTGCCGTATATGGTGTCGCTTATTATTTCCCCCCAAAGAAAAGCGCTGATCGGGCAAATTCTTATTCATTGTCTCTGTGTACCGCAAAGATCCACTTATGGAAATAGTGGGCATCCAAAGCCCAAGACTCGCTCAGAAAGTGATAGTATCACCGAGTTCCTCCGAGAAATCACTTCGGTGGATAGTCCGAGGCCACCGGTCACCGCCTTCTTGTTTTTAGGTAGACCTCATTCATCAACTGCATGCACCGGTCTCGTTGTCTTCCTGTGCTTTGATGCATTCTCGTTGGCTAATGTACCACGTAGTTCCTGGTGATGAGGGATGCCAAGTATCAACTCAAAGTGACGGGCAAAGAGGTTTATGACCGCTCGCCCTTACTATTCTCGACACATCTTGTGTCTTTTGTTGTAATATCACAGCAATCACCATCATGAATTCGTTGTTGACAGCACTGACGGGGATTCCTCCGGCGAAGTGCAGGGCACTGCCTATTAACTTGTCCATCCATGGACTCCTTGTAACTTTTTGAGTCCTAACCCAGAACTCATCCATGTCAATGTGACCCAATTCAGAGTCTCTGACATCCATACTGCACTCAGCCTGTGATTCGGGCATCCTGACCCTCTGATATTTGTATTTCATCTCTTCTTCTGTCAGCTTAGCCTTTCCTCTTGGTTTGGTGGGCTTCTTGCTTGACGTAGACATGTGTTCTTTCGAACTCAGTTGCTGATCTGCACGAAGAAGAAGTGAGACCCAATCCAAAAAGGTTGAATTAGTCATTTGATCTTCCATTGGAAAGCTAGCAGAAGAAAGAGTTAGAGATTTTAAGGCTGTGGCGCTGAAAATGCAATCAGCAAAGCAAATAGATAAGGCGCACAGAAAAGGAATGTTGCAGAGGTTATACTGGCGCCAAAGGCGCATGGCGCATGGATGAAGCAGGTTGCATTTTATAGCAGGGCGCACAGGAAATGCGTGTTACATTGGGGTTCGGTGCGCCTTTTGGCGCATGGGAAGATTGTGTAACATTAACAAATGGTGCGCCAAAGGCTTTGGCGCGGCGCATGAAGGTTTTACACAACATCATGTTACTGCAATGGAGGGTGCGCCCGCGCCTTTCTAACTTTATACTCGCGCGAATAAGGCTTGTGTTGCATGAAAGCTGGGTGCGCCCTTTGGCGCATGAAAGCGGGATGTAACATGGAAAGAAGGTGCGCCAAAGGGTTTTAAGGAAGCGCGGGATTTATACTTGTAGCATGCAAAAAGGGCGCGCTTTGAGGGCGCATGAATTCTAACTGCAGCAGGACGGAAGGGTTGCGCCATAGGCGCGGGTATTGATTATGCAACAGGGGTGGTAGATGCGCCGAGGGGCGCAACTGTCTTAAGTGCAACAAGACGCGCCAGTGCGCCATAGAACTACACTAACTGCTCAAATCTCTCATTCTTTTCTTCCACTTCAAAAGTTACTTGGACAAGTAAGGTTTCACAAAGAGGTTCCAGCAGACCAAGCCATGAAAAACAACTCCCTTCCAGCAGATCTGGAAAGAGGGAGGAAGGAGAAAAAAGAAAAGGAAACAGGACAGCACAGGGGGGAGACTAGCTCAAATATACTCCATTAAAAACCGACTAGCAGCCCAAAACAAAGACCAAGCACACCAACAGAACCGAAAATACAAAACAGAGAAGAGGGAGAACCTCTTACCTCGAATATATATCAAAATTGGAGAGCGGGTCCACAGGGCGATGATAACGACAGAGCAGAGCTGACAAGTCCAGAGCGATCACGTGTTTTGACAAAAAGGAATGAAAATGACATTGGGCGCGCACTGATATTTATAGAAAAACTTGTCATCAATGCGCCAACCACTTTTGAAATGGCGCATGAAAACTGCTGTCGACAGGGGAAAGTGTGCGCCCTTTGGCGCACGAAAGTATTTGACAACAGAAGATTGAGTGCGCCTTTGGCGCACCATATGCATTGTCGACACGAAGTTATGTGCGCCCTTTGGCGCACCAAAACTTGGTGTTGCAGAGAGATTATATGCGCCCTTTGGTGCACCGAAAGACGTGTTAACATGGAAAACCATGCGCCAAAGGCTTTTAAGGGGGCGCACCAAAACTTGGTGTTACAAGGCAAATCCATGCGCCCGCAAAAAGACTAAGTTCGAAAACTAGATTTCCGGGAAGGGATTTTACAATGTTTCAACGCAAGGGGATCCCTAATGAGGATCGAAGAAAGTTTCAAGATGGTTATCGGTAAAATTACGTGTTAACATGGAAAAAAGCCAAATATAGCGCCAAAGGCTTTTTGAAGGGGGCTATAGAAATTACAAAAAGGTCCATAGTTACAAGGCAAATAAATCAAGTTTAAATCAGCACCTAAAATATACTCAAAAGACTATAATTATCTAAGAAACTATACAAAAGGATAATATTATTGTAGATTTCAAGAATCTTGATCATTATCTTGCTCAAGGTTGTTGTGCATCTTCCTTTTGCCTTCTCTCACATGCACCCACTTGAGCTCTTATTTCAAAGTACCAACCTCCTTTTCTAGTTTGAAAATTCTATTGAGAAGTAATTCCTCCCTTTCCCTAGGAGAAACACAAGTTGACTGCTAATGTGAAGCATATTTTTAATAGACTCAATTTCTTTGTTGCTATGAAGGATTATTTGGGAGGGGAAGGGATGATTAAGGGGGTAATGCAGGTTTTGGTTTTTATTTTCCTTCGATCGGAAGAAGTGGTGGGGATAAAAGATTTAGGGTAGGGCGGGATCAGTAGGAATTAAATGATGTTGGGAGAGGCAATGGTGGTGAAGCAACAGAATGAGGCCTTGGTGAAGGGGATGTCACGAGTGTGGTTTTGAAACTCAAGAATAGAGCGTTCCAAGGAGTTTAAAAGATAATGTGGAAAGCTAACATGAAAATTCCTTCTAAAATGATTTAGGAAAACCAAATGTTTGAGAGGAACCATCACATATATGCCTTCCAAAGTGACATACCTGACAATCATCCTTGTAATTTTGTCAAAGGGATCTGGAATGGAGGTCAATTTTATACCTACCATAACAAATTCAAGATTTTCTCCATCTAGCTAGGAATTTCTTGGCTTTAATTTTCTTGTCAACCCTCTTACTGAAGAATCTAGCACCTTCTAGACTCAGCCCCATGACCTCAACAATAAGATCTTTAGTGATTTTAATACTGATCTCCCCATATTCTACCATTCTTTGTTTCCACCCAATCGTGAATTAAAGAGAACTGCTCTTGATCATGACTGTTATTTTTCAATGAGGTTTGAGACCCCACCCATTTGCAGATAAGTCCATAGGGTCACATCATCCTTCCAAGTCAGTCGTAGGTGGGTTCAGTTTAGCATGGAGCTCCACCCATTTTTCCACTGTTGTTTCTTTGTTTCCCAATAACAACACTTCTCCCCAAAATTGCTTCTTAATCACTCGAAAATAATGAAGGACTTCTTAATGATGGTTTTTTATTTCATATTTATCCTTGATGATGTCATTGTGTACCTTACTAGGGAGAATGTCATCACTAAACCAAGTTTGCATGTTATTACTAACTCCATAGTTAGCAAGACTATCTTCCACTTTGTTTCCTTTACAATATGAGTGGATGATTTGGCAGTTTGCAAAGGATTTACAAATCTCAATAGATTCATAAATGAAATCCCTAATGGTCCAACTAGGGGTTGTGCTTGATTTAAAAGATTTATTATGTTCAAAGAGTCCCCTTTAATTATAATATTGGATATATTATAATCTCTTACAAGTCTTATCCCCCATAATGCTCCTAGGGCTTAAGAATAGTGGTTTGTTTCATGGCCCATTTTACCAAAAAATGCAACAAATGATCTGCTAATGATCTGCCAATGCTATTTTGAGCTTTACTATGTGTATTTATAGTATCAATCTTTGAAGCAGATAGTATATGTTATTCTTCCTTGGGGTATGGTCTATTTTTTGGAGGCCTAAACATTTCAATGTTATCTTTGACAAAAATAACAATTTCCTTAAAGATCTTGTTGCATACCTATTTATTGTTCCTAAAGATTATTCCATTCCTAGTTTTCCACAATCTCCAAATGGTATGAGGCAGAAACAAATTCCATAATCTTCTTATCATGAAATGTTTATATGGTGGATCCCATTGCTCCCAGGAGCCTACAAGAAGGTATTAGGAAGGGTCCAATGTAAATTAAAATTGGAAAAGATGAGACTCCAAACCTTTGAGGCATATTCACAATGCAAAATTAGATGTTTGATGTCTTCAGCCTCTTTTTACACATGATGCACATGTTAGGCATAATGAAACCCTTTTTAATTAGGTTATCATTAGTGAGGATCTTTCCTTTTAAAACAAGCCACATAAATAAATTAACTTTTGGGGTTAACTCAGGCATCCATATTTTACTCCAGTTTATATCACTTTGAATATTTTCAAAAATGAATTGTAGCCCGATTTGACAGTATAGTCCCCATCAAAAGAATCAACCCATATAAGCTCATCCTTGGTATCCTTTTGATTAAGAGGAATGAGTGCAAGCTGTTGTTGTAGAGAGGAGACAACAAGTTGTAAATTTTCCTTATCCACTTTGAGTTGTTTCCAAGTTCTCTTGTTTCCATCCAACTCAATGTAATATTTTACTTTATTCCCATATTTCTCACTTAGATTGTCTTTGATGGAGCCAAATTTATCACTCAGCCTGAAATTAGTCCAGTTGTCTTACCAAAAATGTATATCCTAACCATTTCCTACTTTCTATCCAAACCTTTAAAGCAAGGATGTGTCGATTTCAAGCAAGTTGTTCCAGAGAATGGATCCACTAGGAAGTTATTTTTCAAAAGGAAATAATTCATATTATGTTGAGCCAAGTACTTTATCCTAATGAGTTTTTCCAAGGTTGTTTTTTCTTTAGTAGTCTCCATCCAAGTTAGGAAATTAAAGAAACATTCATTTTCCTGATATCCTTTATGTCCAGGCCACCAATCTTTTTGGGTATACAAACCTAATCCCAAACAACTAAATGGTACCTAAATCTTTCTTTAGTTCCATGCCATAGAAAATTCTTTTGAATTCTTTCAATGTTGTCAACAATTTATGCTGGGATGCTATACATAGACATTATATATATGGGCAAGTTATGTAGTGTGCTTTTTATTAACAAGCATTTTCCGACACTAGAGAGAACAACACCTTTCCACCTAGCCAATTTTTTTGTGAAATATATCTAACAAGGCATTCCAAATAACATTAGATACTTTATTAGTTCCCAAAGGTAATCCTAGATAGGTAGTGGTAGAGAGATGATTTTACACCCCAAAATGAGTGCAATTATTTTATGTCTATCAGAAGGAGTATTGAAAAAATACATCAAGATTTTGTCAAAGTTAACTTTTTGGCTAGAAGTGCTTCATAGAATATGAGAATAGTCTTTATAGATTTAGCTTCAAGAATAGAAGCCATCAATAAAAAAATTGTGTCATCAAAAAATTGTTGATGTGAAGTTGTATGGTTGGTGGAAGTAGGTTTGAACCCTTTTAACATGTCAGTATTCACAACCTTAGTTATGGATCTACTAAGGTTATCAGCCATTATTATAAAAAGTAAGGGGGATATGGGATCCCCTTGTCTTATACCCCTACTACTAGAAAAGAATCCCACCAGAGTACCATTAACAACAACTGAAAATCTAGAAGTGGTGATGCAAGCCTAAATGATTTTTCTAAATTTTCTTTAAAAACCAAATTTTGACAAGACCTTATCTAAAAAATTCCAAGACACTCTATCAAAGGCCTTATGCATGTCCAATTTTATTGCCATACCTGTTTTTTTACTTTTATCCATGGAGTGAATGGTTTCATGAACCATGATTACCCCATCCTAAATAATCCTTCCTTTTATAAAGCCACTTTGTTGTTTAGATATTAGATTAGCTAGCAAAGGTTGTAATCTAGTAGCAAGAATCTTGGTAAAAATTCTATAAACAACATTTACCAGGATGATAGGCCAAAAATCCTTGAAGTCTTTAGCATCCAAATTATTTGGGGCTAGCACAATATGAGTATTATTCAACTCCTTTATCAGATTTCTTGTTCTATAAAATTCATTTACAACTTTCAGTAGATCTTCCAAGCAGATATCCCAACATTTTTGAAATAAATTTGTAGAAAAACCATCAAGTCTTGGTGCCTTGTCTCCTTCAAGTGAAAAAACTACCTTCTTTAGCTCCTCAATGGTTATAGATTTTGTAAGGCTTTTGAATCTCTCATCAAAAATATTGTTACTTGGGATGACATCTAGAAGGAAAGAAGTTGCTTCTTCATTACAAATATTACTTTCTGTCAACAAATTCTCATAGAATTTGAGAGCTTCTACTTTTATGTCATTTTGATCCTTGGTGATAGTGCCATTTCCTTTGGATACCTCAGTGATTTTGTTGCAAGCCCTATGCTTTAGGGTGGTCATGTGAAAAAATTTGGTGTTTCTATCACCAGCTTTTAGCCATAGAGCCTGAGATTTCATTCTCCAAAAGGTTTCCTCTCTATTATTGATGTTATGTAAATCAGAAAGTAAGTTCTTTTCAAGTTGTTGATCTTCATAATTCATACCTTTGGTGGAGATTCTCAGCTCGAGTTCTTCAAGCTGTTGTTTTAGCTCTTTCTTTTGTTAAAAATATTTCCAAATACCTCTTTGTTCCAGGTTCTAACTTGCTGCTTTACATTTTTTAGTTTTTGAACTAACCTGAATTGTGTTGTTCCTTCTCCATCCCAATGCCACCATTCTTTGATCCTATCCATAATGTCTTCATGCTCCAACCATTTTTTTTTAATTTGAAAGAACTATGCAATGGTTTGGACCAATTGAAAAGATTAAGAGCAATAGGATTATGATTTGAGCCAATCCTAGGTAACGAAGAGAGGTGAAAATCCTGATTTAGAATCCAATTAGTAGAGACAAGAGATCTGTCGAAGCTTACATGTATAAAACTCTCACCAATTCTTCTAGTTAGACTAAGTGAATTGGTTTCCATGTAGCTAAATATCCATGAGGTTAAGAGAAAAAAAAAACTCATCAAAGTCACCCATACCAACTGAGAAATCAAAATTACCCCCATATTTTTCCCCAGGGTTCAAAGGGGTGTTGAAATCACCCATGACTAGCCAATTATAATCCTTAAATATGTTTCTAAAGTATTTTAACTCTTCCCATAATTTTCTTCTACCAACAACAATGTTGGGAGCATAGATGTTGGAAAGAATCCATATTGAGTCATTTTCAGAAACATGAAATTTAACAACTATATGATTATGGGAAGCTAAAATCACATTACCATTGAGATATTTGTTGTCCTAGAAGATTGTTACACCTCCTGACACTCCTTGTGAGTCAACAACAAAAAAATTAGAGTTCTCCCAAAAATTATTTTTGCATTCCGCAAAGTTTCTATCTTCATTTTAGTTTCTTGTACTAAAAGAATGTTAGGTTTGCTAGATCTTCTAAGCTCTTTGAGAATCCTTTGTTTAGGACCTCCATTTAGTCCTCTGACATTCTAGGATAAGATATTCATCTAAAAAAATTTGGGGAAGCAGTTTCTGGATGGCCCAATTGACTTTGAGTTCCATCTGCAATCTCTTTCTTAGTCTCTTTCTTTCTTAATTCCTTTTTTGAAGGTCTACCTTTTTTACTATTAGCTCCAATATCTGCCACCTTTCTAGTAGATGATCTAGTGATCCTTGATGTGGAGGCTTCCCAATTTCCAATTTTCTTCTTTTTATCACTGTATAAAGCTTCAGAATCCCTTCAAAGCCTTTCATTCTTTGTTTATTTGTTTTAACTTCAATGAAGCCATTATTCAAATCATTCTCATAGTCAAGTGAGTATCTTTGATGGAGTTAGGGTAAGCTCCCATCTTCTTTTTAACAATCTGAATCCTCTTGTTACAAAGTTGGTTATTTTACATTGAATGAAAGCTTTTCACTTTGGTAGGAGTAAGGATATTTTCAATATCAGGAGATAGGGAGGGATTTTCCTCATTCATGAGATCATCCAGTTCCTTATACTCTTCTTCTTCACCAGATCTTCTAATATGGATTCTAGTAAGTCTTCAGTTTCTAGATGAGTCTTCATCTCATGTCCTTCTGATGTTGTTAAGGTGTTGCTTTGAACCTGTTCCTTATCCTCATCCTAAGAATAATTAATTATCTGATCAAAAACAAATCCTCCATCTTCTCTTGATAAGATAATACTAGGTCAATGGAAACCCTTACGTTATCTTCATCCACTTCTATGTTTAGCTTTACAGCTTTTGAAGATCCAAATATTTTAGCTTGTATTTTTCCTTTAAATCATCCCCTCCCTTTTTTACTAAGGGAGTTTTTGGTCTCCAAATCTTCCTACAAACCTGGTGGTCACCTTATAGGGGTTTTGAAACCCTTTTTGTTCCTTTTGTATTTTAGATCTGGTAGATTAGAGATATTTTTATCTACCCCCTTACCATTTTGATTTTGGGTTTGTGGATTCTTTGCTTGAGGTGGCTCTTTTCCTTCCATTTTTTCTTCCTGAGAGATGTTTTCCACTGAAACCCCTGATCCATTCATTTTCTCTTTATCCTTAGGCTTCTTTTCAGTCTCTTTTAAAGAATCTCTAGATCTCTCATTCTTTTGTTTCTTGTTCGTAGGGCATTTCTGGTGAAATTCCCTAACTTATGGAATTTATTACATATTAATTGAAAATTTTTATATTCAATTGATTGTTTCCATGTACCAAAATTCAATTGAAGGATGATGTGATCAAGTAGTTCTTTCTCCATTTCAGAAGAGATGTAAAATCTAGCAAATGCTAGTCGAGATCTGTTTTTAGTAGGCCCATCTAATCCAACTGGAGAACCGATCGATCTTGCAATATGAAGCAAGATCTCATCATCCCAATAATGTAGGGGAAGTCTTGGTAGCCTACACCATATAGGAATAGTGTGAATATTTTCAGTATTAGGGTTAAATCCTGGGTACCATATTTTTAGGAAAAGTCCCATGTTTCCCATACACCAGGGTCCACCCAGTAATATTGTTTCAAGATCTATCTGTTGATTGAATCTGGAAAGGAAAAAACCTCTAGACATGGTTGTAATAACCAAATATCCTTTAGGTTGCTAGTGATACATGGCCCACTTTCTGATGGCATCGATATTGGGCCTAGCACCCAAGAACTTACCAATAAGGGAAAGATTCATTTTCACTAAAGTGTTCGATGCATGCATCCATCGGCATATGGATTTGGGTCGTACCCTCCTTGTCCTTTATAATTTTGAATAATGATTTATTTTACATAGATGCAGACACTAAGGACCCACATGTTTATTAGAGGTACGTTAAAAATGTCTTCCCAAGTGCCGATTCAAGATTAGTTATTTTGGTGGTATCTGTTTGTAAAGGTGGTGTTTCAACAAGTACCTTTATCACCGCTTAACAAACATTATGCAACTAGAACTATAGAGACGACACTTGTAAAACCCTCACTTGTTCCCATACCTAATGGGTTCCAAATATTTCATTATACATTTTACCATCACATATGTATCAAATCCAGTCCAAAAGCAAGAAGTTCACATTTTATTTCCACCTATGATTAAAAGACATTTTGATATACATTGATATCATTATATTTGAAGTCACATCACATCAAAAAAATTAATCTACATCCATACCCATCATATCTAAACAAAACAATCAAATACATATCTTAATTTACATTAATATACACATGTCAACATCATATCTAAACATCACATTAAATATAATCAAAACATTTATCAACATCTATACATTTAAATGTCATATCAATATCTAAACACTACATCATCACATCATAAAATTTAAAATGAGTCAACATATGAATCAAATAATAATCACACACACACACACACACACACACACACACACGCACGCACGCACGCACACACACACACATATCAATACGTCAATGTACATCATCACGAGTCTCAAAATCTATGTATAAAAATTATGCATCAAATATAGGATTAAAAAAAGAGTCATATACATCAAAATCATTAACTACTTCAGGTGAACCAAACATGCATCAAATGGATTCCTCCTCAAGATTTTTTCCCCTCACCACCACCCTCACCTCTATATGTTTCTCTATCTGGACCCTCGATGGGTATCACACACTCGCAGTGTTTCTTGATGGTGTCGCTCATCTCTACACCTGGTACATGACATAGTGACGTTCATATGGTAACCTTCGATGCGTTATCTTCTCATAGTATTATATCTCATCACATAGTAATTGATAGTTTTCCATGCTCTCTACTAGGTGGTCCCATCTGATGATTAGCTTGGGCCCTCCTCACCTCCATCTCGAACCTAAAATTGAAGTACCATTAATACTCATGGAATTTCTCAAGACTTCTCATTGCTTCATGTACCTATCTTGATCAGCTATGGCCAATGACAGGTCCCATCTCTCGAGTAGAGTAAGCAATGACCATGATAGCTATGTATATGCCTATAATGGATCATTTCCCCTAGACCAACATCCTCTAAGTGAGCATAGTCATCATCTGATAAAGAGGCTCATGCATAATCTAAAATCAAATAAATCCTATCTCATATAGTTATCTTGTCTTTCACCTATATCCACAACACAAAAACATTTATTAGAATACCATTTAATCAAAAATATCATCAAGTTACAACATCAAAACAAAATCATACTAGTCACTAGTGATTCATCATAATCATAGACATTTCAACCTAATCACACGTGATTTTTCAAAATCGTCATGATTCTAGTGACTCGAAAAATGTGCCCTAACACGGGCCAAAAACCTAAAAAATTTAAAAAAGAAAAACATACAAAAATGACAAAAAGGTACTTATAGTCTTTATTTCCCATACAAGTGCTAAATGCACTGGTACCTCATCTAGCAAGAAGTCGAATGCTCACCCGAAGCACGTATAGCTACCAAGTCCCTCCTTTATATTTTCTTTTCAAGATTTTTTCATGCATAATCATAGTGATATCTAATCATGTATTCATTCAATCATACTAACCATTTCCTCCACTTGGAAACATGTGTAATAAGGAAACATAACAAATCAGAAAATTACTAATATCAATTTCACCATGAAATATCCATATTCATACATATCAATGATCATAATCCATCCACCATATTCCATTATAAAAAAATTATTACATCACAGAAACTAAATACATGTCGATCACTATACCAATACACTTGGATCATATACAACATTAAACCTTATACCATAACTACATAGTAAACACTCTCATAGCTCAAACATCAAAACTGGTAATTCTCGGTACCAAAATGATGATTTATGATATATATATATATATATATATATATATATATATATATATATATATATATATATATATATATATAGGGGTGGGTACTTTCCCTTCACCACTCATACACTCTCCTAATAATAGGCATGCCAAAAATAGACTACATGCATGTTTTACAAAACCAACTAATAATAGATTATCCTATAAATAAAACTTGTTTTAATCCTATTAATAGCCCAATCCATACATGTCTCTTCATCTTTGATCTACATGTGCTTTTATCCAAAAATAGACCTTCCTTGACCACCAAGTCTCCTTGTTTTTCTCTGATTTTGAATCATTTCTTGGTCAATCCTCTAGCTCTATTATTCTATTTTTAGCTCGTGGTTCACAAAATAGGATAATTCCTAAAGTTACCCTACTTGGGCGTGAACCTCCGCGTGTTGTCCCATATTAGCTATGTATAACCCTTTTCTCATACCTCATGCATGCCCTAGATCCTTGTGGTATATAATTAGTCAATTTATCCATGAAACATTATCTCTCCTATGGTGGGACTCCTCTTTCTTCCGGATCATCCGACACTCTCCATTTATCACCTTTTCACTCAAAATAGCATAAAACAAAGCTCTCGATATCTCTCAAAGATGTGGTAAAAATAAATTACCATGGTAACTATCAGCTATTTATAGGGAAATTTTGTTTCCCACCCTAGAATCACCGATGATTCCTTCAATCATTGACAATCTCCTTAAAGCACCAACAATTTCCTTCAAAATGTCACAACACAAACTTTAATCATCCAAGTCATTTCAAACCATCATTTTCATCATCCCTTATAAAAATAACACATTTTTCCAACATGTGCCTCCTTTTAGGGCCCCAAGCCCTTTGCAAAGTCAACAAAAAAATCAATAAGATAAATACCCCCTATACCAAAATCCACCATGGATTATTATAGCCTTAGCACCAATAATTCAGGCCTATAGGACAAAAACCCATTGGCTCTCCTATCACTTGACTTCTTAGTCTTGAAATCCCACATTTTTGGCAACATCATATCATACCCACATGGGATTGTCCTCTTGCCTTCACTTCCTATGAGTAATATGTCTTTAGCTCATGAACCCCTTGGTTCACATATCATTTGATTACATGGTAACATCAAATCCACCTTTTTGTAGTCTTGTTTCCATGCCTCGTCTCGGGGTAGCACAAAATGAAACACACACATAAATGAAAACCTATCTTATCTAATAAACTTAATCAATCTAGTGATCTCTTGCATTTCCTTGCAATCACCCCCAGCTTTGAGGGGGAATCAACCATCTAAGAAAAAATCAAACCTATCTCATCCAATCAATTCTATCAAATGGGAGATCACTCTCACTTTTTCCAATCACCCCCAGGTTTGAGGGGGTCACCCATCAAGTATAAATAAAACCATCTCAATAATTTTTGTCTAGAAATTTTTCCATCACAAACCACTCAATAAAAAGGGGAAAAAGTAGAAACCGGGTTTTCATCACCCACCTACACTTTGCATACATACATTAGTCTATTAAACCTACCACTTTAAACATTACTTAAGTCACTATTCTCATCCCATAAAATCATTTTTCACCCCCTCATAGACTATATTTACCCATCAAAACTTACCCTAACCTCCTTAAAACCTTCTAACAATCTTTAGCCTCTTCAAACCCTTTTTACCCTAACATACTAACCACGATAACCCCTCCCCTAACCATTTACTCTCATCCCCATACCGAAAATTCTTTTTTATGTGGTTGAAACTAATTTGAAACAAGTTTCGTTAATTTCTCGGATCTCTAGTGATTCAAAAAAATCACCCACGATTATAAATAGGATCTCAAAATCCTATTTCCATGACTTTTTACATCATAATTCTCAAATTCTTGAACTTGTGGAAAAAATTTGTCCACTCAAACAATCTCCTAAGCCTTGAAACAAGACTCGCCACTCCAAGGAGCCACAAAATATTAGTTTGTATCAGATTATTCTATGAGGATCATTATTGAACATTATGTACATCAAAAGGGTTGCACTTCCACCGGTGTCATGAACACTCCCCACAAAGTAAGTAATAGATTGAATCCCAAAATGAGAATTAAGTATGAAAGAAACACATTCTATCACTCTCATAGATAAAAAATAAGAGGTACATATAGGAGTGTTGTGTATATCCTATTTATGACACATGGATATAACCCTAACTAACTCAAATGACCTATGACCTCACTAAGTGATATGAATAACCATATATGGTAGATAAGATGATGACACAAGTCATATACATAAACACCACCCTTCATTGAAGTTGAGGTAGAGGTAATAGAAAGTCATAACTTAAAGATAAATCCAATAGAAAAATAATAAAGATGTGTCAATGGGGCCTTAAACTAAGCTTGATAAGGTACCCATGTACTATAAGGATCTCAAGTAAAGGAGGAAAGCCCCTAAATAAAAACATCCATAAACTAATAAATATGCGTCAAATGAGTCCAGTAACTAAAGGAATTATAAGGTATCATATCCAAAATCCCCCAAGGTAATTTTGATAACATGCATCAGATTGTCAGTCCCAAGCAAGTAGAATGATTCAAGGCCCGAAATCATGTTTCGGGTCCCCTGGTTTCTCTCTAACCCTCCCCCCAAAGGAATCCCAACAGGTCGAGAAAATGGAAGAAATGCAGAAAACCAAGCTTGGAGCCGGAAAAATGAAGAAAATCGGCTAAGTCCTAGTCCAGGAGGTCCTTGGGATAGTTGGGATGTTAGAGCATGAATTGGCCGAAAACCGCCGGGTGGTCCGCGTAGCGAAGGGACATTTGGGCCATGAGGACGCCGCAGACGCAAAAGGGTGAACCGGCCGAAGGTGAAAAAATTGACTAACTATTGTGCAGATAAGGCTGGGACATCTGGGCCGTGAGGATGCCAAGGACGTGAAGGACGTGAAAAGGCGAAGCGGTCGAGAGCAAAGGTAGTCCATTTCAAGACGGTTCGAAGAATTTGATCCAGATAGTCCGGGACAGTTGGAACAAAGGTACGCGGAGGACGCAAACTACCCGGATCTGCCGAAACAGGGAACTTTAGTCTGGGACAGTTGGGACAAAGGGACACGCGGGATGCGGAGAGCCGAAAGAGCCAAGAGCCAATGGAATCATGCCACATGTCTTCACCTCAAACAGGGACAAGGAAGCCCGAATCGGGTGGTTCAGAGAAATTTTTCCCAGACGGTTTGGGACATTTGGGACAAGAGTACGTGGAGGACGCGAGGAGCCGAAGAGCCCGCGGATGAATCAGGAAACACCACGTGTCCTAAGGAGTAGGGAAGTTCAGAGCTAGGGAAAGACTTAGAAAAATTTGACAAAGTCTTGGGCCAAAAAATTAAGAGACAAGGATGACCCCGCGCTCCGTCCTCCAACCAGATCACGCCACGTGTCCCAAGTGGCGGGGGCACGGGGAAAAAATGAATTTTTTTCCAAAGTGTAAGAAAATGTCAAAATTTCAAAGGGAAACCTACGGGAGGTGGAGGAGAGAGAATTATGTGGCCAATCAGCGCCTGACATGTGGCAGAGCGTGGGAAAAATGCAAATATCCGTTTTGGCCTGTTTTTTGCCCTAAATCTTCAGATCGCCATATCTTTCGATCCAGAGCTCGGTTTTCACGTTCTTTATATCAATGGAAAGCTGATGGAATTCTCTACACGATTCCAGGGTCAATCTCACATTTTTATGGAGTTCAAAGGGAGAAAATCAGGAAACATCTCTGGCACATAATAATAGATAGAAGTGACGTTTCAACAACCAGCTTTAATACAATAGATAGTTCACCGTTTCTGCTAGACAGTCCACCATTTTTCCAGGATTCACCACTTCTGCCATAATGAGATGAGTTAAATGCAACCTAGAAGTGGTTGGGGTAGATCTAGATTTTCTCTCTTCCCTCTCTCATTCTTCCTATATATTGTAAAGAGGGGCTTCTTTCAAAAGGTCGAACATTTCTGTTTTGCTCCTCCCTTCTTCTCTTTATTAGGTGAATTTGTGGAGTTCGAACCTCCCATTTGAAACTATAATGTGACTCTACCTCTTGGCATTTTGTAGTGTATTGTATCAATCTTTGGAGCAAGTAATGCATGTCTGTGGATGACTCTCAACCCCTCGTGTTCCTTTGCGCATCCTCCTAGTCTTTCACTACAAATTTTGTTATCTGTGCATGATCTTGCATCACATTTGAATGGTCTATGTTTATTGGCAAGATAGGTGTTCTTCATTCCTTAGTGCATCACCTCTGTTAGCTTAGGTTTATTTTTATGCATCTTCTTACCCTGTCTCCTTGGCAAATTAGATTAGGTTTTGAGTAAAACCTCTACATTTTTTATGTGCATCTGAACAGAGGAATAGGAACCAGCCTTCTCTGGAGAATCCTTTCTCATTTTTACAAGTCCCACACTTGGAGAAAGGATTCCATGTTGTGCAATCACACTGGATGCTAGAGTGATCAACCTAGAAATCGATCGGATCCGGGGTGCTTTGTGATTTTACATCAACAGATCCATATACAAACTATAATCTCTCTCCGAAGAAGAAGAAGATAAGAGAGGAAGGATACAAGAGATATAAGAGAAGATGAGGAGTTGCAGTGGAACTCACCTAATATGAGAGAAAAAGAAAGGATACTTGGCCTCAATAAAGGGTTTGATGAGGAAACTTGCAATGGATCAAAAGTCTGTAACTCTATAAAATCTCTAAGAAGAGTTTTGATGATTTAGTCTTCTTCCCGTAGAATAAAAATTTCCATCTGAATTGAATAATGTTCCTACCCTTAGGAAGGACAAAAATGGAGTACTTGAAGTCTTCCTACTCTGTGAAGGAAACTAAAGGAAGCAAGACAAACAACTCGAATCTGGTCCACATAAATTTGACATAGGTCCGACAAGTAAGGGTTCAATAGCTAAAGGTAATTCCAAAATGTATAACTATCAAAGTATGAGAGAGGAACATCCACCGAAAGGATTCCCAAGTGAAGTGAAGGAAAAGTAGCAACCCCCACAATAGTAGAAAGAGGATCCATAAGAAAGGGTGGATCAGTGATGGTCTCGAAATAATGGAAGTGATAAGAGTCCCAAAAGGGGAACTCCCAAAAAAGGAGATGAAGGAATCCTCCAAAACACCTATAGAAGGATGAGAAAATCCCTATACTACATCACAAGTAGGAACTACGAAGAGATGATGAAGGTATGAAAAATACTTGTCCTAAAAGGGTGGCTCAACAAATAGAAGAGAAATTTCAAACATGTATGAAGGAGGAGGATTAAAAAATCCTCAGACACTAGAAGTGGAAAGGAGGCAGGTGTAATGATGGTATAAGGTTAGGAAAAAGACTTCTTGATGTCCGGTGGGAAGGTAAGAGTGTCAACATTCTCTAAAGTTTGGATAAGAGAAGGAGGGAATAATTCCTCAAGAGTAATCTCGTCATCATAATTAGAATAATAATCCTAATCATTAGGAATAGAAATAGGAAAATCAATGTCATTATAACTATCATCAAATGAGGAAGGCAAGGAGATAACTATATAAATGGGAGAAGTAGTAATAAAAATATCTTAAAGGTCTCTAAATAAGGATTGAGGAATGCTCCAAATAGTGTGAGGACAATTTGAGTGTGCCACATGAAGACGGAGAGGTTTGGAGACATGTATCAATAAGTAACCAACAACATGATAACACATGTCAAGGTAGTATTCAAGATGATAAGGATCAATGGGTGCAGGAACTTGCCCATACAAAAAGGGATAAAGGACCTTGTGAGTAAAGTAATGTTCCATAGAAACATGCCATGATTTTTAATTCTCTCTATAAATAATAAGTGGTGGAGGATGAGAATCAATCCTATAAAGCTCAAGTATCGAATAAACATCCTCTATAGTGCAAATACAAAAAGAGAAATAAATGCAAAAGAGCCACAAATGAAAAACACATGCTAAAATGGACGTCATAATTATCCAATAATGTTTCCGAATGCAAGAAAGGAAGGGTGCAAGAATACACATAAGATTATAAGACATCGGACTCACCAAGAATGAAAAAAATATGGGGTTATCATTGTTCTTGGGTGTTGTATTGCATACATATGCATTCTCAATAAAAATGATAACCCCCCTATTTACGACACTTTATAAGTAGTTTTTTTATTACAATAGGGTGTGATTGTGTGACATGTGATAGTTGACCACTCACCTTGTAGTAGGTGATTAATTGTGTAAAATTGGAGGCTATAGTAAGTATCATTTGTAAGCACGTAAGAGCATGTAAAGAAGTAAAAAGGAGGAAGTAAGGAACAAGGGGATAAAGAAAAGTCCACTATGAGAAAAAAACATCTCACATTGCATTAGATACCCCTTGCTGTAAGAATATGGTAAACATGCTCACTAGTCTACAATAAATAATAAGGGTGATTACAATGTAAAAAATGAGATCAAAATGAGTCCCGATGACCTCCAGGATGCCGAAAAAACTTCTGGAAGGTAGAAAAATTCTAGGAGGGCTACAACACACTCGAAAAAACATTTAGCGTAAAAAAACATCCAATAACGCTATAAAATCAACTTTAAAATCACCCAATTGGTATGATTTAGAGATAAAAAAGGAAAAAATGACAATAACGATAAATAAACGATAAATTATACTAATTATGATGGAATAATTAAGGATTTAATTAAATTTAATTAATAATAATTAAACTTAATTAAACTCGTAATGATAAAATTATCACCCCGGAATAATTTATTAGATCCTAATAAAACTAAGACCCGACAATAAAACTTACCCCTATAATTAACAACTAACCCCTACTTTATTAGACCCACCTTATATATGTGTGTGTGTGTGTGTATAACACTCCTCATTAATTAAAATCCACCAAACTTAATGTCAACACTCGTTAAAATTAAATAAAGTTTTTTTAAAAGACAAACAAAGGTCAAAAACAATGTTTAAAAGGTTTATAAAAAGTGGAAAAAAATTTGATTAGGAAAGGACTCGGTCAACGAGATGATGATTCGATTGAGGAGGAGGTAGACATGGAGCAAGAATGTGGGCTTAGATGGCTGAGTCATTAATTATCTTGAGGATATTTGGGTGATTTTACTTTGTAGAGAAAGACTAGGTTAGTGTGGGAGACTTGGGTGAGGATTGACATAGCAGAAGCAAGTTTGATAGGTGCAATGACATAATGTAAAGAGGGTTTGTTGGAAAGAGAATCATGTAATGGGATTTAAATAGTTCTAAAGGGTGATTCAAAGCTCGGTTGGAGGTGTGTTGTGTGATGAAGGAAAATCCAATTGGTAATATCGTAGGCCGGAGAGGGGCCAAAGGACGACCAAGTGATGGTGCAAGTAATGGTTGAAGCGGGTTAATAGGGCAAAACTCATAAGAAACCAAGTAGCAAGACATGAGAGAGGCCTTCAAAAATCCAAAAATGGTGATAAAAATGGTTTGATAAGGTAGATGTGATAGAGTTTTGAAGCGAGTTTAGACTAATATGCATGCAAAATATCAATGAAATGCAAAAAGATAAACCTGATCGTAAGATGAGAAAGTCTCCTGAAACCCAAACAGACAACCCAACACAAAAATGTAAAAGATAGATCCATAATACAAAGAACCATGTCACCTCAAAGAAAACAAAGAAATAACTCACAAGATGAGTAGGAACATGTTCAATCTAGTGAGTTAAGATTGAGTCAAGGGAACACGACTCACACATGGAGTAACAACTCGACGAGGTGCAAGAAAAATAAGGAAGAACAAAAAAACCAGGAGATCAACCACAAATATCATCCAATGCATAAATTGACTTAAAATATCTTGATGAAAGAAAAAAACACCCTACTTGCCACATGATGGAAATGCAAAGACAAAAACCAAGCTTAAAACCACATCAAAATAATGCATCAGAACTCACCTAAGACAAAATAGCTTGCCATGGATGTATCTCGAGTCCGCAAGAGATCAATCAATCTGCCAGGGAGGGAATCAACAAGAAGGGTTGAAAATAGAGAAAGAGAAAAAATCAAAAGGGGAGGCCAAAATAGATCCAAAACATAAAATTAAAAAAAATAGATTTTAATTAAAAATTGTTGATAAAACGAGAAATGTACCAACGTCCAAATTTATCTTATCCTCCAAACTTAGCTACATTTATCTAGATATGGCTATGAAATACCCGTAACCTTCACATGAACAACAAAAAAGTAGCACAAATTCCAAAAAACTTAATCAAATTTAAATTATTGTGTTAATGTACTTGGATGCCCTAATCACATGGTCTAAATTTATGTCATAATTTGGTTAAACCTGTTAACAAGATTCCAAAGGAAGATTAAAAACTTGCACGAGAAGCACGAAAACCAAAAAATGAAGTATTAGTAACCAAAATCAAATGAGTGCATGTTTATCGAAAAATATCTCTAATACCATATCATATTATTATGTGAGGATCAATATGGAACCTCGTGCACATCAAAAAGGGTTGCACTTCTAATGGTGTTGTGAATGTTCCATGTAGTAAGTAAGATATTGAATCACAAAATGAGAATCAAGTATGAAATAAAAAAGGTATAGCATTCTCATAGATCAAAAATAAGAGGTACATATAGGAGTGTTGTGTAACTCTTGTGCATGACATGTGGACACAACCCTAACTAACCCTAATGAAATATGACCTCACTAAGTGAGATGAATAACCATCTATGGTGGACAAGACACCGAATGACAAAGAAACAAGTCATATACACCAATATTTTATGCATCCACAAGCCCAAGACCCTCTCCACACTATCGATAATCAATAGATCAACACCACAAACTTAGTCTCGTATTTGTGAGAACCTATATAGTCATTTCCACATTATAAGGTAATCTCATATTGTTTATTATCATCTCTAATCGACATACATCAAAATAAGATAAACCAATCATTTTGATATCTATTTTCAATCACTTTATAATTTACATCAAAGAAATCAAAATTTTTACATGAATCACCCATAGTTCCCTTAAATCACCAACAATTCCTTTAAATCTCCTATGATTTTTGTTAATCTAATTTCCTTTATAAAATCATTACATTTTATTAATCATTATCTATATCTCTAGACTTAATTTTTCTATTTTCAAGCATGTCTCTAGTGTAGATGATTGTTCTAGGTGAATTTCATCTGATTATAAGATTCCACAATCTTTCACATTCAACAAATAGTTCATGTGGGATAAATTTGATATCCTCCACAAACTCACTTTGTGCGCCATCAAATACACAGTGATACTCGAAGATATCAAAGAACAATTTGATATCCTTGATGATATCATATAAGCAACTGAAGACTATTGGTAAGACTACTTTAAATATCTTTAGATCAACGTCACCCTAGCCTAGGCCACCTACAAAGAGAACAGGATCTTCCCTTTCATCTTGAATTCTAACTTCCTTATCTTATCATCATTTATCTTATTATCTTTATCAAATCACTTACTTGTATAAAAATGAGATGAAATCCTTTAAGGAATTCACTTTGGATTCCTAGAATCAGCCTTTTTATAGCAGCTCATCATCCTATTTGTCAAATATATCTTATCTAGCTATCTATATTTATAGGTATCTTCACTAAAAAGATGAGTGTTTGCTCATTTTCAATATATCATCATCCTAACATTTTGATTGTTTATGCAGGAATCATTAAACCCTTCCATATTTTGAGTTTTAGGTATTTTCTACACTTAATAACATTTATCTCAAACTACCTAATACACCTTGAATGCTTCAGTCAAGTGCTCTCTAGATATAGCCTCATGGCTAAATTGAGGGTGTAAAAATAAAGTGATGGTATTCGTGTGAAGGGCACAAAAATTATTATGAGAATGGCCCCAATTAGCATGTCACCAACATAATTTTTTCTCATCATGCCATTATGTGATAGGTTGAGAAGGATCAAGGATCTAGATAAATGGTTTAGGTATACACTATCTTAACTCATCCTTAGTTAATGGATAATAATAGGTAGGTTGATTCTTATTATTAGTAGTTTTTTGATCAATAGAAAAGATATTCCTATTTCCATAATCCATAAGAGGAAGGGTATTTGAGACCCCGTCATGTATCACATTCTTGTTCTTCGATTTTTAAAGACTTGTATGTATTTATTTTCTTGGGGGAGTCTTATAAAATTCCATCATGAGATAATATTTTATTTTAACTTTTTTGAAATCTTCATCTAAGGAAGTAGGAGAAAAGGACCTAATCAGCGTATCTTTGAAGGCAAGGTTTTTAGGCTCGAAGGATGAGTTATAAAGGCTACCATTCTAGATTTTTTGTTTTTCCTTAGTAGATAAGGTTTTCCAATGCTTGATGGATACTATAGATGATTCATTATCATGTTGTTTTCAATTGATGAAAGCATTGATGATATTTTTAGGTAAATCATGGTATTAGAATTCATTAACTAAAGTTGTTACTAGAGATTCTAACTCCACTATGAAGTTAGGGGTAAACTGTGATACCACCAAATAATATCCAAGAAGATTCTTAGTTGAGAGATAAGTGGTGGCATAATAATTGAATTTGATCCACTCTTTATAAATATTTCCAAAGGCCTTAATAAAGTAGGATCACTCACCCATCATATGAAAAGTAAGGGGCAATGACTCCAATATCCATACTATAAATGTAAGGTGCTAGCAGCTCTTGTTATATTTCCCTTAAGACTTTTTCTTGAATGAGAGATTGGAAAATAGGTGCCCCATTAGGTCCATTGGGTAAGGGCGAGAGAATTTTACCACTAGATCCCAGGTTAGGATGGTTGATCATTTAGACCATATTGTTTTGCATTTGAAGGAGTTGGGTCATAGTGGCGCCTTTTGTTGAATTGTTTTTTTATTTGTTGTAGGATAAGATTAGTGTGATCAAAGCTAGAGGAATTCCTAGATGAACCTATCATTGTAGTATTCCCATTATCCACCCTATTTTCAAGTTTCTTAGAGAAAAATTCAAGGAGATGTTTATGAATTACTAACTCAGGTTCCCCTTTGTATTGAGGAAACTTATCAAGGAATTTTTGGATTTCAAGTGGAAGATATGAAATGTCCTCAATCTGAGTCTCTTCATCTTCATCACTTGAGATATTGTTTTTATGTGTATTATTGTCCAAATAACTCTCCTAGTTATCTGGATAACTTATATTTTCATCCCGACTCTGGTGTTTCACATTTCAGGTGGCACGCACTCGAGATTATTCTTTTAACACCTTGGCATAGTTATAGTTGGATTAGTCAAGGGCACGCACTTGAGAGTGCCCTTACGTGCCTTCTTATTCCCTTTACATTCTTATATCTCCTCCCATTTTCCTTTGCACACCTTCCTCTTGTGCACCCACTTTCTCTCCTATCCCATCATACACTCCTTGTGCACATTCAAATTCTTTCTAGTCATCTCTGCATCTCTAAAGGCTAAATCTTGAAAGTGTTTCTAAATGAGCATGGAGCCTCCACACATCCGGTTTCATAAAAGGACAAGGTCGGGTTGAATAGTCAAAGCATTGAGATAGGCTAGCAGAGGGTGCCAAGTGTCAACATGGTGCTAATTCAAGAGAAAATTGGGGGAGGGTTTCTAAACAAGGCCAGCCGCCGCGTGTCCCCGATCGAGATATATGACCACCGCCAAGTAAAATATTTAGCCAAAAATGAAGAAACTGAGTGAGCCATAGAAGCAACCATGTATCACCTAGTGCAACTTTGAAAACAAAATACAAAGGCTACCCTTAGACATGCACCAGCCCTCCACGTGTCTAGTTTAAAAAGGGGGCCCGTTTTGGTAGTTGGTCCCGCCATTTTGTATGGACCCGATTCAAATTTCAAATGAGCATATCTTTTGACTCAATGCTTGAAATATGAAAATCTAGCACCATTGGAAATATCTCAGCCTCATCTATGCCATGGAGATCTAAAACTTTAATTTTAGAGAGGTTAGGTGGGGAAAAATTAAAAACATATTTGTGTTATTAATACAGATCTATTTGCCCCCAAAACTAGATCGGATTTGATTTGATCCATCATTCCTCCTCCTTCGAGGCACTGAACAAGTAATTGATGAAGACATGATAGATTTGGAGTATATTTGTAGGAATTTATCACTTTGGTTGTTGGTGGTTGAAGATTTGAACCCAAGTTTCCCTCCCTTTCTCCTTCTTCTATAAATAACAGAGTTCTGCTTTGTAAAAAATATCCCTCCTTGTTGTAATGACACCATGTCAAATTGGTGGCCGACTTCCCATGGGTCTCAGACCTTGGTGTGGTCTCTGTAATGTATTCTTGCCTCCTGTCATGAATGTAAATGACTATGCATCCCTTAAGCAATAAAATCATGTTTTGTGGAAGTTTTGTCTTCCCTCTCTCATTTTCATTACATCTTGCCTCTCTATTTGTGTTCTCTAGTATGTTGTATGTACTCCTGTGATTGCATTCCCCACGTTCATTTGTTGTGTGCGCTAGAAGGTAGAGCCCGTGTGTTGATCTGTGGCACACATCATCCACCCTCTTCTCCCATGCCCTCTCTATTTCCTTCACCACTCATGGAGAGAGATTGACCCTTTCCTTTTGGTGCTATCACCTTCCTTAGCTTAGGATTTCCCCTTTCTACACATCCTTCTATCCTTGGTCCCTTAGCATGTTTAGTCTAGGATTTGCATTCAACATTAGGAGTAGCAGTAGTGTTAGAGGTAGGTAGAGGAATCAGCCTTCTCTGAAGATCCTTCCTAAGTGTAAGGTTCCACAACTTGGGGAGGGTTCCATTGTGGTCTCGACACCTCATCCCTTTCAAGATTTGAGACACTGCGCTGCACATCTAAGCAACCAACAATTTTTGGCACACCCAAAGGGGACCAAAGTGAAGAGCTTTACATCTTCATATTAGCAAGTTTGATGTGTTATCATTGAGATCTAGCCTTAGGAGGCATTTTTAACACATCTAGAAACTGCACTGATTCAACACACGCATTATCTCATGTGCAGACTAGTCTCCCCTCATTCCTCCATTCATTTCTCCTTTTTCACCATTCCACATTCCTCTTTTGAAGTTGTGCAATGATGACTTCTTTCTCACCATGGAATTCTCATTTGCAATAGTATAACTATTTCCCTCCATCCCCACAGTTTCAAAATCCTCCTCCAAATCAGTTTTATAAGCTCCATTATCCCAAAAGTGCATACAACCCACCTTTTTCTAACCCAAATATTTATGAAGAACACGTTTATGTAGATGATGGTGGAAAATATTTGGCCGAAGATGATTTTGAGAGGCAGGTGCAAGAGGTGGATATGGACATAATGTAGCTCAGAGTCAAGTGCTCTATAAAGGCAGCTAAAGTTGGATACAAGGTCCCTTGTCCATGGGTTGGCCCTTTACCACGTTGGTTTAGCACCCAACATAAGTTTTTTTCATCATTAACATGTTGCCTTAGATTATAGACTGGGTGGAAGAAATGGAGGCTCAAAATCTAGCGCACGAAAAACCCTCACAATGGGGCAACCCCGACTACCATCTTATAGCTGTCTCACTTCTCCATGCTAACTTACATCATCTTATCTTGTTGAGCATGTTCCTAGCTTCTTGTGCACTTGCCCCACTAAGAATTACATCCTTTCTCCCTCACTTTCATCTCACCTTCATTTCTCTTCCATTCCCCTTCCTGCATGCACCTTCCATCACCTTCCATCCCTTCTGTGTCCATCCTCCCATTTTCTTTTGAGTCCCCTTTGTCTAGTTGTACCATAAATGAATAGCCCCCAACCAATGCACCTATCCCAACCAATGTCATCATGTTCAATGACTGTAGGATAGTTGAAGAATGGTGTGACTCATGCGAATTTGACTAGGAGGAGGAAACAATACGGGAACCTGTTCTAGACAAAAACTAGTTAGCTCTAGAGGGCATAGTTCTGAGGAGGACCATACAGTTTCAGAGGCTCCAAGTGTAGAGCAGGCCACAAGAGAACCTTTAGTTCTTCCTCCCACTTCATCCCCTTCAAACTCTAATGTTGAAGAAGAGTTTGAGCTTTCAAAATTCATGTTTGAAGATGAGGGGGACCATGGTGAGAAAATTGTAGATCCGGAGGACACCATGGAGGAGGTCGAACACATGCAGCAGGACAACAAGGAGGCAAACTGTCTATCAAACTTGGAAGATTGCTTTGATGGAGAGGAGCCCATGATATCACATCATTTTATCCTCCATCATCCACCTTCCAAGCACACGATCCTACTGCCATGAAGGATAACGTTCAAAGACAACAACCTGCACTTCATGATAGCCCTCTGGAACTAAGGTTGGAAGATCATAGTCTTCCATGTTCTTCACAGGAGAAGGAAGGAAAAGGGAAAGAAGATGTCATCATCCCTCTCACACCATCCATCCAAGAAGGTCCAAAAAAGACTCCATTTTTGGAGTTAAATTTTAGAACAATGGGAAAACCATAAGGATCAGACCATGCCCAATTAGATATCTAGCTACCCTAGAGCCAAAAACAAAGTTGCCACCGGTCATGCTCATTTTAGAGCATGAGGTAGAGCTTTAGCGTGCCAAAGGTCAATAGAACACCTCCCAGATCCAAGTACAAAACAACTCCAAGAGGTATATATTTTATTTGTTGATACTTTGAGGAGGGCGAAACACCATCTACAAGGTGGCTTTTCACTCTCATTTCTGACCATGTTCAACACCAAATCAACTACATGGTCACAATTTTTAAGGAAGGGAAGATACTTCTCCCTACTTGTTGTAGGTTTTACTTGAGCACCCCTTGCCTCTTGTTAGTTTAGGTTAGTTTAGGTTTTCTTTCAATAACACAAGTTCTCATGCACACTCTGCATGTTCCATTTGGGACATGTATGATTTTCATTTTTTGTACATAGTGTTGTGCTTATGTTTCGAATGCTCCCTATGATGCCTTTCCTTTCTTGTCATGCCCGCACACCCCTTTTGTTGCTTCTTGTGATGACAGTTCAATTTTTGCAGAGGTAGTTCCAACGGTTAGTGTATAACTTCCACTCTCATCAATCCAATTTAGAATATCTTCATATGAGAGAAGCAGTTTAGTTTAGAGTTCAGACAGAGCTTCAAGTGACTCTAGGGTGTTCTTTAAGTTACAAACCAGATCTTCAAAATTAAGCACCCGAATCCATGCCTAATGGACTTCTAAGGCTACTAGTCTCTTCATCTAGCAAGTATATGGCCCCGAAAGTCTCCAAAATTGTTATCCAAATAACTCTCCTAGTTATCTAGATAACTTATATTTTCATCTTGACTCTGGTGTTTCACATTTCAAGTCACGCACACTCAAGATTATTCTTTTAACACCTTGGCACAATTGTATTTCCTCTGCGTGCCTTTCTTCTCCCCTTTGTAATCTTCAATATCCTTCCATTTTCCCTTGCACACATTCCTCCTACATACTTGATTTCTCTCCTATCCCATCATACACTCCTTGCACACGTTCACCCTCTTTCTAGTCAGCCACTTTGCATATCCAAAGGCAAAATCTTGAGTGATTTTCTAAATGAGTATGGAGCCTCCACACATCTGGTTTCATAAAAGGATAGGGTCAGGGTTAAATAGTCAAAGCATTGAGACAAGCCAACAGAGGGTGCCAAGTGTCAGCATGACACTAATTCAAGAGAAAAATTGGGGGAGGGTTTCCAAACAAGTGTTAGGCTACATGTCCTCGGTCAGATATATGACCCTACCGAGAAAAATACTTAGCCAAAACATGAAGAAACTAAGTGAGCCATGGAAGAAGCCACATGTTAGCCTCGACGTAACTTCAAAAGTGAAATACAAAGGCTACCCTCAGACATGCACCAACCCTCCATGTGTCTCGGTTTCAAAAGGGGGCCCGTTTTGGTAGCTGGTTCCCGCCATTTTGTATAGACCTGATTCAAATTTCAAATGAGCATATCTTTTGACTTAGTGCTCAAAATATGACAAATCTGGCACCATTGGAAATATCTCAGCCTCGTCTATGCCATGGAGATCTGAAAATTTAATTTTGGAGAGGTTAGGTGAGAAAATATGAAGAAACATCTTTGTTCCATTAATACAGGATCTATTTTCCCCAACAACCAGATCGATTTGATCTGATCCGTCATTCCTCCTCCTTCAAGGTGCCGAACAAGTAATTGATGTAGACACGATAGATTTGGGGTGGATTTGCAGGCATTTATCATTGGTTATTGGTGGTTGAATATTTGAATCCAAGTTTCCCTCCCTTTCTCCTTCTCTTCTCTCCTTCTTCTTCTATAAATAGTAGAGTTCTCGCTTTGTAAAAATATACCTCCTTTTTGTAATGAACCATGTCAAAATGGTGGCTGACTTACCATGGGTCTTAGACCTTGACGCAGTCTCTAATGTGTTCTTTCCTCCTTTCATGAATGTAAATGATTGTGCGTCCCTTAAGAAATAAAATCATGTTTTGTGGAACTCTTGTCTTCCCTCTCTCGTTTTCATTGCATCTCGCCTCTCTGTTTGCATTTTCTGGCATGTTGTGCATACTCCTATGCTTGCATTCCCCACATTCATGTGTTGTACATGCTAGAAGGCAGAAATCATGTGTTAATATGTGGCGTGTGCCATTTTCCCTCTTCTCTTCGCCCTCTCTATTTCCTTCGCCGCTCATGGAGAGAGATCGACCCTTTCCTTCTGGCATTATCACCTTCCTTAGCTTAGGATTTCCCCTTTCTACACATCCTTCTATCCCTGGTCCCTTGACATGTTTAGTCTAGGATTTTCATTCAGCATTAGGAGTAGCAGTAGCATTAGAGGTAGGTAGAGGAACCGGCATTCTCCGAAGATCCATCCCAAGCGCAAGGTCCCACAACTTGGGACGGTTCCATTGTGGTCTCAAACACCTTGGCCCTTTTGAGATCTCGAGATGTGGCTACACGTCCGAGCAACCAACAGGTATTATAATATTTCCTGTTAGTTCCTACCACATAATAGTCTAGTAAAAAGGAAAGCTAGATTCTCGGTGATTAATTTATGAAAATGACTATTCACAAGAATTAGAGAGCAATAGGACAAGATAATCTATGATGGAATGTTGCATTGACCTAGAAGAAGCTCGAAAATATGGTCTACTAACATAATCATCCATACAAAAATTGTCTCATAGGGGTTGAAGGCATCTATGATAAATTTTTTATAGAACATACAAGATCAGCCATGTACGTAAATGAGATAAGGGATGATGGCCTCTCGTGGTGAGGTTAGGCCAGATGGACATGATCAACCCTATACAGAAATGACATAGGGGCCGATAGATCTCGAAAAATTTATTTTTAGGGTTTTTTGGAATTTTAAAAATTGAAACAAGAAAAAAATTAAAATGGGAGATTTGAACGAGTTGTGCTTGATCACAAGGGACAAAATAAGGATTCACATCAAAGTTGACAAAGGATGGATGGCAGGAATTTTTTTAGACATCATGCACTCTTATCATCCATTCAACTAGTTTATTTGAGGCAATGATTAAGGGACTCACCAACACCGACACACAAATGGATAGAATTAAAAGGGTTACAAAGACCACTATGATTGGCATACCCCAAGGGAAGTAATCCTTACACTAATACAAACTAAGGTTTCTAAGGCCCTAGGTGAAATAAGAGGAAGGAACCCTATGGATGTATCAAAAATATGGGGGTAATGTAATATGAAAGGATAATACAAAGCCTATGATAACCAAAGGAAATCATGTAATATGAAGTAAAGAACTAAAATATAATATTCTACCCTAGTATTTCCTCAAAATACTAAGCTAACATAGAGTATGTAGTGAATGTAGGAAACTACTCTATACAAAATGAAAAAGTGGGTTAGAGAACTTACATGTTGAGGGGTGGTTGCTAATGCATCTATCTCCCAAAGGATCATACATGAAGAGAGAACAACTTTCATGTGGAGAAGGGTAAATAATCCAGTCCTAGTTCACTATATTTGACCCAAAAATTACAAGCAAACCAAACCAAGCAAGAATAATCTCCAAGATAAGAGTCAATATGTAAGAAATTCGTGTTGAGCGAAAGGTGAAAGTTGGTGCAAGAGATATTGGCTAATGGTGATTCCTTTATGATATGAAAATGAGAGTTAGGGTATTTATACGATGCCATCACCTATGGGTGAAGGTGTTGGCCAGATTTTGATTTACACTCGATGCAATCACCTAAGGGTTATGGTGTTGGAAAAGGATGAAAATGAAAGGGGATTCATTCAAATGGTTATTAAAAATAGAGATCATGTAAGGAAGAATAAATGGAGCCATGAGAAAGAAAGATTTCAAAAAATCAAGAAGGTCGGAGAAAAGAAATACATACATGGACCGAAAGATGTTCTCTCTCCATGTATCATCCCTAACCCAATGTTTATATGAATATCCATACCCCTATCCTAAAATGAGCTCCTTAAGGAATCCATTCCATTTATAGATGCATTAGTGACCTCTAACTTGAAAAGAGAATTATTAGCAACAAGTATGAAAATAAAAATCATAAAAATTTAGGTGTAAACATAATGTAGTATTATATATTTTTACTAGCATGGCTAACACGTATGTTTTTGTAATGCAATATTATCTTGATATATATTCCTTTGGAATGTTATTTTCAGTTGTATTAATTCTTGTTTGTGTGATTATATTCTTACTTATATATGGCCTATGTATTTACAATGCTTATGCGTGTGACATTTTTTGTCCTTTCTTTATGGATTTTATAACCTATTACTTATGTTTGTGTGTTATACTCTTTTTTTCCATTTTTACGACCCCTTGGTTATTATTTGTTACTAACGTATGTGGCATTTCTCATTTACTTGTATATTGGATTAGTTGTATGACTAATTGTCTATGCACTTGTTTGATGATGAACATGATTTATGTTTTGGTTATTATTTCTTTTATAAGTTGATTTATTTATGTGTCATGGTTTTTATCATGCACACCCTTATAGAACAATATCTCGATGGTGATCACCCAAGACACCCCTATGTGATCCAACACTTACTATCATACACATCCGATATGGAAACACATATTTTATTTTGAGTTGAGAATTTTTATTTTCATATCTCACTCACCTCAAAAGAGGAGGAATTCATTGGGGTTTATCTCATGTATATTTATGCACCCATAAAAATAAGGATTTGGGAATAGAATGGTATGGTTCCTAGATACTCATTAAAAAAATCGAGAGATAGATCAAGAACATATTATTGCCTAGTACAAAACCATCCACCAAGGGATAAAACCATCGTACATTATGTAATGAGATGAATGTTTCCATCCTAGGGAATATTTCTTGTAGATTATAGAATTTTTATATTTTCATAGATAGTTACCAAATTTTAAAACATTTTTAGAAATATATTATATAATATAGAGAAAGTTCATTACATTTTTTTATACAAAATGTGGGGGTTTAAGAACTACATAAATCAAGAAAATTTTAAATACAAGGTATAGGGGCACATGTATACTTCACCAATTTTTATATTTAGAATTAAATATGTCAAACTCATAATTACATCAAACACCGGGGAATGAGACTACTCATCCCCTCTTGATTTTTTTGTAATACATTTGGGCCTAGATCTATCAAGGTGACAAAAAAACTTGTGGAAACCTTCTTGTCACTTTTTTATTGGAATATATTGGGATGAGTAGAAAAATTATGTAAAATTTCCTTCTTATGAGGTTCTTGGGTCAAATTTTATATGACACCTTTCAGTTTTGGGCCAAGTGAAATTGAATTCCTCTATGGTTCCAACATATCCTTCAATAAAATTGATGATTGATCACCCCGATTTGTCACCAATTCAATTCCAATTCAAATATTTGAGTGTAAAAAATTCATGAGCTTCTCCCACAACAAATTTAATATGTGTATTTATTCTATGTCATTCCATCTTAACTAAACTACTAAAAATTACGTTTTCAAAGTTACAATAATATTTCTAAAATATAAGTTACAGAGTTCAATTTATTTTATCAACATTGACTACACTTTATGTTACAAGTTTTGTAATGGAGTATGTTGTATACACCATATATGTTATGCTTTCTAACCATTTCTTTTGTGTACGGGTTGTTGATGCGTTATCCTCTTGAGTGGATTCATTAGAGGTATATTGGGATTGGGGTATGAAAGGAATTGGTTTTGTGGTATAGACCATGATATTTCAGAGATTTTTTAATTATCCTTAGGTACCCCATACATGCCATGTTTCTTCCCTTTATTCACACATTGCACTCATAATGTCTGTTTATCCCATTATGTCCACTTGTTTCCTCTTATTTCATACTATTATACTTGTTTCTAACCACCCTAGACCTTCATCACTTACCCCCATTCACATTATAGTCTCTAGTCCTCATCATTTTATCCTGTGACCTTAGGGTTTCCCCAAGGCCAATACCATCACTTGCGGGTGATGACACATATTTTGTCTTTTCCATAGCTGACACCATCACCGATGGATGATGGAATTAATTATATATTCCCCATGTTTTATTATTAGTATAAGTATTTGCTTATATATAATTTGCACATAATCTACTATTACTCATTGTAGACACTTTGAAATTTGGTAATTCTACTCTTTGACACTCATATCCGTTACATTACTCTCTTGCTAAAAAAGTGCACTTTACCCAATATCATCTAGTACATATCTAGGTATATTGTCTATTTTTCTTGATCATACACACTCATATGTTAAAAATGTCTAAGAATTGAATCTATTAAATTCATTAAGAAAATATATTGTTTAGCTTCCAAACTTCACACTTCAGATTTCCCCTCTTGGGATAAAAACATAAAAACAAGGGTAGGAACATCCACACATTCTTGACCCTAGTGTATGGTTTTTAACTTGCTCACTTTGATCCTAAAATTCTAATTGATCATTATTCTTTGGGTCATTTAATCCTCCTTAATTGGCCTTGGTAACTTAAATAACCTTTGGAAACATTTATAAGCAAGTGAAACTCACCTCATATAGTAAATAGCACACTTATGGACTCCTATTAAAAATATAGCACAAAGGCATCCAAATATCCCTACACTCTAAAAATACCTCTACACATTCATTCGGGTAGCACCATCTACAAGTTTGAAGCCTCCCACTAGGTCTAGGGTATTGCTTCCCACATTTTCAAGAACTCAAAGACACTCACTCAAGTAGATTGGAAAGATATAAACTCAATTCAAGCTATATCAAAGGAAGGATGCTATATCTTATTATACTACATATATATATATATATATATATATATATATCACATGATAGGTAGATAAGTAAATCATATTTGAAAATTATTTATAGTAGTTCCAAAGCCTACAATGTATGGGCTTCCCATAACCCAAGTAATGTTTTTGTAGTACTTATTATCCATGTTAGGGTTTGAAAGATTTATCATAGAATTCAAATGTCATAGTGTGACTAATAAAGCATGTGACAAGGGTTGCTTATGGAGACTCATGCGTGAGGGTTTTGAGAGTGTGGTTTTAGTAGCTTTGGCTGCAATGCCTTTCAACATGCTGTGAACATGCTACTAAGGTGCTACCTACAGATGTAGAACAGAAGAAAGATATTTGCATTGGATCTAGAGCCTGGGCTGACATTGTTAAGGTACCTCCTGACAAAAATGTGGGTCCCCATTCCCCTACAACTAGACTGAATACTACTTTTAAAAGTACAAAAGATAAGGAGGGGTGACCCACATACAAGTGCCTGATGGTTGTCTGCATAGAGCTCTTGAGAAAACTAATCTTGCTCTCATTGGAAAATTTTTGGGAGCCAGACCCAATGTTGATATTATCAGAAAGTGGGCCATGTAACATTGGAAACCAAAAGGAGATTTAAATATTACCACTTTGGAAAAGGGTTTTTTTAGCCAGGTTCAATCAACAAGCTGATATGGATTCAGTCCTGCTTGGTGGCCCTTGGTGTATTGGCAATATGGGGCTTTTTTTAAAAATGGTATCTAGGATTTAACCCTAATACTGAGAATATACATACCATCCCCATTTGGTGTAGACTCCCAGGACTGCCCCTTCATCTTTGGGATGATGAAATCCTTCTTCATATTGCTAGATCGATTGGTTCTCCAATCGGTCTAGATGGGCCTACAAAAATAGATCCAGACTTGCTTTTGCAAGGTTTTGTGTCTCATCTGAAATGGAGAAGGAACTTCCTGATCACATCATTCTTCAATCAAAATTTGGGGCATGGAAACAATCAATAGACTATGAGGCTTTTCAGCTAAGATGCCATAAATGTCACAAATTAGGGCACTTTGCTGGCAAATGTCCTACAAGTATGAAGAAAAATCAAGATAAGCCTTTTGATCTAGATCTAGGCTTGAAACAAGCAGAAGAGACTAGAAAAGAATCTTTGATTGATAGGCAAGATCAGAGTATCAGGGATCGCTGCATGCAGATGAACCTGAGAATCAAAGGGAGAAAAAAAGGTTTTAAGACCATAATAAAGAGGCCACCGGTCTATAGAAAAATCTGGAGACCAAAAAACCCTTTGTCAGAAAGGATGAGGAAGCTCGAAAGGGAAAAGATAATGAGCAGGCCAAGGGTGAAGAAGCTTGGGAGGAAGTAGAAAAGTTCAGACTCGATGCTTGAGAATACAAATCCTGTAAAACTGAACATGGAAGTGGATGAAAAAAATGAAAAAGTTTACATTCATTTCACCATTTCCAATGAAGAGGAGATGGACAAGATTACTCCCCTCCCTCATCAAGGATAGGTAAATGAGAACAACTCTTTGAAGTATAAAGAACCAAACAAGACAAGACAAGGAAAAGCTAAAGAACTCCTGAATCCATAACTAGAGATCTAAATGAGGATAAAGAATTTGCAGATATGGAGGAGCTCATAGACATTGAATACAACAGAGAATCCCCTATGCATTTTTATAAAGGCAAAGAAGAAGGAGAAATTACCCCTGCAACGACAAAGAACCTGCCTGAATGTGATAAGGATGGATTCATCACAGTTTGACGTAAGAAATGAAGAATGAAAGGCTTTGAAGAAATCCCAGAATCACTTTATAGTGATAAAAAGAAACAAATAGGAAGTTGGGAAGCTTCCACTTCAAGAATCACAAGAGCTACTAGCCAAAAGAGTTGCGAATATTGGAGTTCTTAATAAAAAAGGTAGGCCCTCCAAAAGTGAGGTTAGGAAAAAGAAACAAAAAGAAATTGCAGATGGCACTCAAAGCCTTTTGAGCCATCCAAAGAACCGCCTCCCCAATCCTTTTTAAATGAAGGTTCTATCTTGGAATGTCAGGGGACTAAATGGGGGTCCTAAACAAAGAATTCTTAAGGAACTTAGAAGATCTAGCAGGCCTAGTATCCTTCTAATTCAAGAAACGAAAATGAAAACCAAAGCTATTGAAGAGTGCAAAAAGACTTTCTGGGAGAATGTTGCCTTTGCTGCTTCTGATTCTCAAGGGGCTTCTAGAGGCTTAGCGGTCTTCTGGGACATTAAACTTGTTCATGGTAATGTGATTTTCTCCTCTCAGAATCATTTAGCTATAAATTTTATAAGTCTTGAGAACAACTCTAATTGGATCCTTTCCAATATTTATGCTCCTAATACTCATTGTTTTGGGAGAAGGAATTTATGGAAAGAGTTAGTTTGTTTTAGAAATAATTTTAAGGATTCAAACTGGCTGATAATGGGGGATTTTAACACTCCTCTAAACCCTAGGGAGAAATTTGGAGGGAACTCTAATTTCTCTAGCTAGCATGGAAGACTTTGCTGACCTCATCTCGTATCTCAATCTTATGGACATTGAACTCCATGGTAATCAATACACTTGGTCTAACAGAAGAATTGGGGAAAATTTGATTCAAGTTAGATTAGATAGAGCTCTCATTTCTACTAGTTGGATCTTAAACCAGAATTTTCATCTCTCCTCTCTTCCCAGAACTGGTTCTGATCACAACCCTATTGCTCTTAACTTTTCAATTGGTCTAAGCCTTTTCATTGTAACTTCAAATTTGAAAAGATGTGGCTTGAGCATGAGGACATTCTTGATAGAATTAAAGAATGGTGGTCTTGGGAAGGAACAGGAACTGCTCAATTCAGACTTCTTCAAAAGCTGAAAAATGTGAAACAAAAGGTTAGAATCTGAATAAAGAGGTTTTTGGCAATATATTTGAGAAAAAAAAGAAATTAAGTGGCAATTGGAAGAGTTCGAGCTCAAGTCTCAATGAAGGGTATGACCTTGAGGATCATCAAAGAGAAAAAAAAGCTTCTTTCTGACCTGCATAATATCAATAGCTACGAGGAAACCTTTTGGAGAATGAAATCTAGAGCTCTTTGGTTAAAGGTGGTGATAGAAACACAAAATATTTTCATATGACCACCCTCAAGCATAGGGCTTGTAACAGAATTACTGAAGTCTCCAAGGGAAATGGTGCCATTGCTAAGGATGCTAAGGATATTAAAGTTGAAGCCCTAAAATTTTATGAGAATCTCCTTTCTGAAAACAATTCTTATAATGAGCAAGCAACCTCCTTTCTTTTAGACTCCATTCCTAACAATTTGCTCCCAGAGGAGAGATTTAAGAGCCTTTCCAAAGTGGTCACCATTGAGGAGTTGAAAAAGATGTCTTTTCTCTTGAAGGTGACAAGGCCCCAGGCCCTGATGGATTCTCTGCTAATTTCTTCCAAAAATGTTGGGATATTTGCTCTGAAGATTTGTTGAAAGCTGTAAATGAGTTTTATAGAACTGGAAATCTTATAAAGGAGCTAAATAACACACATATTGTGCTTGCACCTAAGAAGTTGGATGCAAAATATTTTAAGGATTTTAGACCAATCAGCCTGGTTAATGTGGTTTATAGAATTTTTACTAAGATTTTAACCACTAGATTGCAGCCTCTTCTCATGGAAATTATCTCCCAACAGCAGAGCAGTGATTTATAAAAGGTAGAATTATCTAGGACGGAGTAATTATGGTCCATGAAACAATTCATTCAATGGATAAAAGTAGAAAATTTGGGATGGCAATCAAGTTAGACATGCATAAGGATTTTGATAGAGTCTCTTGAAATTCATTGATGAGGTTCTTTCCAAGTTTGGGTTTCAAAATAAATTCAGAAAAATTGTCCAAGCTTGCATTTCCTCTCCCAGATTTTTTGTGGTTGTCAATGGAGAACCTGTTGGTTTTTTTGCTAGCAATAGAGGCATTCACCAAGGGGACCCTATGTCCCCTTGTTGTTCATTATAATGGCTGACAGCCTAAGCCAATCTATTACAAAATCTATTCACAATGGTATGATAAAAGGCTTCCAACCCACTTCTGGCAATCATATTTCTTCCCATCAATAGTTTGTTGATGACACTATTCTTCTTCTTATGGCCTCCATCATTGAAGCTAAGGCTATCAAAACCATTCTCAGATTCTATGAGGAAGCTTCGGGTCGAAAGTAAACTTTGATAAAAGCTCAGTTTACTTCTTCAATACTCCTATTGAAAGACAAAAAAAGATTGCTCTCATTCTTGGGTGTAAAATCAACTCCCTCCCAGCTACATATCTTGGGCTCCCTATGAGTACTAGTAAGGTTTCTAATGAGGTTTGGAATGATTTGCTTAAGAGATTTTAGAAAAAGCTAGCTGGATGGAAAGGTGCTATCCTCTCAAGTGCTGGTAAATGTTTATTGATTAAAAGCACTCTTCAGAATCTTCCCATATATATCATGTCAATGTTCAACATTCCAACAACAGTGGTGAATAGCATTGAAAAAATTCAAAAACACTTCTTATGGCATGGGACAAAAGACAGGTTCAGATATCATTTAGTAGCATGGGAGCAGGTTTGTAAGCCAAAAAGGATTGGGGGTTTAGGTATTAAAGATATAAGAAATATGAATGCTGCTCTAATTGCAAAGCTTGGTTGGAGGCTCATCAAAGAGCATAAACCATGGATTGAGTTAATCAAAGTTAAATACCTTTCCAATCAAAACTTATATTCCTTTCTTTTTGACTAGCTACTTCCAAATGGTTCAATTTTTTGGAATAATCTTCTTCACATCAGACATCTTCTCTCCAAGGGTTGTAGATGGAAACTTGGAAATGGGCATGATATTGATTTCTGGGATGACATCTGGTCTGACACAAGTTGGAATATCACTTTTAGCTCCATAAAAGACAACCTGATTCAAAACTATGGTAAGAAAGTCAAGGACTATATTGAGGTGGTCAAACATAAGGAAATGGAAGCAACTTAAAGTTGATGAGGAAAATATGCAGCCTGATGTTTCTTGCATGCAGAATCATCTCTCACTGATTCATATCAGTCAACATGATAATAAGGATGAGATTATTTGGAAAGATTCCTTTGATGGAGATTATTTTGTTAAATCTGGTTATAACTCTTTTTTTTCTTCTATTGATAGTGAAATTGAATGGCACAAGCTCTGGATGCCAGAGCTAACCCCTAAAGTAAATTTCTTCTAGTGGCTCATCATCAAGGGTAAGATTCTCACTAATGAAAATCTCATCAGGAAAGGTTTCATCATGCCTAATAGATGCTGCATGTGCAGAGAAGAAGCTGAAGATATTAAACATCTTTTTCTGCATTGTAAGTATACTTCAAAAATATGGCATCTTATCCTTGAAAATTTCAATCAGAATTGGGTTTTCCCCCATACTTGTCTAGCAGCATGGAAGAAATGGAACTCCCCTTATAAGCACTATATGGTTAGGAGGCTTTGGCAACTAGTTCTCCCTCATACCATGTGGAGAGTCTGGAAAGCTAGAAATGATGTTATTTTCAGAAATACCAGAAAGGTTTGTACAAAAGTCTTTAATGAAATTATCATTGCAGTGAAAGACAACATTGAAATATTTAAGCCTCCCAAAAATAAACTTTATCCTGAGGAAGAGGAGCACATTCTTGCTGCTTGGAACATTGGCACTGATAACAGTAACAAATGTAAGGACAATAATAGCATCGATAGATCTACTGTATGATGGATCCAGCCTCCCACTGCATGGTACAAACTGAACTTTGATGGAGCTTCAAAAGGTAATCCTGGGATTCGAGAGGTGGTGGGGTGATTAGAGATCACAGAGGCTACTTTGTTGCCACTTTTTCTGGTAAGATGGGTAAGCAAACAAATCACTACTCGGAAGCTTTAGCAACACTTTGGGGAATAAGGTTGGCTAGAGATTGTAATATTTCCAATATTATAATTGAGGGGGATTTGTTGAACATTATTAATTTACTAAATCAAAAGCAATCTCCAAGCTGGTCCATCAAGGACTTCATTAGTGAAGCTATTGAAATTTGCAATGGTTTTGATAACTATAAGATTATTCACACATATTGTGAGGGTAATAGAGTGGCCGATTGTTTAGAAAATATTGGGGTCAACAATACATTGCAAACTTGGCTAAGTGGTGACCCCCTTCCTGCCAAAGTACTTGATGACATCACTAAAGATATGCATGATTCTAAACACAATTATTAATAGATACAGGGCTGATGCGAAGGAGAGGCTTATTAATGAAAAGTTAAGTCTAATGATGCTCTTAAAATTCCACACATTTCAGAGGACCCAAAAAGAAAAGGCGATGCTGAGTTGAATGCATTTCAAAATTTGTATATCGTTGTGCAGTGCAGGGAAAAAATAGGAAAATGGGGGCCTCCTTGCAAAACCAAGCCCGTGTATGATCCATCCTGGAAAATAGATACTACTCTTTGGAATTATCTGCAAATGGGGGTATCTCAAATTTCATCGAAAAAATAAAGGGTTTCGATTAGGACATTTCAGTGAAGTTTGTGAATGGATGGAGAAATCACGTGGTTGAGTATGGAGATGCCAAGGTCGAGATCTCTGAAGAGCTCATTGCCTAGGTTACTGGTCTAAGCATGGAAGGTACCAAGTTCTTCAACAAGCACATCGACAGAGAGGTGGAGGTGAAAAAATTCCTTGCTGAAGGGGAGAACCTCGAGTTTGTCGTGCAGCAGGCATAAAGGTGGCTTCCATACCTGAACCATTTCTGAGATTGTGCGAATGATGGTAAAGTATGTCTCTTTGGAGGGAAGATATGTCACCATTCCCTTAAAGCATTTGATTTTTCTCAATCATTTTTGTAGGAATATTACCATAAATTTCCTACATTATTTACTAAACTCCTTGGAGAAGTCAGTCCTTGAAGTTCAGAAGCACACCAGGGTTGTTCCCCTTCACCAAGGCCTGATCCTACTCATTCATCACCATTGCTTCTCTAGCTCTCATCCTCTACCCTCTCCCCCTATGATTAACCCTCTCCCTACTGACAAAACCTAGGACATTGCTACCTCGAGTAGAAAGAGGAAAGATAAGAAGGTAAAGGTTGCTCTAGCCTTCTTCGCAGAGAGTTTTACGTAGTCATAAGGATAAGGATTTGGAGCTTATGGAGAACTTATTACACATTAGTACTCTTGTGGATCATCCCAAGGAAGTAGACCTTCATACCAGAGTTAGTAAACTCAAAGAGGAGATCAAAGACCTAAAAAATGCCCTGAGGAGTATGGAAACAACAAAAGGTAAGCGGAAGTTGCAAAATCCTGATGACATGGACACTTTGTTGCTGAGATCTACAAAAAGCTACTTTCATTAGATACTAGACTAGGCAATGCCAAGGGGCATCAGGATTGCACCCTCTCGGCTCTAAAAGGTATGTATAATTTTATGGAACAACATGTAAAGAGTGTATGCAGCCTTAGCGGCATCCCTGAAAATATTTGGGATTCCAACGAGACCCGGACCTGGCACTTGCTAAGGCAGACATGAGTGATCTTTCTCAGGCCATGGCCATTGTGCTCTTCATCTCTCCAAAAATTAAGGTCAAGCTTGACAAGGCTATCAAGTGATGTGGAGCCTTGGTGCTGCTTTGATGTTGTGTTGATGTTATTTTTGGTGGTTTTGTTGTTGTCCTTTTCTTTGGGATGCCCTATTTTGGATCCCTTTTTGTTGTGTTTTGGCCCTTATGCTCTTCGTCGGATCACTTACTGGTTTGATCTTTTTGTTCTCTTTCTACTCTTGTATCTGGTTGTTGAGCCTCCTTGTTTAAGGCGTATAGCCTTTCTGGGTTAAGTTTTCCCTTACTGCTATCTAGCTTATTGAGCCTTTTTGTACACAGGGTATAGTCCCTTCAAAACTATTTATCCTTAATAAAAAAATAGTGTGTGACAAAGAGTGAAGAATATATTTAGATAAGTTACCAAAAAAAAGTTACATATCCTAGTTCTAAGAAGGGTACCGAATGTATAAATAGGTCAATACTTTATAGACATTTTGTCCCTACGATACAGTCCTTCCAAGAAGGAACTTTATATTGTAAATTTTTATAAGTATTAACGCATTATTATGATATTAAATGGTTAATTTTGGAAGTTAATTAATCAAAATAACCCCCTATAGCTTCTATTTAATTCCTCTTTTTAAAATTGTAAATCTTAATCAAACCTAAGAAGGGTGAAAACATTTGGTGAGCCCAAATTTTGAATCAACATTATGCCTTTTTTCCCTGGGTGTCTCCTTTTTTCATAAGTATATTCTACTATTAATTCTTAATATTTTCATTTTATTTCAATTTGTACATGATTTCCTCCCATGCCCTTACGGTTTAGTTCTTAGTTCACAAATCAACCTATTGAATAAATATTGGTTTTCTCCTCTTACTCGTAAACATAATAACCCTGTGGTATCTTTATTGTCATCCCTCCATGTGTTGATTCTCATTATTTTCCACCTAATTGGATTTTCTTCTATCATTTTTATACCATCATTACCTACATGTTAATTCAGCCTTTTATTCATAGTGATTTAGCCTTTATAACACCATCCTAGTGTCCAATTAAACATTATAACATATTTTTCAAACCCAATTACAAGCCATGAATGTTGAAATATAATCTCTCAAGGATGTTATATCACATTTAAATAATTCTTCCAATAAGCCATCTCATACAAATATCTTACATGATACATGTGCTCATACAAGTGAACTAAAATTCCTATATATAGCACCAATGTGGGTGTTCCACAAGATCAATCTCGACCACTAAGGCAAAAATAGTTGAAGAAACCTATCAAGTTTAGTAAGAATGATAAATTACTTGATATTCTATTTGAGATACTCAATAAACATTTAATCACTTTGTTATCTACTCATTACTATTTGTACTACCACTTGAAATAATCAAACGTCAACCATTTTGTAGATATCATGGAATTAATAGACATTGAAACAATGACTACTATGATTTACAATGACGAATCCAACCTGAGCATAAGGCATTTATTTCATTTTCTAAATGAAATTTTACCACATCTTCATCTCAAACTTACAAATCTCAATGGATTCATAATTTTTACCTATCTATGTCTAGTGAACATAATGCAATATCAAATGATGCAACTTCTACAATAATACAAGAGCCATATATTCAAAAAGAGGATAAGAATACCTCCTTCATGAACACCAATCTTGGTTGAAGACTTAAATCCTACTTTTATACAAAATATCACATAATTATTACCAATTTAACATGACCAATTACACATGGCCTCATAACACATAGAGCATACAAAGGAAAATATCAAGGCTAACACCATATTACCAACATGGATCCATTTGAACAAAGATGATAATTGGGTTGATGATTGGGATTATGATACAATATATGATAAACAAATTGATATGTTAACTAATTGCTTTATAGGTATATCTCCTTCTCCATAGCAATATATGATAAATTCTAATCCAACTATTGATATAGATTGCAATAACAATATAAAGGATTCCACACCTATTACTAGCATGGTGACACCTATTATGTATACATGGAATTATCCCAAAATATATATATTTTTGATTATGATATGTGGATATCTACAGTCATAGGAAAATACAAGATAAATCCTAAGTTTTCCTCTAAAATGCCTTATGGGGAAACATGTAAAATAATATCGTGGATAGAAATAATTCAACACTACTACCTAATTCTAACAACAGAGATGATTTAGATTCTACATACTATTTTGATGACTATAAATACCTTGATGAACACTTTTCATCTCTTGAGCCTATTTATTAATAAGAGAAAACTATTTCACTAGAAGCTTTACATATTTCTCAACATCTAGCTACAAAGCATAAAGCTACACAAATGGAAAAATATAACACCCCAATGAATCCACCTCCTCATCCTCTTGATAAATACTTATGGTAGAGCCCATGTGTCACTATTCTACATAACAACCATTTATGCATCCATAATTACATTATCACTCATGATATGCTATTGTTAAGTAAGCCTACCAATTGTTACTATATATTTGATTTTCAAATCAATATGTACTATTATATGATAATTTATCTAATACTTGAGGCCACATATGGATCTCCTTTCCTTATTTTCCAAGAAAATGTTTCTTTATATGTATCTATGTAGTTTGATATGGGTCATATTTACAATATGTTTTCTATTCCTATTATGTCATACCTCTTCTATCACAATGGATTTCACACATCAACCAAAATCAATATCAACTAATTGTAATATCTTTAAGATATGGTATCCTAATCAAATATATCAATTCAAAGTATTCTAATTCACACATTATTCCTATGGATACTTCACATAGTTCTTCTCTCAAGTATTGTTATGCACACATCACCCCTATGGTACCCCTTGCATTTGAATAAAAAATGAGGCCTAAGCCTCCATTTTCCTCGACAGCTTGTTTAACCTCTTAAAGAGGTTCTCATTGATAATTTTCATGCACCTTATAGTTTTTGCACATAGTTAAACATTGATACAATAAAAAAATCAAAAACATCCAAATGTTTTCAAAAACACAAAAATCAAGAATTGTTTCTCTACCTTACATTGTTAGCACTTTACATTACACATGTTTTTATACTTTTGGTTTGATAGATGGCATTTTTATGTACATACATGTGTTCATGGGGTATATTGAGAATTATGTAGGACATAAATATTGACACATGATGATGGGAGCTATTATAATTCCTTGCATAATTTTACTTGGCATCTCTCCACACAATCTAGGTTCTATTATTTCATTATATTACCTTTTTCACTTTCTCATTATGTTTTCTTACATATATAGTGTATTTTTATCTTTTGAACTAATATGACTAACACACGTATCTTGTGCGGTGTTGAAATTTTTATTTCACACACTTATATAAACTACTTTCTATCTCATTTCATCACATTATGATACTCTTGTTTTCTATACAATCTTGCTAGTTGTGTGTGTAGTTACTTATTTATTACTTTGATTGTGGCCTAACGACCTTGTTTTTTTATAACACCATAGGTGTACCATGTTTGTCACATCATGTATTTCTTGTGTTACATTGCATATTTTTATTCCAAGTCCTTGATTGTCTTGTGATAATTTGGGTGTCCCATGTTTGTATATGTTAATTCTTTTGTGACATTGTTTACACTACTATCTTTGCACTTGTTTCTAATTTCATTTGAATTATTGTTATTGTTGATAATAGTTCTCTTGTTGCTATTATCTCTTATTATTATTTTTGTTCTTGTTGCATGTCATGGTCTCCACCATGTGCATCCTCTTTGCAGGCATAATTTCTTATTTGTGGCAACTACATCATCCCTTAATGTGTTTTATATGAAGATTATTAGATTTATTAAGACATGATTACACATATATTCTTTTGATTTTTGTGATAAAACTCTTTATAAAAATATATTCAAAAGAGGGGGAATTCATTTGGGTATGTTATACACCTACAACATACATCGATATAATTCTGGTCTCAGACTCAAGAAGACATATGTAAAAATTAATCGAAGCATAATTAGATACTGAAATATAGAAAAATAAACACAAGGTACAAAATGTATAGTATTTTCAAGACCGTAAAGACATGTTTGAACCATTTATATTGTTTTACCCCGAGGTAAGTTCCAATAAAAATTTTAGTAGTTTCAAATTTTGACCTATAAGAACATGTTTTTGCACATTTTTAGACTCGATGACATAGTTTAGATCATTTTATAGGGCCATGAAGCATTTCATTCCTTATTATATACGTCACCTAGTTTTGGTTTTGGTTTTAGAGATATTTGGGGCATGTGTCTCCATTCTCTCTGCTACATTTTAACATATTTCACCTCGTATTGGATTTCTACTTAGTTGTGGGGCACATGGGGAGATTATCGGAAGATCATTCTCTTTTATACTATGTTTCCCGAATTAAAAAATTGGGCCTAGATACATCTACAAAAGTGTGGTCCATGTGGCCATGGAAGGTATTGAATCAGCTAAGTTCTTCATATTAGAAATTCTTTTCACTCCTCTTAAATTCAAAGGTGGAGATATAAAGTTGTTGAATGACTTTGATATGTGGTCTTATTACTTCACAAAGTTGTTTTAACTCCCCATTATTCTTATCTCTCTTTTACATTCATGTGTTAGGTTCTATAAACCTAATACTCCATCATCCCCTCAACACAATTAGGGACTAATCACCCCCAATTTTTGGAAAGTAATTAGTAATCCAAATCTCCAGGTATAAGAAAAGAATGGGAAACTCTTCTCTTTGAAAAATAAACATGTGTATTCCTTCCTTTTTGCATCTCTTTATTTTAGTATTTATAGTTTCAGATTTCATTTAGATTACACCATTATATTTGAGCTAAATTTCAATTCTTTATTATGGAAATTGACTACACTTTGTGTTGAAGATTTCATCATGAAGCTTTCTAACACTAATATAGTGGGATATTAAAAAAAAATTCAAGCGAAGACAAAGTGTGTCTACACACTTAGGTATCTTTTCCTTTAATCATGTAATTTCATTTCATACTCAAAAGGGGGAATATAGACACTCAAATTTGGTAATTATACTCATTGAAACTACTAGTATTGACATTTCTCTCTTACTCATACAAGTGCACTTTACCCACTCTCATCCACTACATTTCTTGGTCTCTTATCGATCTTTCTTTATCATACACACTCATCTATTGAAAATTTATGAAAATTGAATGAATTAAATCCACTAAGTAACTTTTTTTGGTCAGCTTACAAAATTCACACATTACATTTACCCTCTTGGTTAAAAACATATAATAGGGGTAGGAACATCCACACATTCATAACTCTAGTGTATAGTTTTTACCTTACCCACATTGATCTTGAAATTTTAGTTACACATTATTCTTTAGGTCATTTAATCCTTCTTAGTCAACCTTGTTAAATTAAATCACCTTCAAAAGAATATATAAAAAAAGTGAAACTGCCTCATTTATTACCTAGCACTCTTATGGAATCTTATTACATTCATTAAGGTAGCACCATGTATAATTATAAAGCCTCCTACTAGGTATAGAGGATTACTTTCCACATATATAAACCATAATATTTCTATAAAAAGAGAATAAAAATGAAGGAGACTAGAGGGACTGAATAAGATGTGAAGTTGTAGTGGACCTCACCCAAGATGAGAGCATAAGTAAGGATATTTGGCCTCGTAAAGAATCTTGTAACCAGATTCGAATTCTACAACTCTATGAAGTCTCTAAGAAGAGTGTCAATGATGTGGTCTTCTTCATGTAGATTGAATAAGGTCCATCCACATAAAATAATGTTTTTTTTTTTCCATAGGAATAACGTAAATGGTGTACTAAAAGTACACCCACTCCAAATAGGAAACTAAAGGAATCAAGTACAAATAAATTTGATGTAACACCCTTGACCATTGTTATTTTCTTCCTTTGCATCTCAATTGTTTGCATGTGTTTTTCCTTTATAGGATATGTTCTTTTGAATTTGGAGAAATCATGCTTGATTAGACAAGTCTTTTCTTCTCTTAAGATCTTCTGACTAAATTGGAATAGTTTTCCTGAATTCATTTTTTTTCACTTCTTGAAATTTAGATTGCAAATTGGTTTTAAGAATTGTAAACTTATCTATTTACCCGACTCATCCTTGGATCAATTTCAGTGATCCAAGGAATGTTTTAAATATGTTCAGAATGAACAACTGATGAATTGGCATTCCATGAACTGAGAAACACATGGACTGAACTTAGTAGATGCAAGTTCTTTAATTCTCTTTTGTGTGAAAATATTTCCATTCAGTGGTATGTTTCATTTGGGTCTTTGGAGATCGACCATGGCAGGTCATTACCGATGTAATTGGGATTTTAGCCTATTCATGGCATAGGAGAGAACCAGAATCCTAAGCCAGGTAAAATTATTTCCTACCTAAGCTATGTAACATGAGATAATTCTGATTCTAACCTAAACATGGTGCTAAGGGAATTGGAAAAAGTTACTAGGTATTGAAACTAAACATTGAACCTATTCTACAAGGCAATATGGTGATCTAACCTAGTGTTTTAAACTATGGCACTTTGAATTATTTACCTATGAGGGTTTATCTAAACCTAATTGCTAAGGCCTATGGTGGGGGTTAGTTGTTAGTGTTATATCCTAAGGTATAAACTTTAATCTACCTAAGATCTAACCTAAGAAAATAACCTATCCTAAACTATTGGGTAGGAAGGGGGACTTATGTAGTCGCATGCACATTGGTGATGGTTCCTAAGGAATTTATGATGTTGATAAGGTTGGTAAATGCAAATGGTACTACCAACTTTGGTAGGGGTTAGTTGGTTTGGTGGAGGCTTAGGTGGCAGTATCACTAAAATGGAAACACATGTTAATTTGGACTTGGCAGCGGTGGCAAGGAAGATTAGGTGGGAGATTTGGTGTTAATGGAATTAATTACTTTTGGTTTACGAGCCCAAACCATCTTGGTAGGCATGCCAATAGATTTTTCTTGGGTTGTTTCACTTTGCATGTTTTCTAATTTTTACTCTGCATGCACTCTAGTTTTTCGAACCAGCAGGTTGAACTACACTTCATGGCTATTTTTGAGGTTTCGAATCTATTTTCATTTCATGGAGTTTATAAGAGACATTATGGAAGAAATATCTAGTTGTTCGATCTTTCATGGAAAAGAAGAGGAGTGAGCTCTGTTAGAGGTCTTCTTTGATTTGACAGAGACACTATCAGGCATGATAGGCTCTAACTATTAAAATTTATTGCTTTCCTCTAAGTGTTTTCATTAAAACAACTTTGCTCTATGAGTTTCTATGCATTGCATGATGTTTTTGGTTGTATGGTTACTGAGTTATTAAATCTTGTATTCTTGGTTTCAAAACCTTTGCAAAAGTGGTCTGGTTTAAAAATATAGTATGTGTTGGTTTAAGCACATGAAAATTGCATGCAAGAACAACTCTGTAACTCTGTTTGGCTTAACTGAATTTGGTAATTTCAGTTAGGTTTTGTTACTTCCAAATGAATGTATTCTCACTAGTTCTTTTGAGAATCTTGCATCCTGCCTGTATCTGTTGAAGCTATCATTTTGTGATCCTGTGCTGGTAAAAAGCTCTAGTTTGTCATGAAAACTTGCATGTAAGTTCGATTCGATGGAAACTTGTGGGTATTCAAGAACTATTATTAGGTTCTTGGTGCTGTTATGATTGTGTTTCACTTCGTAAGTATATGGAGTTGAGAATAGAGTATTAGTGGTTGGTTCTTGTTTTCTAAACTGTGAACAATTCTTTGTCTGAACTCTAACTTGGTGTGATAATTGTGTAGCATTATCAAGTTATTATGGACTGTTACAAGTCTGCATCTGGTTGGTGTTTGTGTTTTACTGAGACCTCAGTGTATTGTGAGAGCTCATTTTGAATACGGCCTTAGTACTTATATGGTGATGGTCTAAACTCTTTAAGTGATCTTTCAAACCGCTTCAGCTGTTGAGCAAGGTTTGATATGATAGTTGTTCGAACATGATGCTTGATTTTTAATTTGAACTATTTAAATGTTATTCATTGCATTTTATCCAGCATTAGAATGCGGAAATTATATTACTCAATAAGGAGTACTGTGATTCAAAATGAGTCAAGGGAATTGTTTCATAGTGTTGGAGTTAGAATCTGAGCAAGGTGTCGGTCTAGTTAGGATTCTTTCTAGTTTTCTTTGCTTAAATATGCAAACCAAAAGGGAACAAAAGTTTCCCGAACTTGTTTTAAATCAGTTGAATGATTTTGATCTTAGTAAAGACTTATGTTCCACATGGTGCTCAGATTGGAATTTCAAATCTTGGGGTAGAAGGTATCTTGTAAATATGTTGTTGGATCCTGTCATGTATATTGAGTTTATTACAGTAGGGAAACTATTTTAAAAACTCGAATTTTCAAAAGGAAACAGATGCCTGTGCATGGAGAAAATGGGAAATATGGTTTAGGAGTCAGTTGGTAAACTCTATTAGACCTTGACTGGAACCATCTTTGTAGTTTATGAATCTTATTGGGATTTCATTCTCTATTCTATTCTTGAAGCAATATGTTGAAAAGTATGATAAATAATATTGTTTGATTTAGCTCTTGGGTAATTCCGGGCATTAGTATCTACTCAGATTTCTCTTTTGTAGGTCCTCATAAAGAAATGATGAACCCAGGAAAGAATTAGTTATAGTTCTTTTGTGTATAAGGACTGTGTATGATCTTCACTACTCTAATGTCCCTATTTGAATAGATCCCTTGCTTACTGTAGGAAGTTTTTAAGGGAAAAGTTTCATTAGATACCTTTTCACTTTAAGGTGCTCTTGTTCTTTCTTGAAATCCTTACATGAACTCGAACTATATGTATTTGAAGAAGGGATGTTGTTAATTAAGTTGAAGGATAAGACTTCGGTTTAGGATCATTTCTGTTAAGATCCTTTTCTATTGCAGTTGGGTTAAGTTTATTGGTTCAGAACCTTCTATTAATTATTCTAATGGGAAAAAGAGAATCATTACTTAATTAGTTTTCTTATACTTGTCATTTGACTGAAATAAGTAGAAAGAGATGGATGATTGATTAGTAAAAAGGAAATGCAAACTTGTTGTTTGACTGTTAATCCATCATTCCTTCTTGGATTTCTTTTATGTGACTCTATTTTGATGAACACCTTAAAATGTTGAATTTTAAAGTAGATGTCCTTAAAGGAAACAGTTTAAGTCATGAAATGCACTTGTTTCTCGCTGCGGATGTTATGTACTTTGGCATAATGGAAATGGTTTTTCTTCTTCTTCACTTGATAGATTAGATGAAACACCTTAGTGAAAACATGTTGTAAACACTTCTTTTATCTTATGGTAAAGATAAGTGTTGTATTCTATTTTGGTAGAATGGGAAACAATGAGATGTTATGTTCTATTGTTTGGTAAAGATGATTGATAGGATTAATTATACTTTAATTTGTAAGACAGATATTATAGATTATATTTTGTTCTTCTTTTAGAAGTGAATTCTGATTCATTGATGATCTTCTTTTGTTATACTTATGCTTGGTGTATGAAATGCTAATTGTTCATTAAAGCAGGGTTGTTTTTATTGGAACAATTAGTGGATTGCACTTCATTTTAAGGCTTAGTGCCTATCATGCTTAGTTCAATGAACTGACCCGTGTTAGCAATTTTTGCAGATGGACTTCGTAAGTGACATAAGATGGAAAAATATTACATGATGCATTGGCTATTCTAAGTTTGATTATAGTGAAGAATTCTGATTCATTTTAGAGATGTATTGAAAAAGAAAAGTATTATTCCTTTTTGAATGAAGACTGTGGTCATGCAAAGAAGCCAAAAATGTATAAGTTGTAAAGGCATAAGTTTGTAAATACAAATGTTTTTAAATGCATATGTTGTAAATGCATAAGTTGTAAAGGTCTAAGTTTGAAAATGAAATTGAAGGATGTGAACTTACTTGCATGAGTTGTGTAATTTATCTTGTATCTTTGTAAAAGAAATGGTATCTTATCTTGTTGATATTCTTCTTATTATTTATACTATTAAAAGAGGATTCTTGAATTAATAGGATAAAAAGGGAGTTAGAGTAATCTCCCTAATTAAGATTGCAGCTAGATAAGTTGCAGAATTCAATGTTCTTATATAAACAACTTAATATAGTAAGGTGATGTGTAATGAATACACAATAGAAACTATCGAATATATAAAGAACAAAAAGGGTGTGTTAAACCCTAGAACTTAACCATGAAGAGGAAGACTCTTCCTCTCTAGTGGAAAAGTAAACAAAAAGAAGATATGATTTATAATCATAGACTACATTTAACAAAGTCTATTAAGATACAACCTAGGTGGTTGTTACACTTCCTTGATTGCTTAAGTCACATTAACAGAACTTATGAGGTGGCTGTCCTCTCTTTTTGGTAATTGCTTATTAAGCCAAAAATTAATGAACATTGAAAGAAATCATGAGTTAAGGAAGTTCTCCAAGGATTAATGGAGCCTGATTTGGAAGGGAACTTGGGAAGAGTTGGACTAGGAATTGGACAAGGTTGCTGAAATATGCTATTAAATATCTAGATTAATTAAATATTAATAATCACCTTGGGGTTTGTACATCTCAACGAGGTTGTTCTATAGGATGCTGGCACATGCCAACTACAGAGTTGTACCTTCGAGAAGATTAGGATCTTCTCGAGGATACAACATTGTAGTTGACATGTGGCAACACCCTTCTGCATTGATCGTCTAGATCTACATGCTTATGGACTTAAACCTAGTTGTCTCTAGGACTGGATAGTAGCATAGTTGTGATATGAAGTAACCCTCTAGGACTCAGTACCTTGGCACATGGGGTTAACCTAGGTTGACCCAATATGCCAATATATCCTAAGTCTTTGTGAGTCTCTTCCTATCATAACCTATGTTGTTAACCTGAACTAGGGGTAAACCATGGGCAAGTGGATTGACGGAAGTCAATAAAGGACATTCTAGATAACAATTGAGTGAGGTGAAGGACGTATTCCAGATTGATGAGTATGCCATCAAGGAATGAGTAATATGAACAGTATGCTAGAAAACTTTGGCCAAAGTATCGCAAGTTGTTGATTGCGTTGTCCTATGTCACCTTGTCTAAGGTTCAAGATGCAGATGAATATTGGTAGAAAATATTCAGATAGGTTCCTAGACAGATCACTCCATACCCCGAATAGGGTAAGAGAACCAAGTATACATAGTATATAGAAAAAGTAGTCAATACTTAAAATTAAACATGAATAGATTGGTGGCACACTGAGTCATTACAACTGCATATGGTTATCTGATTATAAGAATGGATGTTATGGAATGTGTGTTCTAAATTTTGTATTTAGAACAAGGAACGTTACAAAAAAATAAAATTTCCCTTGTTTCTAAAGTGTTAAAATAGGAATGTTACATCTGAAGTTGCTCCACTTAAGTGTGACATAGGTCTAGTAAACATGTGTAAAGGAATAAAAGGTAATGCCAAAAATTAGAACTATCGATTATGGGAATGGAACATTCACTAAAATTATTTCCATATGAAGTGAAGGCATAACAACCCCCATAATAATAAAAAGAGGATCCAAAAGAAAAGGTGGTGTTGATGCTCATTCCGAGCCTTGCCCAAAAGTCTGAATGGACTTTTCCAAAATTAATTTATTTTTATCCTTCAAGATTTTCTTTACATATGGTTCAAGAACCCCATATAATATTCCTTTGCCCCATGTTTTAGATTCAGAATGAACCTATGTTGAGTTATAATTGTTGTATTATTCACATACTAACACTTTTAATAAAGTTTACACCATTTCTAGGATGATAATGTTTTAACCGGTTTGAAAGGAATGTGATTGAAGCTTAATGCATTAAATATGAATGCATGAACATTTGAATGGGGCATTATTCCTATGAAAAATTACATTTCATTCATGTATGCAAAAAGGTTAATTTATTCTTGTCACTGACAAGTGACACTTTCAATGAGTTTTCGAAGTGTCGAACCATTTGGCATATTTGTGGTTTATATAAGAATGTAATATGCAAAAATTATCTAGCCCTTGATATGGGAATATACTACGGAATATTATAAGATATAGTGGGTGTACTATGCAATGCTACATTTTTTTATATAAAGCACATTTTATGTGCAAAATGAAAACTACACCCGAGGCCCGAAGGGGACACATGTCATCTTTTCAACACAAGGTGGCAAATGGACATCTCGTGAATACTTACACTTAGAACTTTTACACTTCATGCGTAAATGAAATGTCCATATGAATGCCTAATGTGTGATGATGTACACATGGCATCTTGTTAATGTTGATCGGTATCAAGAATCCTATTGTAATTTACAATTTTTCATCTTTGGATTGATAAAAATGAAAAACATGCCCCAAGCTCCACTCCCAACCAAAAGAGACATATGGATGGCCCTCATTCAAATAAAATGCAAAGTTCAATGGTGAAGATTGAAGGAAATGTATTTATGGCTTCCTCCATTAATGTTGTTTATGTGAAAGGATTATAGGTTTGAAATTTTGCAAATATTTTCATACTACTACCTTATTGTGACGAATTTGAGCACTCTAGAGCCCTAAAATTATAGATTTGGATTACAATATTGAGGAAACGGATTACAAAGAATGGTGTTGGGAAAATTTTAAGTGATAAGCTCATATATGAGATTGGTATCTTAAATAAATACACAAGCATGGGTAATTTCTCTAGAAAATTTTAATATTTCTTGAGTTTTTTTGTTTTCTTATAAGGATTTTTGAGAAGGGCATGCAGGTTTGCATTTCTTCTCCCACACTGGTTCTTCCCTTGATCTCCATAGTACTTGGATAACAAATTATCTTTGTTTACCAAGAAAAATGAAGATAAAAATAATTGGTACCCTATTACTTCATATCTCATGAATAATTTGGATGAAGTGACGGATAAAAACCTAGGGAACATTGACTTAATAGATTTCCTGCAAAGATTGTGTTCCTTAGAAAAAGTGATCACATGGCAGAAATTAATACTATCATTGTTTGCCTTGTTATTGCTTTCCCACCCTTGATACAATGTCTAGAATTGGTATGGGATTGTGTTGAAAATTACAATCCAAAACCAAGGAAGTGTTAGATGTAAGTGGTGCTAGAGTTCTCTTGTTATCACCTGAAGCATTCATAGTAAAATTGGGACTTCCCAAACTCAAGAAGGAAGTATAAATTTATGTTCATTCAACACACAGTCTATGGGAGAAAAAAATGGAAAATAATTTAGAATTATGAATAGTCATTTGATAAAAAATAAAGGTTCTCAAACCAAGGTTCCTAAAAAGTTAACTCGATCATATTTTATGGAAGAGGTTGAGGACCTTATCACTATATTAAGTAGAATTGCATGATTGAAGGAAACTTATACCTATCAATAGTGGATGTTTAAGCATATCTAGATCATTCTATTTAGAATTGATAAGATTTTTTTGGGTAAAATTTATAACCACATCTATCTATGATCAACTCATAAAGATGAATGTACAAATTAAATAGGGAAACACATTTACGTGTGAATTCTAAATGAATTATTACCTCATAGATAAATTTTCATGCCATAATAGTATCCCAAGAGTCCCAAGAGTGAGATATTTCACCAACTATAGAGTATATGAGGTCTACTTCCAATTGAAAATAGAGAATCATAGGGGAAATTTTAGAAAAATACATGATGCCTTTTTTGCACCCATCATATGCCATTTTATACTAGAATGGGAAAAATTTAAAATATCTACATCTACAAGAAGGCTAATCAATGACCATGGATGCTAGTTTATCTAATTCATATTTTTTACTTTGTAAGGGTAAGTGGATTCAAAAGGAACCCTTATATGCTGCCAAGGTAAATAGATGGTTAGTGGGCACTCTTAAATATCTCAAGCAAGTTTGAAAAAGTGCATGAGTTAATATCTCGTTAATCAAAAAACTAAGATCAAGTTCCCAATCTCATTTGGGAGGTACACATGCTCAACAGTCATAAAGGCCATGCTTTTAGATGAGGAAATGAATAGATTAGAAATGGAAAAGTTTCAGTCAAGGCCTAATTATGACATCAAATGGGTGATGAGCATAGTCCTAGGAAGCTCATATGAGAATGAATCACATTATGAGGATTTTTGGATGAATTAGTAGAGATGAAGAAGAGGTTATATTGAGATATTTCTCTAGAATGACTTTACAACAAGTAATTGACTACAAAGTGGTGGTTGTACCCCAGGATTTTGTAGATGATCCTCAAGTAGTAAGCCCATATTACATTGGGATGAATTTCGTAGGCAAACCTATTGAACCAATAAATTGGGATTAGGTATAAATGACACAATTACATGTCATAACCGTTGATGTAATGAGAAGGACTTTAACATGGTTGACAACTAAGGGGTTAGATTTATTAGTAAAAATACCAAGGTACTACAAGAATTCAAAGAATCAATAATTATCCAGATGATCTCCCCCCTTTGAAATAAGGGGAAAGAAAAATAGATCCTCTAAAAGGAAAAACACCTCAACTTCCATCTAAGAAGCCAACCACTAGGATGATAGAGAAGTGGACTGTTGCTACATTAAAAATAGGCACTTCCCTATCTCTCCCGAACAAAAAGGAAAAATAAATATTAATAAAAACCATGAAGGATTCCCCCATCACACAAGCAATCCCAATATAGGCCAAGGTCCCAAGTACTTCAAATTATAAATATCCTATGGTAGTCATACCAGGATCATCTCGTAAAAGAAAAAGGAAGAGGGGATATTTACTTGATATAGACCCAAATCTCAAAATGTAGAGTAGTGAAGAAAAGGAGGAACTTTGTCTTAATTATTTTGAAAGAACCAAAAGAGGAAAGGTTGTGTACCCCATGGAAAGAGTTACTAGGACACCTTTTGGCATGGATATTCCAACCTTGAGAATGAAAAGGAATAAGATAAACCTTAAATAATAGATTTAGCTCCATCCAATAAGGAGTATGATGTTTATATTCCAACAATGATTCAAGGAGAGGTGAATCCACAAATTAAAAGCATGGATGTTGATAAAGAAAAGGAAACCCAAACAAAAATATTTACTGATCTATTGAAAAATGTTGGGCCCAAAATTATTGGCTAAGTACCAAAATGCACGTACGCACAAGACCAATAAATATAAGGGTGCACTAGGAGAAGCATGCATGAAAAAGAGGTTTAAGAAGGGTTTAGCATAGATCGTGGTGTGCATGGAGGGATACAATAGACATGATGCAAGGACTTAGCCATATTTGATGTTCTGGAGGCACTTGAGGAAAAATGTGACCCAACTAGGCATGCTGAGTGGATAAGGTGCCATCCTGGAGACTTGATGGTTAAGAAAAGGATATTCCACACAGGAATATTCCTAGGAAGACATCATTATAGAAAGTTGAAAGCTATGAACATGATAAAAATTCACCATTGGAGAACCACATTGACACTTGACACATGATCTGCTTTTAGAGAGAAGGCATGTTGGTGGGTGCTAAACCTATATATAGATATGATCTCGGAGCAAGAAAGACAGAACCCGATGAAGACAGAAGGTGTGGGATCGAGAGGGAATGCATCAAGAGTATGATATTGTAGTCATGTTAGGGTTTAGAGAACTTAGTGCTCAGGGTTTTAAATGATGTAACAATCATTTGTATAGTATTAGGGTTTGTAATGAGGGATGAACTGGGAGGGCATAACTAGAATACCATTCTAGAGAAGATTTGTAAGGGATGAGTCCTAGTATTTTGTTATGTATGGTCTATGATGACCTCTTTTGATTGTAATGTGGCTACCAGGATCACTCTAAATGAATATATATAATGGGTTGTTTTGTATATCATGCTTAAGGGTGTAAACCCTCTTGTTAAATGGCTATCATAGTTCGGATCTGTTTTAGCATGCTTAGTACTCTATCTCTATAATGCATTTAAGACGTGGATCTATTAGATGTTTCTTCTTCCTTATCTAAACTAAGTAAATGTATTCTCATTTTGTAAATCATCCTCCATCAATGGAAATACCTTCTCACAATGCTCACATAAAGGAGGGGTTTGATGCCCATGCATGCCTCAGTGAGTGCCCAAAGGTCCACCGGGTGATAGGCTGATGCACATGGGATTAGAAATTTGTACTAAGGGTACATGAAAAATGACTACATCTTGGTTCTGTTGTCGGGACCTCTTTTCAAAGTTATTGTGAGAATGATGTGTGATGATGGAGTGCTTGACCTTAGACAAGATGTCGAAGTATGATTTAAGAAAATAGAGGATGAGTTTTCTCATAGATTTAGTATCTTTGGATTTTGATACACATAAATGAGTAAAAGAACACATGTATCATGAGTTGTATGACGTTATTTTGTTGCTTTCTAGTAGAGTTGTATGAATGGCTTTTGGTAAATGCATCTAGGTTAAGATGGTACTATAGATCTCACGTATGGACCCAAGATGAATATAAAAGGTCATGGGATGCTGATCTAACATGGACATGTGTTATTTATCATTAGTGGAGAAGAGTGTTGACCATTTATACCCTAGAATACACTATTTCTACGTATTCTTGTCTAGAGGTTTCTGAGTTTGAGTTCTTAAGGGAACCTAGAGGATCATTTTTGCATGTTATTCCCTTAGCCATAAAGATCCTGATCATTACAATAAGTTTGGAAGCATTTCCTATGGTCAGATAAGTATTTTATGAGCACTAGGTGAGGAAGCTAGGGTGGAGGAAGATGACAGACATTGCAGATGAAAAGGAGAGAGAGGAGAGATGAATCAAGTAAAATGAAGCTCTTGAAGAGGAGTTGGCTAGAAAATGTGATGTTGTAGGAGAAATGGATCTATGGAGGTAGATGTTATGGGAAGGAATTGAGGTTCACACAAAGGATGTGGAGCCTGAGTAATTTGTGTTACCCCATCTTAGAAAATGTGGGAGAGAGACCCCTTTAGCGTCGATGAGAGTTCATTTCTTGGAAATAGGAGATTCATTGGTGCATATCTGAATCTAGCTAGTGACCAACCCATTACAATTAGTTTTCCAAATCTAGAGATAAGTATTACTAACGTAGTTAGTATTGGTAAGAGTGACCGATCTACACCTAAGAGATATAATTTCTCATTTGGTACATATATGGCTGCACAATCATTCCTTTTATTTGGAGGAATATTGTTTGGAATGACATTTGGGAAAAGTATGGGTACACAAAGCTTGGGTATTGCATCTGAAAGTGGTGTGGGACACACATTTGGTAGCGGTGTAATATCACAAACTGTGGTGCACAGTTCAGTGGGACATTGGGGACACTAAATGTGACCACTTTAGACCCATTATCGGCTGCGAGGTGGTGGGCACGGTGGTATAGGAGCTAGATAACCTAGTGGGCCTAGTGGATCTAGAGGATCTATTAGGTCGGAGGGAAAGGACCTAGTTGATCTAATAGATTTGGTCGTGGAGGAAACACCGAAGGAAATCAAGGTTATGGATCAGGCATATAAGGGCCTCAACCACCTCGTAAGTGTTTTTGAAATGTCTTTTCATCTACTAGACTACAAAGGTGTTAAGGATGCTACAGATAATGTACACAAGTTTGAGCTGCTATGGCATGTAAAGGGGATCACTACCCCAGAGCATAAGGCAAGTCAATTTGTAACGATGTTGTAAGGATGCACACATAGTTGGTACTAAAAGTATGACCCCCATCAAACAATGGTGGATTACACTGCGCTATGAAATGCCTTCTTGGCTGAATTTCAAATCCCTTAGTTTGAACAAAAGATCATTAACACATTAGAGGAGATTCAACAAGGTATGATAGAGTGTGTGGGAGTACAACACGTGTTTCAAGACTCTCTTATCAAAATTTTCTTATGATATTCATCCTTCCTAGCATGCTCAATGGTTTGTTGGAGGGTTAATAACACATTTTAGGAGAGAAATTTCGCACAAGACTTTCATAGACCCGCGGGGCCTTGGAGGCTTCCTTGTGTGTTGAAGATGTTGGAAGCATGGACATCGGTGTTAGCCCTTTTCTTGAGGCTCACATTTCTGCAATGGCCAAGTAGCTTAAAAATATATCTGTGAACTCAATGCATGAGACTTGTAGTGGTCTATGATGTACATATTGTGAGGTAGATGGGCATGAAAATGACAGCTTTCCTTAGAGATCGATACGTGCCATGATGGTGGACTGTGAGATTTTCCATGGAGATCATGATGCAAGTTGGTTCCCATTACTGCAATGTGTGATCCATAAAATGTGTCTTGGTATTAAAATATTTACACCTCTACTACTCATGACACCAAATATTATAGATTGATTGAGCACATATATGATGCCATCGATATTGGTATGCGAAATACCAACATCGCAAATAATTCCAAGGATGATGGTTACCACTACAAATGGCACACGAATGGAGGGGCACGTGGAAGAGGTTTCGAGAGGATTATTTTTGGTCATGGTAATCTGTAGAGGAAGAAGTGAGTTCTTATGTGGAACGTGTTACAACTATGGGTCTACTGAGTAGTATAAGTGCGAATTCCCGGATCTGTTACAATTCTCTTGGTGTGGAAAGAAGCATAAGTATGAGGAATACCAAGAGCTATTTGAATAGATGAGCCAACAAAACTAAAAGGATAAAGGCACCAAAATGGTAAGCGTAAGGAAGGTTGATTCATAATGGATTCCAGGAGTGGCGCATGAGTCAAAACTAGAGCCTGTACTAGTTATGACACGAGCTGATGCTATGCACGCAAGGGAAGTACCAAGGCAAAGATCGATGTTTATTAGAGAAGAGGTCATAAATAGGAAGTAATCATACCCTACTCATTAAAAATAAGTGTATCAAGATACCATAAATGTAATTCAAGCCTACAAGGTGAGATCCAAGGCCCAAGGAATAGTCAAGGAAATTAGAGAAAAGGAAGAGTGATGAGGCTCCACAAAAGGATCTGGATGAGGTCAAGGAAGTATGCAAGATGTTAAGGCAAGAGAATATCATTCCTTTGCTAGGATAATGGTTATGGGAGAAGGTACCACACACTGGATTAGAGTGAAAAAGGAATGTTCTCGCATTCTAACCTTCCTCCCCATAACCTTGACTATGATAAGGAGATTACCTTGAATTTGGTTGTGGATGGATGGCTTCTGAGAAATATTCTGATTGACATGGGTGTAGAAGTCAATTTCCTCACCCTAGATGTATGGCATAAAATGGGAAGGCCCCCACTATAGCCATCCTCAAAAGTGCTTTATATGGCTAACAAGAAAAAGGCAATTCCCATTGGTGTCTTAAAGGATGATGTTATCACTATCCAAGGGGAAATTTTCATTGTAGATTTCTAAGTCTTGGCACTAGCTAAGGTGGATAAATTTCTAGTGTTATTTGGGTGCCCCTGATGTTATAAGAACAATGCTGACCTATGGTTCAATAAGGGGTACATAAGTTTTGAAAACAAGGAAGAATGAGTTATCATCCCCTTGACCGATGGGAATTCAACACCCTATACTAATCCCTTGGGAGAAGAAGTTCTTGATATAATCTATGTGTACTTTATCAGGGACCCTGAGGTGATTCACCCTATAGAGGGAGTTATTCAATTTGAAGATGCTTAGTCCATGAGTGATACAACTAGTGTGGCATGTGAAAATTTGGCACATGAGACTTATGATTTAATTGGGTGATAGTTAAGAGGATTGGTTATAAGGGTGAAAAAGGTGTGCTCAATCAAGCACCTAAGAGGAAGAAGTTACCAAGTTATTCTGGAGGAGCCAACCCCAATGATTTCTTACAATAAATGGAGGCCTAGTGGAAAAATGAGATCAAAAGAAGAGGAACACTTAGCTATAACTTTCTCAGGACTATAGAGAATTGGTGAGTGACACATTGTGATAGCCTTCTAGAGTGGCGTGAGGTAAGAATCACATTCTCTATTAGGTTTTCTCGAAGCAATGCACCCATTATCATACAAGACTACCATGGGAAGGAACCCACCTTGTTTCATGTCCAAGCATGTGAGAAAGCATGGATGGAAGGCACGAAGGCCTTTCCACCTTATTTATGGGTACATAAGATGTATTCCACTTTACAAGGTTGTGTATGTGCATGGTACATTCACTCCGATGCACTGCCGTCAGATAGGAAATTGGTAGGAGTTGACGACTGACCTCCTTTAAGATTTCAAATATTAGAGTACTAAACCATTGGTGGATAGGGCATTGCAGGTTATCAAGTGCCTTACAATGGGAGATAGTGCCATGGAAAAAGATAGAATACTGGAGTTATTGGGTGAACCTAGTTTGGAATTGTGCTTTGATGAGGAAGATTCATAAAATGTATAGCTTAAGTGTGCATGCATGGAGAAAGAGAAGGGAAATATGGTCTATGTGATATATGGCAAAGAGATGGAGAGTTTGGATGTTAACCATACTAAAGGTATGTGCAAAGTTATTGATAGTGCTGATGAGAAAGCATGTGCCTACCATGAGCCCCTCAAAATAAATAAGGTTAACATCAGTTCATAAATGGAACCTAAGGAGGCCACTATTGGAGACTATTGGTCAGAGAAGGAGGTTTCAAAGATCATTGATCTGTTGCATGAGTTTCAGGACTTATTTCCATGTGGATACCATGAGCTTAAAGGCATTCACCACTCCTTGGGAGAAATGAAAATCAAGTTAAAGGAGGGTGCATGCCTGATTTAGAAGAGGCCTTATCGAATGAATCTGAATCTTCGCATCAAATTTAAGGAGGAGATAGATAAAATGATCACTTCATGCATCATTGAATCTATGGAGGAATTAGAATGGATAATTTTGATGTTCATCAACATTAAGAAGTATGGAAAGATAAGGATCTATTTTGAATATAGGGATTTAAATTTGGTATGTGTAATTGATCCTTTTCAAGCCCTTTTACCGAGGATATCCTAGAAGGAGTAACTAGGCACGAAATATCTTCCTTCATGGATGGATTCTTAGGATACCATCAAGTTAGAATTTCTAAAGAATACCAAGAAAAGAGTATTTTCACCACTGAATGGGGAAGTTTTTCCTATACGGTCATGCATTTTGGACTGAAGAATGCACTTCTTGTGTTTTCACCCATTATTATTCAATATTTTCAAGAATTCATCCATAAGTTTCTTCAGTCTACCTTGATGATCGATAGTGAATGGACTAGTGAAAGACCATTGTGACATTTTTTTCTTGATGTTTGAAAGATTTTGGTAGTTGCACATGTCCTTTAACATCAAGAAGTGTCTCTTCACTACTCCATTTGGAACCCTATTGGGGCACATCTTATATAAGGAGGGATTTCTTGTGGATCCCAAAAAAATTTTGTTATTGTGGGATTAGGGGAGCCAACCAGTCAGAGTGTAGTGCATAGATTCCTTAGGCATATGGAGTACTATGAGAAATTTATCAAGGCGTATGCTAAGATCGTCATACCATTAGAGAAGTTACTAAAGCACAAGAGTTAATTTCACAAGGGATATGCACAGTAGATGATGTTTGATACATTAAAGAATAACCTCATCATTAGGCCCATATTACGATTTCCTTCTTGGGATAAACATTTCCATGTGCATGTTGATGCCTCAGGGACAACCATTGGAGTAGTGCTAGCACAACCTGGTGAGGGGATTGTTGATCACCCCTTTTCTTTTCAAGTAGGAAGTTGACACCAACAGAGCAGAACTATACTACTTGATGAGTGTAAAGCACTATCAATGATCTATGCGTTGCATAAGTTTAGGAAATATCTTTCGGAAAAACCCTTAATATTTTAAATAGATCATATGAAATTGAAGTAATTTGTAAACAATACCTTTCTACAAGGGTGTATATGTCATTAGGTCTTGTTGTTTCAATAATTTGGGTTTACAGCTTTGTAAGAACGGAAAGAGTAACTTAGGACCTAACCATTTATCAAAGATTGATTCAAGAAAGGACACACATAGCATTGAATATGTTATGCCATATGTGTATCTATATAGGTTGTGGCACATGCCTTCCGACTTAGAAGATATTTTTGTGTTTCTCAAAACAGGTGTGACACCAAAAGGAATGAATTATTTTGAAAGAAAATTGTTAGCCATACACACTGCTCCCTATGTGCTAATTGGTGGAGACTTATACAATTTAGATCATGATGAGGTTCTTTGTTAATGCGTATTATAACATGAGTTCATTTTAATCATGGAAGAAGCACATGGTGGGATTTCATGAGGGCACTATGTAGGGAATGCCACCACGTGGAAGAGTCTACTCGTAGGGCTTTGGTGGGAAAGTATATACCAAGATTGTATTGAATTTTTCAATGGTTTTAACCATCGTCGTGCCTTGGAAAGCTAGGAAAATGAGATGAGATTCCATTGAGACCCATAGCCAGCAGAAAACCATTTGAAAACCGGGAAATTAATTTTGTAGGACAAATTTCATATGCCGCGTGAAGGACTGTTCACGCTATATCATCACTAGCACTAACTTCTTAAAAATATGGGTGGAGGTATCACCTACAAGGTACTATACCACAACAACATAAGCTAGGATCTTGTGGAAAAATATAATTAGTAGATATGGATGTCCATTGAGCTTAATGAGTGATGGGGGTACTAATTTCTTAAATGAGACAGCTTAGGATATTGTTGGTAAAATTCATGATAGCCCACTATAAGAATAGCCCATACAACCCATAAGATAATGGAACTACTAAGGCATTTAACAAAATTATGAGTCACATGTTAACTAAAATTTGTAATATGGGAGGATAAGATTGTGATAAAAAGGTTTCAGATTATCCTATGGGTGCACATGACTACATATAAGAAATTGAACAAGGCCACACCATTCCAATTGATGTTTGGCATGAAATTGGTGTAACCAGAGAATTCATGATACCATCTCTCGTGTATTGCACATTATTGTTGTGCAAATGTGCAACAGGGAAATTAGAAGTTTCCAAGCACAAAAACTATACCCCTATGCCAAAATTTTCATGTTTTATCATTCTTAGGAACCCCAGGTCAAATTCGTTAGTCTATTCACCCCCTATTTGATGTCAAATTGGTCCCCTAGGTGATTTAGGAAAGTCTATTCATTCCCCTAGGTGATTTTAGGGAGTTATGAAAAGATGCTATCTTCTGGTAGTATTGGGAAGGGCTATCACCGGCCTTCCCAGATCGGATCAACCCCTGGAGTGGAATGGAAGGGAAAAATTCAACATGGAGGTGAATGGAATACCTTATAACATCATGGAAATGATTTTGGAATTTTTGGGGAAGTTTTGAAATACTTGGAGCAGTTTGAGTAAAAAATAGGGTTCACAAGCCTAGGCAGTACACAAGCCTAAAATAGCTTCCAAGATTTAGAAGAATATTCCGAGAGCTGCGGATGGAGTTAGAAATAAAAACATATATAGAAGGAGGATTACAATAAATACATGATAAAAATCATATTTTTCACAACACCTCATCACATAAGATTTGCAGGAAGTTTTCTTAGGAACAAGTGGAGTTACAAATAAAAATCTAAATTTTTAGGGATCATATGGTTGGATAAATACATTAGACCCCCAACAATGGATAAAAATTCCATTTCCATTAAGGATCATAAAAATTTCACAAATAAATTCCACCCGGAGCTCAAGTTATCATCGTTCCAAGTTGCCCTCTCAAAGACAGTTTAGGAGTTAGTTAATTTTTGAGAGGACACGTGTCAACACCAGGATCCTGGTAGGATTTCATGTCCCCAAACTCCCTGAGGTCAGGTACACAAACCTTGAAAAAACTCACCCAACCACCATGTGACATCTAGGACCCTCATATGACCTTCATACTTGATAGTTCGGCCCCGTGTATAATTTCGAGCTCAACTCCCCGCTGTCCGGATCAAGGACATGTGTCAACTCTAGGATTTCCATGCAAACTAATGTCCCTCACATCCCTCATAGATCAAGGACATCAGAGCTTGAAAAATGTTCCCATCCCTCTAGGAGAGAGTTTTGGTCACCCATGTGACCCGCTTCCAGCCCCTCAGTGCTTTAAAGCTAATTTTTGAGCACTCATCCCCTGTCGTCGGATCAAGGACACGTGTCACCTCTAGGATTTCCATGAAAATTAATGTCCCTCATGAACCTTTCAGTTGAGGGACATCAAGTACAAGAAAATGCACCCAAGCCTCTCCTGGCCCATGTTTTTAAAAATTCAAAAATTTAAATTGCTTCCCTGCTTCTAACTACTTCCACTCCCGCAAAACCATACATATATTCTTCCTCTGCAACTTTCTACCATCACTCGCCTATAATGTTCCCATTTTAAGGCTTTAGAAATAAGGGTTTTTATTTTTTTGAAAAATAATGTTCTTTGTTCTAAATAAAACATCATTTAGAACACACATTCCATGCCAATCAATCTCATAACAGATAACCATATGCAACTGTATTAACTCGGTATACTACTGATCTCTCATTCCATGACTCGGTTACCAACTGATCTCTCATGTTAACTTAAAGCATATAATACTTCATGTATACTATGTATACTTGGTTCTCCTACCCTATTCCGAAAGTCTTGAGTGATCTCGGTTGAAGAACCTATCTAAATATTTGTTACCAATATTCATTTGACATCACGTTGCTTTAAACTAGGTGACATAGGACAATGTAACCAGCAGCTTGCAATACTTTGGCCAAATATTTTCAACATATTGTTCATGTTACTATTCTTAGATGACATACTCGTCATTCTCGGAATATGTCCTTCACCTCACTCTTTTGTTATCTAGAATGGTCTTTATTGACTACCGTTAGTCCACTTGCCCAAGGTTTGACCCTAGCCCCAGTTAGCATCATAGTTTGTTATAGGAAGATGCTCATGATGACTTAGGGTATATGGGCATACTTGGCTGACCTAAGTCATCCGAATGTGCCAAGGTACCCTGAGTCATAGAGAGCTACTACCTATCCAAAACATGCTACTAACTTGACCTAGAGGGAAACAAAGTTCAAGTCCAGATGTGCGTAGATCTAGATGAACAAATATGGAAGGGTGTTACCACATGTCAACTATAACACTGTATCCTTGAGAATTCCCAGGACTTCTCGAGGGTACAGCCTGCCGGTTGGCGTGTGCCAACATCCGTGAGAACTGATTCATTAAGATGTACATACCCCCTAAGAGGTCATTAATCATAATTAGATTGGATTAAGATTCAAATTACATCAAGCATGCTTAACCCTAATTCCAACATTCCTTAAGTTCTTTATCCAATACTATCCTGATTAGATATGGATAACTTCATTAATTCATGTTTGCATTAATGTTCATTAATGTGGCATAACTAGTAGTTATCCCAAGCAGGACAACAAACATCAAAATTTTAATTCTTAATGCAACCTAGCTGTCCAAATCAAGTGTGTCATCCACCTAGATTCAGCTAGTGTTTACTTTATAAATGTAGTATAAAGATTAAAGATCACAACCACTATTCCTTTTATCTTTCATTCCATGAGAGAGGAAGAGTCTTCCTCTACAGGGTTAGAGGTTAGGTTTAACATAACCTTTTTATCATTCATTACTCATATAGTTTAATTGTATGTCCCAATAATATTTCATTATTAAACTATAGTTGTGTAGTTAGAGAATGACATCTTTTGCAAATTAACAAGTTCATTATAATAAGGGAGATTATACTATCTCCTTAATCCAACTTATCATCTTATAACAACAATAGTATACAACAGATATAAAGAATACCGCCAAGATATCACTAGTATTTCCGTCATTCAAGTACAAAAGAATTCACATCACAAATTAGAGTTCAACACAAAACCTTTCAATTCATGATAATAAATATACATTTACAAGACTATGCAATTCAGAAATTTTGCATGTCAATCAAAATTAAGATCTTAAAAGAACAACACTTTTCTTTTCTAATACAACTCAAGAATGAATCAAAATTATTTACAGAAGATCTATAATTAAATAAGCCAATGTATCATAAAATTTTTGTCTTTTTTTATCACTTACGATATCCATTTGCAAAAATTGCTAGCACGGGTTAGTTCAATGAACTGAGCATGATAAGCACTAAGCATTAAAGTGAAGTGCATTCCACTAATTGTTCCATTAAAACAACTATGCTTTAATGAAATAATTAATATATCATACAAATAATCATAAGTAATAACATCTAGAAAGGAAGTATAATAAAAGAGTTTGAATTCACTTTTAATAAAAGAGCATAATATAATCTGCAACATCTGCATTATATCATGAGGTTTAATTGATCCTATCAATTACTTTAAAATAACCAACAGGTCTTGTCATCCAATTGTTTCATAGTTCTATAAGAATAGAAATACACATTTATCTTTTACTAAGCAGCTAAGAAGTTAATTACAACATAACTCATATTAAGATGCTTCATCTTTCCATATCAGCAAAAGAAGAAGAATCAATACATACTTATTCCCCATACACTAATCATCTGAAAGACAAAAATAGGTTTAGAAGACACAAACTACCTCAGTTCAAAGATAACTATAAAAGGATTCATCATTAAAGGAAAAACATATAACAATAATCCCAAATCAATCCAAGTAGGGTAGAGAGTCAAAACAGTCCCCCTGTAAGTCTAAACTAACTCCCATATGTTAGAAGATATAATTCAAAGATCTGAAACCAAATGTTCCACAATAAATTTTTCCATCTCAAAAGAAAATCAAAAACAGAAAAGTTCAATCAAATGAACTTATCCAAACAATAGTAAGAAGGGATCTCCATTGGAAAAGGTTCAATCCCTAATTCATTTCATTTATACTATGAAATGAATTCCCATTTCTATTTTGAACTTATAAATTCTTTAACTAGTTCCCAAAAGAGAACACAAAACCTGAACACACAGTTAAAGAAAGCACACTTCTAATTTTCCATTACAAATCTAACAAATTGGTTTACCTATTTCCATTCACCAAGCACAAGTTCAAATTCAAATCTCAGAATGAAGTACACAGTACAATCCCTAAATAGTATACTGTCCCCAAGAGAACATATTCAATTCTCTTTTTAAACCCAGAGATTCATTCAATGAGTCCAACAAGGAATAGAAATCCACAAATAGTGTAAGATATACAAGGTTCAATACAACTCATGAACTCAAAATACTGAAATCCCATTACAAGGCTTCAACAACTTAATGCAACAGAGTAAATAGTTTGTGATCCCAAATAAGAACAATAATACAAAGCATTCTGAATAGAGATATGTATCCTTCCATACAAAATTCAGTATACTAGGTTTTAAATTCAACCTTCTAATAAAACCCAAGAAATCAATTAAGAAGATCTGAAGAGAGTAAGAAAACCCAACAACGTTTAGTCAAGAGATGTTCCAATCTTACTTCCAACTTGACTAAAATAGAATCACCACAAGACTCTCGAGTTCCATCTAAAAAGATTGCGACAGGAAGGTATTCATTTCAACATTGTTCACAAGAAAGAAAATGCATACTATATTTCCATAAACCTCTTAAACTATTAACGACCATTCCAACGAACTCTATATCAAACCAAACCCACAACAAGGTACAGTTACAGTCTAATAATCCTTCAACAAAATAGTCACACTTTCAACAAGATGCGGGATTTATTAGAGCAGAGAAGGGAAGAATATCCCCAAACTCATATGCTCTTACCAGTTCAAGAATGTGGTACAGTCTAAAAGATAGAAGTATTACAACCATTCCCACTCAAGAAGCTACATAGAGGAGATCTCAAAAAGATATTACCTGGTCTACTTCAAACCAAAACAAATATCTTAAGAACATTTCAAGTAGATAATCCATAAATGAGTTTAAATATTTTCAAATCCTTAATACGAGTAAATCTCCAGCTCGAATACCAGTACAGAATCAAACACATCGATTCCAACACAAGTTCAGAACACACAAGTATGGAATACTAGTACAGTGTCAAACACGAAGCTTCAAATAGAGGTTCAGAACAATACAAGCTCCAATACCAGCTCAAAAAAACACAAGACTACAATACAAGCTCAGAACAACCATGAAGCTCCACTACAAGCTCAATGAAACACAAGACTACAATAAAGGTTCAGAACCATACAAGCAACAAATGCCAAATTAGAACAACCAAGAAGCTCCACTACAAGCTCAGAATAAGCACAAATGCTCCAATAAAAGTAAAAACAAAACACAGGCTCCAAATAATAGTTTAGAATGAAACATAAGGTAACGAATGCCCGTTAATTCAATGCCGACCCGAATACCAGTTTTAGAATGAAATACAAAGCTTTAAATACAAGTTTTTGCAAGCATGCTAGCATTAAACTAGCACAAAGAAAGTTTCCCAAAACTATCATTACTTTGCAATGGATTTACATCCCAAAACCACAGAGATTCATAAAAACATACAAGTAAATAACCAAACAAATCATGCAAATATTTATCTCATGAGAGTAGAGTTTTTCTAATGAATCACTTAGAAGAAAGCAAGAAATCTTAATGGGTAGAGCCTATCATGCCTGATAGTGCTTCTGCAAATTTGAAGGAGACTTTTAGTTGAGCTTCCCACTCTTTTTCTTCTCCACAAAAGATCAAAAACTAAACAAATTTTCTTCCAATGCTTCATATACATTCCCTTGATTGAAAATAGACCAGAAAAACCAAAAATATCCAAGAAGAAGAAGAAGTCAAACTGCTAGTTCAAAGAACTAGATAGCTCCATATAGAGCAAAATTCGTGAGGCATGCGAAAAACCAAAAACCTCCCATGAATCCACCTCCCTTGTTTCCAAGATGGTTTGCACACAAAAATGAGATCCATTAATGCCATAACTCCCAATTCTCCCGCTTATCTCTCCTTTCCACCACCTCCCAAAACTGGCGAATGCCATTTTTAATTTCACATGCAATTCCATATTTAGTGAAGCCTCCATGTAAGCCTCCACTAGAGTTAACTAGCCTTTTCCAAAATTGGCAGTACCTCATGCATTAAACCCAATCAAATCACTTAAATGTCATTGGAACCATCTCCTTAGTGCCATGCGACCCTTAGGTTCCTTTTAAATAGTTTAGGCTAGATTTCCCAAGACTTAGGTTAGTCTAACAATAAATCACCTTAGGTCTTAAAACATTTCCATAAGTAGTTTCCACCTTAGGTTAGATTAAATTCACAACCATTAGTATTAGGCATTAGGTTAACATAGTCTAACATTACTATAGTAATCTCCCCTTCCTTATTCATTTAGCACAAGAGCTTAGGTTAGGTCACCCCCCAACAAAATAGAATAAGAAGCTTAGGTTAGATTATAACCCAATTAAATAGATGTAGCTAAGAAGTAGGTGCTCTTACCTCGTTTAGGATACCATTAGGATAGTCCTTAAGTTTTAGGATTCTGAGCCCCTTCATAGTCATGAAGTAGACTATATATCGTTTACGCCTATAATGTCCTGTAAAGATCAATCCCAAAGACCCAAGCACAAACATACAACCAAATGAAGGTACATTCACTCAAGACCAAAGAGTTTGTAACATACAAAGTTCAGTCTGCTATGTCTCTCAAACTAATGAATGTCAATTTACCATTCAGTTTGTTAAGAAGATTTAAAACATTCCTTGGATCATTGAAATTGATCCAAGGATGAGTTAGTAAAAGAGATAAGTTTGTAATTCTCAAAATCAGATTGTAGCTTATCAATAAGAAGTGAAAATGGATTCTTGCAAGCCATATCATTCTGTTCTAAAGAATCCAAGAGCAGAAATAATTTATCCATAACAAGCATGATTTTCAACAATCAAGGAAACACACCTCATTCCAGAAAATCACATGCCAACGCTTGTAATGCAAAGAGAAATATAACAATTTTCCCAAGGTGTTACACCACCATTGCAAAAAAATAAAAACAGATCAACCAAGGAACTTAAATACCTTTCCCATGGAAATACAAAGGTCTAAGAATGATTTCTCATCAAGCTAAGAAGGAGAAATGAAGAAGATAACAATAAAATTTCCATAGCCAAAAATGGAAATCTGACAAATCTTGCAAACCAAAGTGCATAAATAGACAAACTGGTTCTTTATTTTTTTCCTCTATCCAAGTCCATCAAAAACATACCCTAAAACTCTCCTCTCGTGCCACAAAGTGTAACGACCCAAAAATTCACACACAAACAACACAGTGAAATACAGGATAACTTTTTTTTTTGACTTGCTTCGACACATAACACGACACAACATGTCGTCACAAGGTTACAACCAACTCTGGGAACCACTTGTTACGAGGATGACCACAAGGTCAGCATGGAAACGTTCACACTCAAAAGGATAATACACTTCTCTTTTGACAGAACAACATAGAAGTCCAACCACATGGCACTCACACAGCTAGGGCAAGCCACAATAAGAAATGATTGAAGGTTATTTATTTTGATAAAACACCCTTTAACTCGTGACTTATGTTTTCAGAGAGATTCAAGATATGATTCGTACAAATTCATCTTACCAACTGAGTTATTTTCTTATACACTGTAGAGTAGTTCACTTAAAGTCTTCTCCTTTATGACATTTATTTGTTTTATATATTTATTTGATAAAGATGGTAATTTAATTCCACAAGGCCATCTATTCACACTTACGTTACTAGAACTCGTTCATGCCCTTATGACAACATCGGTTCACGTTCAACAAACTTAAGAGAAAATTACAAGGCACCTTGGATAAAGTTAAAGGAAGAAGGTCAAATGAATTCACCCTTAAGATGTCATTAGTTTTTACTGAGGTTTAATTGGAGCTTGAGGTTTTATACGTAATTATTAACGCTTTTACTTAGGCTTCACCGAAAGAGCTTATCAAAAGGAAACTACTTACTTTTAAATAGGCTGAGAGATAAATTGAGTGGTTTCTAAATTTTCTTCTCTTACTTGTTAAATCTTATTAGAAACTAACCATTGTTTTCCCTTAAGCTTGTTTAAGAGTTCACCCAAAAGGGGTAGTGTTCACTAGTTTAGCTAGGGATATCAAATTTTAAAATTTTACTTTACAAGGATAGTTTCACCTTTGATTATTTCAGGAATCTATTGTTCTCAAGTAAGTCATCTCTACATTAATTTATCTGAATATATATATATTTAGTTAACTTCTATAAGGGTTAACCACTCCATTTAATTTTACTTATATCACATCATTACAAGGTGTCAGAGAGTTTTGACTTAACACTTTATTCTCAAAATCAAGGTTTTACAATACTTATGCCAATGTAATGATTGAATATCATTTCTCACCAAGGTAAGTTACTAGTCTAACAAAAAAAGGGAAAGAACACTTCACCACGTAGTTTTCCGAACATACCAAGACAAGAGATCTTCTAAACTCCTTGCAAGCAAAGTTACAAAAATTACAACGCATTGAACTTTCTACAAAGAACTTCATAATTTGAACTGATGAAACTTTTACACTCTTTTCCTTTAATCTACTCGCATAATCCATCTGCACAAACATTTACTAGAGTCAGTTCGCTAGAACTGAGTATGATAAGATATAAACCTCACCTAATAATATATGCCATCTAACATTTAAATAAATGAAAGTTTGCAATACTCCTTATCAAATAAATTTCTAACATACATTTAAAACTTAATTGCACAACTCATGATAATACATTTCATAATCATTAATGTTCACTTCCTTAAGATCTGCTTACATAAGAACACAATTCCAAGTGACTAGATATACAACCTTAACCATGCAATCAATCATGCTTAAATTACAGAAATAATAATAACGCTCACCTAATACCCTCGACCTACTTCACATATATAAGTATCCAACAGTATTATCTTTCAATTAAATAAAAGCACCAACGTCATTAAGTTTATATAATAAATACAAGCATCAATATTATATTATTCATCGATATTACCCAAGTATCAAACCTTCATAGACAATCAGTGATATGTAAGTATAATTTGGATTTTTATCTCACAATTTTAAGAATATACTTATGTTAACAAAGATTCCACCAATCCACAAGTTCATATATTATTTAGGTATCCTTTTGGTTGCTTATTCCATGTCTTTATATGTTTCTATTAGTATAAGGGTCCAACTCATTGGAATGAGTTACGATCAACAATATTGTCATATTTTGCTAATATGTCAAAGATACATTTGACTAACTAAGATATGTAAGCGTGGTCCAAGCCACTATAAATACAAGTATCAACATTATCTCAACTCTCAATTGAGATGCAAGTATCAAATTTTTTTTTTTTTGCTAACATAATAATCGTCGTAAATGCCGGAAAAATATTCCACTCGTTAACCAAGTATTGAAATAACATATTTATCCTTACTGGTTACCTGATAACATAATATACCCTGTTATATAATTCAACCTCCACTTGCATACCCCAATTTATGGGTATTAATTATTGTTCTATAAAATGAAGTTAAATAATTTTAGGTGGACTTATATCCTTACTGTCATACATGGTATGCACAGTCCCATTATGGTAGCTGTCACCTTTACTTAAGGCTATGCATGACTCCATTTTAGGGTAGTTATCTTAACTTCCCTATTCATCTGTCTTCCTACCAAAAGTCTTTCGACAAGCTTCAAGGTCAAAGTATGAGATAAATTTATAATTTCATATTTCAAGCATTGCCTAAATTCATATGCATGAGGACATCACATATTAATCAAACTTGAAGAATGTCGTCATTCATGAGAGTTCGATGTATCCAATATTACTTTAACCGATTCAAAGATCCAAGTAGTGCCTCAAAATTAAGCCAAAGAATTATCCACACAGGATAATGACTTGCGTGCATAACATATTCGTAAAGGTCATAGAAAACCCATTAACGCATGCTTCAGGAGGGTTCCAATCTAATAATAAGCTCATAGTAATAGTAATAGCAGAGGGCCTGGTGAGGGGTTTTCAATAATCCCCAAGGTAAATGATAATCGAATGACTCAGATGGAGCTATCTAGAAAGACCAATTAAATTAGTACGACTCTTCCCAAATAGAAGCCCACAATCCTAATGGGAGTTTATATTATTATAAATCCACAGTAAAATCCAAATACTGATCATATCGAAATTCCCTCTTTCAAGCCATGTTCTACATAATATAAACAATACAAGAAAAATTATAAACCTCATTCACGCTCCATAATATTTTCTACAGAAACCATCATTCAAAGGAAGAATCAAGGCAAAAAGATAAACCAACATTATAAGATCAGTAGGCAAGAATCGATGTAGAGATTTCTTCTACTCAAATAGTAAATAAGATAAACTGTAAAGGAGGAGAGATCAATTCATGCAATTATGATTAAAAGTCATTTAAAACCCATCTCTTTCGGGCATCTCTTTCAAGAAGGATCAATATATGTAAATACATGTTATATAATATCCAGAGTCCAAACGCTATTTATTTAGTAAAACAAAAACACATCAACATTCCAAAAGAAACCCACATCTACAGCATTCGAACAAAATTGCAAAGATTGATTTACCCAAATACTAAAGGGGATAAATCATTAAGAGAGAGGGTTAGTCTTATCATGCCTGTTTGGGGCTTCCTCAATGCAGCCACATCGAACCAAGGCTCCAGCAGCTACAACACATTCCAAAAACATTCATTTTCCTCAGCACGTAGATCTCTCATGCAAGCTTCATGGCAGCGCCTGGTACAGTCAGGGAGAGGGCGGCCAGGGCAGGAGATCAAACCCATGAACAACAAAAGCCTGAGACAGAAAGGTCCCAAAGGCTAGATTGAAATAAATAAAAACAAAAAATGCGTTAAATGAAAAATCCTATGAAGCTTCCATTAAACGCACTTACCAGGAGCACACCCAGACTCCACAATCTAGCCAACATCCTCCCAGCCCATGTCCAAAGGGGCATTAGTGCAGAACATGAAAGCATACCAAAGCACAAAAAGGGGAAACTTGGATTCGCACCAGGTGTGGAGCCACCCGTGAGGCATGCAACTGTTTGCCAAAGGCCACAAAAAAGGATTTCCATGATTGCAGGGTACGCACAGGAAGGATCAGTAAAAAAATAAAGTCTTTGTTTTCATTGTATGTAACTACTTGGTGTCTAACCTGCTCCCTTCACATAGCAATCATGCAGACAGCCAACACCCACGAATGGCTTGAGCAAGCAGCAAGGCAATTTGTGCTTCATGAATATTCTGATATGAAACAGATCCACCCCTATGAGATTCTCTTCCATGAGTTACATCGTAAAACAAGTAAGGTCTCAATAGAGAATCTTTGCAATAAACTTCATCAGGTCTCCTGGTAACACTCTCACTGTCACATAGTCGATTTTGATAAAAAAATACCTTGAAGGAGAATCCCAAATTTGAGGATGCATTCGATACTGGAATGATAACAACATAGTTGGACAGCCCACTTGTTGCAAGCACTCAAAAAGGTTTCTACTATACTACAACATGCCTGCACTGCTTTACTGGCTAAATTATCTGTTGTAGGCTGCTGCTGTGGATCCCTAACAAGAACACACCTCACACCCAACAAAATTGGAGGTAACACGCACGCTTCACTAGCTTGTAGCTTCTTCTAACCACCATATCAACCCATTCTTTGTGCTCATACGTATTGAATAAAAGAATCAAAAAGAGATCCAGGTGAAGAAAAATAGGACTCCACTGACTCCCATCTCCCTCACGCAAGGTAGAAACATAATGGCCATTACAGTCTGTAGGGTGGTGGTTGGGAGGAGACTAATGCCATCTACTTGCAACAAGACATGTGAAAGGACCTGGTTGGCCAAGGTGGCAGTGGAGGGTAGGTGAAAGCAGTTTAAAATATTTAAAAACTGGGTAGTCCTCACCCCGACCTGGCGCCCCCATGAGCCCCTCCTTCAGCAAAGATATGGGATAACAAAAATCTCTACAACTAAGGTAAGCTCACAAAGCATACGAAAGAAGATATATTAATACAAATGTAAAAGGAGTTACAAGGTTACCTGAACAGTTCTCATAAGCTAAAAAGGTATACGAATTTTTGCATGATTACTATTCAACCCGAGAAAATTTAATCACGTACACACGAGCAAGCTAGAGGAAGTAAGAATCGAACTCTCCATTACTCACAAGGATTAAAAACAACATGCGAACAGGCCTAAGCGACCAAGCGCAGAAAACTAGAGGTTGGCATTCAAAAGCAAACACAAGGCAAGGAACGACCATGGCACCAAAACGGGTAATCCCTTCCTCAGCGCGGAACGGGGTTCATTCTGCAAAGCGACCAACCAAACAATAAAATCGTTTAACGATAATTAATAATACAGTTGATAACAATCGACACTAAAAATAATGAGTTATCGTCGATCAATAATTAAAATAATAATATGGTTAATATTATTATTATTATTATTATTATTATTATTACCACTTAAAATAATTATTAATCATATTAACAAAGACGTATATACCAATTTGACAATAATGTAAAACAATAACACTATAAGATAGAGGCCAATCGATAATTAAATTAAAACAACATTGTTATCATTATATACTATAAATATAAATAATTTCTACTCACATCAATAATGGCCAAAGATCCAGCTTAACTATGCGACAACAAAATCCTCCTTTAACTAGGTTTGCGCACAGGACATTACACAGTCCACACACAGAGGTGTCAATAACAACTTGAGAACGCAAGAAGGAGAGGGAAGGTTCTAAAACATCACTGAGACAAGATCTAAGACAACGGAAATACACACAGCCATTCGACGCTCAACAAGAGGGTCATTGCGACAAGAACTAGGGTAAACGCCGAACGGGGCATTACACAAAGCATCCACAATGATGAAGAAATCTCATTTTTGGCTCAACGAAGAAAGAAGTGTAATTTCTCATCAAACCGTTGTGTGAAAAGAAGTAGAATTACATGTGAAGAATGAGAAGAAAAAACCCACATCAAAAATATATATTTTTTTACAAATGGAGGAGAAAATAGACTTGCAATTTTGAGGTTCATTAATGGTTGTCGCATCTAGAAGCAACTGCTAGATCCAAAAATTAAAAGTTTAAAATCTCTAAGCGTTTTGATCGGTGTGGGCACTGAAATTTCGGAGGGGCAATATTAGGAAAGAAGCCATATCAAAAAAATTGTTGCATGTCAACCCAACTTCAAAAATCAAAATTTTTAAAAATAGCAGTCTACTACATAGGACTATTATTTTGGGAAATTCATCAATAAAAGAACTGCGAAGGAGGCGAGACATTGAAGGTGCAACTGCGGCCAAGAAATCACTAGAACAGACATTCTTAGAACTTACTAAAAATAGTAAGTGCACCCACAGTACCTTCTAAAAATAGAAATTCAATCCGAAGTAATGAGGAACATAGGGAGAAAGAGGAAAACTAAGTTGCATCATCCGAGTTGAGGATTGGGGACTTAATATTTCACACTTACTAAAAATAGTAAGTTGTTCTTTATGGGCTAAACATGAAGTCGAAGTAGACAGTCAAAATCCTAAACAACGCTTCACCTATGAGTATGACGTGGAAGAAAATGATGTCTTGTACATGAACTTGAATGACCTGAAGATTCGCATGACCTCCAAGGACCGAAAGAGGAATGTAAGACTAGATATTCACAAGTGGTTTGTTCAGCGACCCAGGGACACCCGAGTTTGTGCGAGTCTCGAGTTAGTCCTATCCTACTCTTTCCACTATGAGCCTGAGACAAAAATCATCTAAGCTAACAATAGTACAATGATTTCAGTCATCAGCGTGAATAATTCACTAAAATTGGTGATCATTCGTGAGCTAATTTGAAGGAGTTTCATAGTGTGCAAGGATTTTGAAGATTTATAGTTTCACTGCATTTGGAGCTTTCCATCAACGAGGATCAACAAACTTCATCAGGAATGACATCTCCTCTTCTTCTTCTCTCTCTCTTTCTCTCTCCTCTTCCCCCAACTTTCTCTCACTTTCCAATATTCTAATTTTACATTGGGGTTTGCACTTTTTGATATGCCTTTAAGTCACTTAAAAGTGACTTTAGAAATTGTTGTCACCAAATCATTGCACCCTCCGAATGGCCAAAATGTGAACATGACATTTGGTATGATTGGGACACATGGGATCACCTCTCAAGCTGTGGGACTTGGGATTGAGGTGAACCTCCGGAGAAGGTCGACTTCCTCTTCCTAAACTGAATGCTTTACTACTCCTAGTGTAATAAAATGACCATCTAATCCTAAGCTAACATCTTCATGAGTTTTAAGGAAAGAGATTTTGTAGAAATGAAACTATACTAAGGGTGGTGATGCACCAAATTAAGGGATGTTTAATATCTGGAAGGGTTAATGTGGGAGGGATGCTTGCATCACTGACCACCTTCACCTATCACAACTTGAAAGGGTACAAAATACCACAAACTAGGGGCATACGTTCCTTCATTAAACTTGAGCATACATAAGGATAGATCAAATTGGATTCAACACACAATTAATTTATCATGAGGAAACCACACATGCATATGTCAAACATCTATTTCTGTAACTAGGGATAATGATGACATAACTTAATACAGAAGGAAAATAAGGTTTTCACAACTGACATAAAAGATAATCACATTATTCCTTCACAACATGAAATAGATAACCTGAAATAAAGGTAAGATAATCACTCACACTAAGGAATCATAAATTCACAAAGTAAACATTGATTAACCATTCAACACAATAAATCAGATTTTCAATAGCAAGGTGTAACTCTGAATATAATTAAAAGGTTTTTTAGAAATCTCTGAAGCACTCTTCCAAGCTTGAAGAGTAACTCCTACCAAAAATAATCTATATCTACTAACTTGAAGCATTCAACTATTTATAAGTTCTTAGGCTGAGCCATTACAGTTGGGCCCTTAACTAACATTTTTCTAAAAATAGAAATGTCATTAAATTAAGGGAACATGCTCCCATGAAAATAGCTAATTTGTTACAAGGGTTTGACTTAGTCAACCCTGCAACTTCAACCGATCCAGCTTGGATCTGACCCTCCATGGCCGCTCATCTTTGGCTTTGTTCAGCTACACCTTCCTCTCCTGCAAGTTTCTGTTGTTCCCCTTCCCATACAGCCATTCGATGCTTATACTCAATGAAGCGCTTGATGATTCCTTGAATCTCTTCATCTCCAAGCCCACATGCGTAGTGATTCACTACATCTACCATCTCAATATCCTTTGTGATCTTGGCTAGAACTCTTTGAAGTTTATTTGTAACTTTATTCAGCCTCCATATGAAACTTTGGCACAAGACCAATCGGTTAATTGAGTCACTATTGAAAGTTTTGGTGACCTCATCATCACACTTCACCAAATCCTTGAAATTTTCCTTAATTTTATCTTCAAGAAGAGCATCAATGTTTTTGTTGAAGAATTTGCAATTAGCAATATCAAATTATTCTGAGATGTCATTCAGGGCATCTGTGATTTCCACTCATTTCTCCTCCAATTTCTTGATTAAATCCTGCAATACTTGGCACCGAATTCCATGGCCTTTTGGTATTCAAATAATTTTGAGGCATCATCGATCACCTCTTCCTAAAGAAGAAATTTGGGGTCTTCTTCTCTGATCTCACTCCATGTTGCCAAATTTAAATTCAGATTATTATTATCTTTGGAAAAGGCCTCATCCATTTTTCAAATAGCAGTCTTCCCAACCTGTAGATCATTATATATTTCAATAGCCTATTTGATTAAGGGATTAGCTTCTTGCAAAATTCTCTCCATCCTTCCATTTACTGATCTCCCTTTCTGTCCTAGCTTCTTGAGCTCATGATAAGAAATGTCATCAATGGTAGAAGAGACTGTCATGGCCGTAGTAGTTGAGACTTTGATAGATGGATTTGGTTGGGTTACTTTAGTAACAATGAAGTGAGTTGTTCAACCTTAAGTTTGAGCTCATATTTTGTGGCCTTGTCTTTGTCATATTTTTCCAACGAGATCCTTGAGAGCAATGTGAACATCTTGTTTGGCTCCTTCATGAGTAGCTCTTCCCAATGAAAATGGAGAGATTCGATAATCTGCATGATAATTGTCTCTTTAGTTTCTCCCTCAATGGGGTAGAACCTCTACTATTTTCTCTCTAGATGGATTCACTTTATCAAACTTGAAATAGTTCTTGGTGTCTTAATGTGTATTTTGGGCATCTATTCCAATATATTGAGATCTATGACATCTCCTAGAGGCACCTTCTTCTTCTACTTTGGAGTCTATCTAAATAACCATTTAGGAATAGTTAATGCTTGACAAAGACGGACAATAGATTTGATACCTGAGACATTAGATAAGGCAAGAGCACTAGAAACATTAGTTGGTATTTGGGTAGAAGTGGCCATGATGGATGGGGTGGACGTAAGGACAACCATAGGAGTTGATAAAATGATGCTTGGGAATGAGGTGGAGGGAAATGGAAGGGTTAAGGGAAGTGAAGAAGAAATGGGTGACTGATAGTTTCTCCAGCCAAGAGAACTTGAAGGGATGAGAAAACTTGGGCCATGGAAGGAGATGGGAAAGAAGAAATAATTGTGGAAGTGGAAGGAACTGATATTGGAAGTGACAATGGAGGAGGAAGAAGATGTGATGGATCTTGGGAGATACTAGGGGAGTCACTGACTTCAACCACTTTTGTCATAAGTCATTGCAGGAGACATGGTCTTAGAAGTAGGAGCCTTGGAGAGAGATGAGCCACCAACAACAAATGAAATCTTTCTTGGAGTCATATGGGTTTTTTGGGTCAACCTTTTCCCTTTTTTGGGTGTTGATTGGCTCATAGTTGGTGGGGCCTTGGTATTTGTAGGTTGTTCTACTCCCTTGGGTGAAATTCCCAAGGTAACCAACCAACTGTAAGTTCTCTATAGAATGGGCCCTACCCTCTCCTTTGTATTGCAACATTCCTCTACATACCAATCAATCCATGGCAATGGTTGATTGGCAATATTATCATTTTTATATGCCACATCTAAAACCTCATCATTATCTTGTGCCTCCATTGGGACATCGGCCAAGCCAAACTGCTAAACCTCATCCAAGGTCAACCTCTCATAATCTCTTTGTCGCATGATGTATTCATCCCGAAAATGAATCTAGATATCTTCCAATTGGGGACGTGGGAACTGGACCGACCTGTTTCACCAAACTTACCCCAATAATCAAAATTAGTTTGTGGATGAAAGGTTTGTAAAGTCACTTCACCCAATTCTGCATCCATATTTTTGCCATATGAATATTCAAGAAGGTGTATCTGCCAATTGAAATAGGGAAATGCATTCCCAATTTGTGGCGCTTGTTTTGAATTTGATGATAATCCAACAATTGTCGACCAATTCCAATAGAACCCATTTATCAATGGGGCACCTTGGTAATTTTTAGGGAACCTATAAATCCTAGAACCTGAATGTAAGTGAATGTAGGGAACTACAAATAGATGGCTCCCCACTCATGTACCTCCTTGAAGGATTCATTAGAAATCCTTTGGTTGTATAAATCTTTGTCAAAATGGTAGAGGATAACTACAAAGAAGGTGTCATTGACCCTTCGAAAATGCTTTCTTCCTTCACTCAGTGTGAGTTGTGGATAGAAATCATAAATTTGGGAGGTGCTGTGAATACCTTTAGTATTCAATCCAGAGAAATCTCCCATAGCAACAAAAACATAAACCAAGAAGGATGTCATATAGAAGCTCTTTGTGGAAAGCACCTTGCTCAATTGATAGAAAATGGAGCTACTAATATGCTCCCCCATTAGATAAACTCATTGTTCTTCTTGATGGTAGCGATGTATAAGAACATCCATTCCTGGAATTCCTTTATAGAAGGAAGACCTAAAAATCTGCTTAGTAGCACAATAAGGTCACTAACCTCCTGAATAAAATTTGACTGATGCATGGTTTTGGGTAATTTAGCGAAGCTCTTGGCCAGATAAGTTTCCATCATGATTTTTGTGCATACTTCCTCTTCCTTGTCCCAATGTTCCACTACTAACTCTAGAAAAATTGTGGTGTAATCTTAAACGTCAGAATATTTAGCAAATCTTCAAAGAATTCTATGTCCAAATGGATTACTACCTTATCATCATTATCTCTGACTGACATGGAGTCTTTGTCAAAGTGGGTTGTTACGGCTAAAACAAACTCTAGAAATGCATGGATGTGGGAAAACCAGTAGCAAGGTAAATCCCACTATCGTAGATGGCTTGCATCCATGATTTCTTGTTCGAGCCTTTACTCTTTCCCAGAAATTTGGAAAATAAATTTTCCCTAGGTCGGTGTCCCCTATATTCCCTAAGTCGAAGATAGGCAGGAGTGAGGAGAAACCCCAAGAAATGAGTACTTCATCTTTTCTTTTCCCTTTGAAGTGGAAGTAGACATCAAGCCCTGTGTTTTGGAAGCCAAAGTTGGAGAAATTTCAAAGATAAAATCTCCAAAAACCAAAAGAAAAACCTCCAAAGTCCCAAACTAAAAAGTTCCAAAAAGAATCACTAAAATGAAAAGTTCAATGAAATCTTTGAATCCAAAAGTTCCAAAAGAAATCTCTAAAAGAAATCTTCGAAGACAAATTTTTTGAAAGAAATCTCTGAAAGCCAAAAGTTCCAAAAGAAATCTCCGAACAAGAGGAAAAGGATTTTTTCCAAACAATACTAATTCCCAAACCCTAAAAAATGAGAATTGTTGAGAAGAAGTATGGGAAACTCGAGAGGATATTTCAAACAACTTTGAATGCCTGAAGAAAACTCAAAATGTAAAACATGGTGAACAAAGGGTTTTTCATTTTGAAAGATACACAGAGGGAGACCAAAGAGAAAAAAATGAGAAGGAAATAAAAATAAAAGACCTTAAACCAAAAAGAAAATAAACAAATCACCATGCCTTGAAAATGACATTCAGAATGTACAAAAATAGAATGTCGAGTAAAAAAGTTAGGTGAAAATGACAAAAAAGTGAGTTAAAATAGAAAACTCGATATTAATGACAAAAACCCTATCGATGCAGGTAGGTGAAGAATTAATTGTGTGGAGGACTCCGAAAGTCTAAAACCTGAAAGTCCTAAAGTCGAAATTTCAAAATTTCAAGGTTTTGAACTTGAGATATTGGGAGATGAAGAATGCAAATTGGAAATGAAAATTTCTGAAACTCAAAAGCCTAAAAGTCCAGACTTTTAGACTTCAAAAGTTTGAAAGATATTTAAACAAAATGGGGCCAAAAGTTCCGAAACCCAAAAGCTTGAAAGTTTGAAATTTTAGACTTTTAGGATTTCAGACTTCAGAACTATGAGTTAAGAAATGCCAATTTGTTGAATGAAAATTTCCAAACCCCGAAATCCCAAAAGTCCAAATTTTTAGACTTTTAGGTTTTGGGATTCGGAGATTTGGAACCAAATTTCAAACCCACACCATTTAAACTCCAAAATAAAAATCTCTGAAATCCGAAAGCTGAAAATTTTTAAAATTTCGGGACTTGGAGAATTTTTGAAACATTATGCAAAATTCCTCCATACAAAGGATTTAAAAAAATCCTAACTACTGTCAACCTCTATTTCTCGAGGTAGATTAAAACATTAACGAAAACATAATGTAAATTAAGTCTCCTTGATTTTATAAAAGTGACTTAAATATTTTGTAGGAATATGAATAGTCTAAAGTTAGAAATAAGGCATATGGAGGGTCATGAAGAAGACAATAAGTCACCTCTCACGCTATAAATTGTAACACCATTCCCATTTCAAAGGTTTGGCAACTGATTTTGTAAACTAAAGAGTGCATTGTACCTAGAGAAAGCAAAGGAGATAGCCATTTTATTCTACTTTCCTCCACTCTCAAATTTCTTCCATTCCCACACTATGTACAACTTTTGTTTAAACAATCAATACAAGAAGGATTTTCTATATTTATTTGACTAAGGGGTTTCTTGATACTTTATTATTAATAAATTCTATTTGGTCTTGTTGTTATTTGTAGAGTTGTTTCTTCTCATGAATGCATGTGTTGAAGTTTCTAACTAGTGTGTGTAGGAATCTAATTTTTCTACCTGTAACATTAGTTCTCCTATCTAATTTCTCACTCCCCTTTCCCTCTCTATAGACAAATTTCTCTCTTACAGGTATCTGCAAGCTTTTTCCTAGGGTCAATAGAGTGTCCCTACTAGATTCTCGATCGAAAGGCCACCACAGAAATCCACCTTTTCATGTGCATGCATATATGACAGCTACATTGGTTAAGTAGAGGGACTTAGATTCCCAAAGCATTTGCAAGAAATCCACAAGTTTGTCCACTCGACAAATTTTCTTGCTAACAGTTTTAGCACCCATTATGGGTCGATTTAGCATCATTTGCACCCAAATACAACCACAAAGTCCTAAAATTCAAAAATATTCAAATATTGAAAAAAGAGTACACAAAGATCCATTGCTAAAAGACACATTGCTGATTTCTGCATGTGACTTTTCACATTCTGTGGTTTTTTCATATTCCTATTATAGATTTTTCCAGTGCTATAATTTGAAGAAATACAGTGCTTTCTTTTAAACCCCCTCTTCAAAATCTACCAACGGGTTCCCATAAGAACTTTCCAAAGTTCAAATGTGACAATGCACAACATATTGAAGAAAACATTGTTTCTTTCATGATGTCATGTGGAATTATTGGTGTCTAACATGAAGACGTTGGTATGAGTGTGTTTGTGGAGTCCTCCAAGAAAAAATAACAGAATGGTTTTACCTCCTACTTGCTCATTCCATCACGGGTTGGAATGACATCAAGGATTCCTTTGAAGAGATATTTAAATCAACTAAAGACTATCAGGACCTCCTGGTGCAGTTGGCTCAAATAGAGAAAGGATAAAATGAAACCATGAGATACTTCATGGCTCGTTTCAAATGGTTGCTTTGTAGGATACCTAAGAGGATTCACCATCTCAAAATAATTTCAAGAGATTCTTCATCAATTATCAATCAATAGAAGTAGGATTTTTACCGTGAAGAGCCCAACCAAGGAACATTGTAGAAGCACAAAGGATGGTCATTAAACTTGATAACGATCTCATCCTCTCTGGAAAGATCAAGAATCCATCAATGGGAAAGAGACAACATCCTTGAGATGAGAGAACCAATCCATCTCTGAAAAAATTGGAAAATGAAATGGCATCGTTAAAGAGGGAAATATTTGAATGAGTTTCTTCCCAAAGAAGAAACGAAAATCAGATCAGTAGGATCACCCCAAGGCTTTCCTTAGAGACCCCAACTATCAATGCAAATTATAGGAGTAAGGAAGATGAAGATGGTATTGAACAAGAAAGTGTAGGTGGTGATTTCCTAGAAAGTGATGAGTTTGAGAACGATACACAAATCATATTCTATGAGTATTCTGGATGTGATGAAGAAGATGAAGAGGATACACCCAGTTTCTCGTGTGCGGTATTCACCCATTCTCATTCCAAGAAAAGATAATCTCCCTCCACTACTGCAAAGGAAAAGAAGGTTGATGATCCTCCCGTGATGACTCCACAAAATAATTAGTCAAGGATCCCCACTTCCATCTTCCATGAAGTCCACATTGTTAAATCCTGACCCTGTAGCAAGTAAGAAGACTCCCACAATCCCAAGTAAGCCTTCGATGTCTCTTCCAAGTCTAAATCTAAATATGCTCTGTAATATCTAGTAATTTGAAATCTCCTAGTGTACCATGCGTCGGAAAAGCGACAGTGTGAGCGTGGGAATCAACACGTGACTCTTCCGCATTCCCGACCTCCCGAGGTCGTGCCGAGACACGGCCGGTGGGGGTAGAATGCGCGAGACAAACTAGTCAGGCATCTAATGTCTTGGACACGCACTAATGGTATTTGCGAATCTAAGGCAAAGAAGGCCCTTCTAACTTGGGTGGTGTGATAGATCGATCGGCGAGGATGACCGCTCAAGGCTCCAATCAATATCGAGCTCGGCGTGATTCGATCTATGGGTTGTGGGATGCGTGGAAAATGACCCGGATGGTTTCGTGTATTTCTCCCGATAGGGTCATATGGTAAATATGGTCGATTCTATGGACGATTCTCGCCTAGTCCAAAATTCTCTAGCTTTGTTAGGTTGTTGTGTCTAGTAGGGATAATCTGTTGAATGATGAGAGGTGGAATCGGAGTAGATCGAAATACTAATGTACGAAGGCCGGTGTTTATATCTAACTCGACTCGTGGGTTTGTTGGGGCGTGGGATCTGCGGATCACAACCATAGACTCTTGGTTGTTGCGGTCCCGTTATGGTCATACGGGAGATCAAGTTCTGATCCCTAGTATCCAATAGTCGTAAGCTTTTTCAGCTTCTATGTTTAGAACCAACAGTTGTGCGATCTTCTCAGAATACCTTACAGGCGTTCTCGCAACTTGGATTCTTAAGCTGGTATCTATATCTACTAGGGTGTCTCCAGCGTCTGGCTGTGGAACTAAAGGATCACACCCGAATGTTTGTTCTTTTTCGAGCCCTTCTACAGTCATGTGGGTATTTTCTAGGGTAATCTGTAATTTGGCTGATTTGACCAAAATAGATGCGCTTGGTCGTCTTCGATGTTTAACCCTCTCAACTGTATCCTGATCTGTTGGAAGTCTGTTGTTGTTTGGAAGACTTGTATCCTAAGGTTTTGGTCAATGTCAGTTATTGCTACTACGGTATTGGGCTGAGGCACAATTGGCTCGAAAATGTATTCCCTGGGCCCCCGGGTCCCGTAATTGTCATGCAAAGCGGAAATGAGACAAACTATAATAAAGTAAAAACTAAGTGTACTTCTAACATATATAATTTCTTTTTGTATTTTCTCGCAATTTTAAGAAAGCAACTATTTAAAATATTTAGAATTGATAACTAAACTAACAACGTAAAACAAACAAAATAGCCGAGTGTAGCTATTTGTCCAGCAATTTCGTATATCTATTCTAAACAACGAAATAACTAATCTATCTCGCAAGATTCTTCGATCCTACCTCGAAGTGAGGAATGAATCATAGTTTCTCGAAACTATCAATCCCCACAACTTCCCTGGCAATATCGAAATGGAAATAACTTAAATAAAGTGATTAACTACTTTATTTGATAAGTTCTAACTAAAACTTTGAAAGATGGAACCTGGATTTCGCGAGCAGTGGCGAATCGGCGGTGTGTGTGTTCTTGTCCCCTCGATCACGATCTCCACGTTCTTTGTGCTCACGTGAATCCGTAGAAAGCGTGGAATGCTTGCATCAACGGGAATAAGTATTTGGATCAATGGACAGCCTTTGGAATGCGTGCATGAATAGAGTGCGGATAGGAGAGGGATGGCGCAAGAGTACGAGCTTGGCCTATACAATTCCTAGTGGGGTCTCACTGCAATCGTGCAACAAAAGTATCCGTAACCTCAAAACTAGTCTATATGAAGAGCAAAACCTGCAACTTCAATGGCTGCCTTAGACTATTCTACTCCAAAACAGAATATCTGCCACAAGTTGGATCTGTGGCTTACCAACAAGAACACAAAGCTAAAACAAACCCAGAATAACCTATGCTACCAATCTTAAGCAAGCTAAAAGACCATAGATCAAACATGAAAATTGGAGTTAAAAATGGTGGCTCAAATAATGTTTGCACTTGCACAAGTTGGATATGTGGCTTACCACACAAACACAATACTAGCCAAAGCACTCAATGAGAAATCTAAGAATTCTAAGCAAAAGAAAACTAGATCTACTGCAACAAGAAATTCAAAACAAACTTTGGAGCAAAATTCGAGCTAAATTGGGGGCCATTTGCATGTGCACAAACCATGCATTTATAGGAATCCAAACATGCAGAGATCAAATCCAAACCGAACTCCTAAACATTAAACAAAAGAAAAACACTATTCCAGGGGACCAAAAACATAAATGCGTGCTCAAGTCGGCAAGAAAAGCTAGTAAAGCGTTGATATTTCACGCGGGTTGCGTCAAAAGAACGCTCTGAAAAGCGCGCATAGACCGCCGCCGCCCGCTCGGGCGGCAGCATTGACCGCCTCCCGATCGTGGCGGCGGTCACGAGACCGCCTCCTGCCCGGGCGGCGGTTTCGCCACCAAGGTCAAAGGCCAAGGAAAGAGGAAAGAAAGGGAAAAACAAAGGGCGTGGGGGCAAAGCAAGGCATGCGGGATGTTAACGCATACTCCGAGGGCTTTTCCGGATCCCGAACACGTTGCGAGGAGACTCAGATCATCATTGGGGCACTTATTACACCGTTCCGCAGTACAGTACCTTACAATTTTGGGTACGTACATATTGCCCCCTCGGAGAAGCGTTTTAGCCATGAAGAGGCATAAAACGGTGGGTCCGAGCATGGCCGTCCCGAAATAGGAAGTGAGAAATTATACCTTACACACCCGTGTGTTGAAATGACGCCGCTCCAAAATTCCCGCTACCTGCAAAATGAAAAGAGAACTCAAATGCAGATAGATACAATAATTTGAAAAATAAACGTTAAAATAATAGAGAAAGAGGACGTACCGTTTGTGCGAGGATAGAAACTTACCTCCGTCGGCGCTCCGAACCTGTGAAAAAGTTATTTTTAAAACGAAACAGGACGATATATATATGAAAGTGGGCCCATTTTCCTATTCATTTGCATGAGTCGATTTGATTGATTTTGAGCTCAGGGACCCACTGATGACGGTTTCTTACGCGAGTAGAGTCAAAACATCCGTAGTGAGATAGAGATCATGCCTCCACGAGCGGAACACCGACCTCAGCGATCACAGGTTGGTTTTCTTCCATTTTATGTTTTTCCCTCTTCAAATTTGAAATGGTAAATTCTTTGCAATGGGGATTATTTTGAAATTGTTAGGTTCAAAAGGTCCATCTAGGGGGGGCGCCTACTGGGTAGGCTTTGTTTTTAGTTAAAATGGTTATTTTTCGCATTTTTGGGACTTTTTAGGTTTAAAACCCGCGCGGGTTTTCGGACCACGACCGCCGCCCAGACGGGAGGCGGTTGCACGACCGCCTCCCCTGTGCAGGCTGCGGCGGTCACGAGACCGCCCCTTAAGGCGGCGGTTACAAACCGCCCCCCTGTGGCGGCGGTTTGCACGTAATGCAAAAGAACCTTACTTAAAAGCTTTTGCTTGTATTTTTAGCATTTATGTACGTGTTTTTATGCTTCTCTTGATGTTGTTTAGATACTAACTTACTCTTCCTTGTGTGTTTTTGGGTGTATGCAGGCAAAAGAGGAGTACATTAGATGGAGCCGGGAGCGAGAGTGTGACTGGCTGCCCGGGGTTTTGGATGCCCTCTCAGCAGATGAGGAGGACACATTGCAGAGGGCCGGTATATTACGTTTGTCGCGTGTGCCCCACGTTGCTCCATCCAGTCAGATTCTTTGTGACCTATTTTCATATTGGGACGCAGATCGAACACCTTCCGACTGCCAGGGGTCCGTGGTGAGTGGACCATCACTTTGGAGGATGTTTATCGCATCCTGGGGGTCCCGATCATCGGGAGGAGACTCACACTGGAGACAGCTGGGTCCAGAGCACAGATTGCACAGTGGGCAGGTTATATGGGGGATGCAGCTATTTCGACGGGGCCAAAGAAGGGAGTGAGAGTTAGATCCATTCCTTCTTTGCCCATCCCCGTATTTCGACAGGCCATCATGGGGATCCTTGCCTCGAGACTGATCGGGGACAAGGGAGGGGATACATTGTTATACTGCTGGGGCCCCATCATTGCACAGATAGAGGGACATGGCCGGAAATACGCCTGGGGCGCAGACATTTTGGGGACCACCTACCATGACTTATACAGGGTGGTCCGATCTCTTTGAGCCACCCCACTCTAGTCATGAGTTGGGTGTATGAGCGTTTCATTCCGTATGGCGAGGCGTGGCGGTGGCGCAGATCCCTGGCGGTGAGGGCAGCCCGATGGTCGTGTATGTCGGTGCTCGAGCACCTCACCGCCGCAAGCCACCCTTACCACGGCAGACATGGAGGCTACACCGTACCAGCTTATGGCCGGTATATGGGGAGAGGAGACTACGACATTGATCTCCTGCTCCATCACAGGGCAGGTTATTGATCGTGTGGGCCGGGTAGAGGTACATCCCTTCAGCAGGGTTCCTCAGCAGTTTGGCCTCCCCTACGCGGCTATGCTTCCTCCAGTAGCACCCGTTTATAGATCAGTCCGAGAGGCTAGAGGGGGGCCTAGAGGCCGTGGTTGGACAGTGATTACCCCTGGCATTCCTATTGCAGCCAGAGGGATAGTTCGGGCCAGAGGGAGAGCTGGTGCGCCTCGGGCACCATTACTTCAGATTGCTGCAGGTCCTGCTCATAGCAGTGACGACCCTATAGATATTGACTCCGATTCTGAGGAGCACACAGAGGGAGGGTCAGAGGAGCAGACAGACGAGAGCGATCCTGAGTGGCATGATACTCAGGACATTTTGCGGGCAGAGAGAGAGGAGGAGAGTGCAGAGAGAGAGACCGTGGCCTCTGAGGAGCCACTCTCCCGAGGTCATGGTGGAGACGATGAGTCCGTTGCGGGGCGCCATGTTGCCCCAACTACAGGAGTAGCTCCTCAGTCGGCAGCGGCATCAGCAGCAGGTGCTGGCCCTGGCGACCCATCTTGGAGGCTTTGCGATCCGAGTAAGTTATCTTCTCCTCCTTTCAATGCTTGTTTTGTTTTAGGATTTGTTTTGAATGTTAACTCTCCTTATATTTGCCTTGTGTATACTTTAATCTTTTGCCTAGTTTCTAATTTGTTTTTCTTTCTTTGCTTTGCAGAGATCGTGATGAGTGGCGGGATCTAATCCGTAGGGTTTGCGTCGATTCTTTGATGATCCCTATGGATAAGACCCGTGCGGAGTTATCCGTGGATGCCGGAGAGCCCTCGGCGGCCAAGCAGCATACCGACGTCTTCGCTCCCGTTTGGCATGTGGCCAAGATGGTGTCAACTCTCTCGTGAGTTGGCGAGCTATAGACAGCCGAGCGTCTTATGAGGAGCCGTTCTCATGGCGAGACCATGATTGCCCTTGGGACCCCGAGCCCTCCGTCCATTCGAGCGCCAAAAAGCAGCCTGAGTCCTAGGCGAGGGCGCGCACCTTCAGCCGGGATCGCGCGAGGGTTGAGAGGCCACTTGGCTCTCTATATTTGTAGTTACATTCTTTTGTGTATTACGGGCTCTTTGAGCATTTTGACCATGCCTTGCGCATGATGGCATTGTATATAAACTTGATTTATTTATATATATGCGTCGGTTTTGGATCAAAACTTGTCATTTGTATTCTACTTTCTTTCTTTCCAACTGTTTCGTGTATACTACGATGTATGTTTTATGTGCTTTCTAGAATGTATGCAATGGAAAGCGAGATGATGCAAATGTTTGCTTTCTTTTTTGTTTCATGATGCTTTGATACATGATATTGTAGATATATTGTGATCTTAAATCTTAGTTTCTGTGGGCAATTTGGATACCTCATGATTTGTTTTGGCAAAATGATGAAAAATAACCAGTATGATGAACAGATTAACTTGCCCCACTCCTAACTCCACGCAACTAGTAAGATGCGAGGGCTCATCACCAAGAGCGAAGGGCGCAAGTTATGAAATATGGTGAAATGATAGTGATAAAAGACAGTCGAAGCTTTGGTGGAACCAAGTTAAGAACTACAAGCTTACTCTACCTGAATGACTTCATAGTTTTGGGTGCGACTTGCTTTGCGGTTTATCCAGACTTAGACCCGTAGATGGCCACATAGTAGACAAAATCTGGGTTTTTAGGATTTTTAACTCTCTTGGAATTTTGAACATCTGATTTATTCGTTTATTGACTCGAAGTTTGAATTGATTGTTTATGACTTTTTAACATTCACTTTGTTTAAAGGACCCCCTACACTTTGCCCCATGCTACTTGTAAGAAGCATGGGTTTATCACCGTGGGCAAGGCATAGGCGAGTAAGGGCATTTCCATCCTTTCCCAACCCTACGTCACTAGTAAGAGACGCAAGCTCATCACCGAAGGTTGGTGGGGCAAGGAAATGTGTAAAATAAAATTTTCTGTTTCAATCACTTCTTGACTTGTTTATCTGAGTAAACTGTCAATATATGCTTATTTCCAAAGAGATGTGTATATGGGATAGATGTGACACCATGAAGCTTCTAGAACAGACCATAGGCAAGACACCTATCCTAAGAAGAAATCAAAGCGAGAACAAACTTGCAGATCTTGGTATGGTTACCATTAGGACTTCGTCATGTCTGAATTGTTTGATAAAAGATTCTGAAGTGATTTGATAATGTTAAAGATGGAGAGATATGATTAAAGAACTTTATGCCAGAAACATCACGAGTTTGAAATAAATTGCTTTTGAGAATAGATTCCTTGATCATAATTTGTGTAAGAACAAGTGGACAAAATGATCCTAATTTGTATGAAAAATGCAATGTAGATAGTTATATAGGTAGCGTTAGTACTGCTTACAGCGTAAAACGCGTTTGAGGTGGAGAGAATTGACTGCTTTCGCCAAACTCCTCACCTTCTAGCGTACATAAGAGGTATGCACCATTTCCGTAGTCTTTCGTGACTTGGTATGGGCCCAACCATTTGGGCGGAACTTCCCTTCCTTCGCCGGTCTTCTTGTCGATCCGGCTATCTAACCTTAGAACTAGGTCACCTTCGTATATGTCACGTTCATAGACCTTCTTGTTGTATTGCCGGCACATCCGGTGGCATAGACTCTATGTCATTGCTCAAAGATCTATCCGGCTTCATCCAGCTTTCTAATTGAGAAAGACGTGCTTCTCTGTAAGCGTCCTCATCCGTAAATCCTTGTGCGAAATACGAAGACTGGGGATTTCAACTTCGAGGGAGAACTGCTTCGACCCAAATACCGGCGAAAAGGAGTTGCTCCCGTTGGAGTTCTTATTGAAGTTCGATGGGCCCACAAGGCCGGATATAACTTTAAGTGCCAATCCCGCTTGTTTTCTTTCCTTTGTGTTTTAAGGAGAATGGCTTTGTGTTTTATTTGTTGCTTCACTTTCGCCCATTGGCTTGGGATAGTACAAGGAGGCCGTATGATGGCTGATTTTAAATCTGTTGCATAGCTCACGAACTTCTTCGTTTTTGAAAGAGGTTCCATTATCTGAGATAATGATTTGTGGGATACCGTACCTGCAAATGATTTGGTTCAAAATGAACTTAGCGATTACAGAACCAGGTACAGTTGTAAGAGGCATGGCTTCTACCCATTTAGTGAAATATTCAGTGGCCGTGATTATAAAATTGTGGCCGTCTGTGGAGGAGGGAGAGAATTTCCCTATCAAGTCCAGGCCCCATGTAGAAAAGGGCCATGGAGTAACGATCGGTTGTAAAGTTTGTGCTGGCATGTGGATCTCATGAGAGAACTCCTGACACTTATGGCACCTGCGTACAAACTCTATTGTGTCATGTTCTAGAGTGGGCCAGAAATAACCCATTCGATGTATTTTTCGAGCAGTGGCATGGCCACCGAAGTGGCCTCCACATATACCGCTATGGGATTCATGGAGAATCCTCTTGGACTCTTCTGTGTCAACGCACCTTAAGAGCATTCCATCGAATGCTTTCGATAGAGCACCTTTCTATAATTACGTATTTAGCTACGATAATGCGTAACCTCCTTTTGTTGAGGTGTAGCTCCTTCCGGTACCTATGGTCTATGATATAACTAATGATATCAGCGTACCAAGGGCACTCGGATATAGTGGTCGGGTTTCGGCGTAGTATACACATTCATCTGGAAAGTCTAAATCTACTAAGTCGCCTCCGTCTAGCGGGTTATCAGCTAACCAATCTGCAATGATTTGTCCTTTAACCGACTTCTGGTTTACAAAAGTTAATTCGAACTCTCCCATTAAGGTTATAAAACGTCCAGCTTTTTTGGACAAGGACCCTTGTGTGAGAAAAGTCCGTAAATGGTCCGTCTTTACTATGACCCTTGTCTCTTGATTTAGCATGTAGTGTCTTAGGCGTTTAGTAGCAAAGACTATGGCAAGACATTCTCGCTCTGCTTGTGTATAGCGTGTTTCGTAGTCGAGCAATGTTCGGCTAATGAAATAAATCGCACGCTCTCTCTTGTCATCGTCTTCTTGGGCTAGCATGCAAGCTAACGAAACATCGGTAGCCCGTGAGTACAAAATTAAAGGGCGATCTAGCTTTGGTGGCATTAGCGTAGGCGGTAATAACAGGAAACGCTTGACATCAAAAGCTTCATTGCAATCTTCACTCCAATCAATGCTATAGTCCTTCTTGAGTAAATTGTTGATTGGATGAACGGCGAAGCTTAGATCCGGGATAAATCTCCGGATTGCACCCAACTTTCCGAGAAATGATCTGATTCCAGATTCATTCGAGGGTGGGACCATTTCGAGGACAGCCCGAATTTTGGCTGGATCAACATCGATCCCTCGTGACGATATGATGTAACCTAGGAGCTTTCCTCCTGTTACACCGAAGACGCATTTCTCTGGGTTTAGGGTAACTCCATATTCTATTAAGCGTGAAAGAATGATGCGGAGTACTTCAGGATGGTCTGGCTTCTTGGCCTTAGCCAACAAGTCATCTACGTAGGATTCCATGATTTTATGAATTAAATCGTGAAATATATAAGTCATAGCCCGCCGGTATGTATGTAGCACCAGGCGTTTTGAGACCGAAAGGCATGACAAAGATAGCAATAGGTTCCCCAGGAGTTATAAACGTGGTTTTAGCTTGATCTTGCTCGGATATTTTGATTTGATTGTATCCCGAGAATCCATCCATGAGAGACAAGAGTTCAAAACCTCTTTGTTGCATCAACAATAACGTCTATGGATGGTAATGGGAAGTCATCCTTAGGGCAAGCTTTGTTGATATCTCGAAAATCTATGCGGATGCGTATCTTTCCATTCTTCTTGAGAAGGGAGCGATGTTGGATACCCATTGGGAGTAGTCAACGGCTTGATGAATCCTACTTGAAGGAGTTTCATCACCTCCTCTTTTACCATGAGAGCTACTTTGGGTTTCATGGGTCTTGATTTTGCTTAATAGGCTTTGCATCGATCTAGTGAAGAGGTTGTGCACCGCAATGTGGGGTGCGACTCCGGTCATCTCTTTGTAATTAAATGCAAATGCCTTCTGATGTTCTCTGAGAACCCGAGTATGTATCTCTACTTCCTCTGGGGTTAATGAAGAACCTAACTTTAAAACTCTTGGTTCATCTTCCGTTCCGATGTTGACATCGATTGTTTCTTCAATTAAAGAGGCATTACCCTCTTCGAACTCTGGTGGTGCCGGAGGTAGATCTATATCATCCCCGTTTTCCACCACGTATATATTAGGTTCTTTTTGCGAGGGAAGATTCGTTACGGGATTTCCGAAGTAGGAAGATGAATGCGGGATCAGGGATAAATCCAGCGTGTGATAGGAGAGATGTAATGCTGCAAGGGCATTTAAGTAATCCAAAGTAGCCGCATCATTTCCAACATGGTCTAGGATGGTAGATTCACTTCCGTTTGAAAGAGGATCCTTCATCGTTTTTATTAATGGTTCGTTACGAATGGATACCGTGAAATGAGTATCTTCTAGCTCATTGCTTGGAGTGAAGCGTGATGCCGAAGTTGCTATCGAATCGGCGAGAAGATTCTTCTCTCGTGGAATTGCTTCGATGGATATGAAGTTGAACGCTTTGCTTAAATCTAATACAGCGTTTTTGTAAAGTTGCAAGTGTTCGGCTTTAGTTTCATATACCTCTGAAACTTGGTTTGCAACTAATTGCGAGTCTCCTAAAACTCTGATATTATCGATACCAATTCTTTTGGCTAAGGTAAGGCCAAGGAGGAGGGCTTCGTATTCAGCGCCGTTGTTTGTACATTCAAAGTTTAATTTAAAAGAGAATGGGAGGACCTTCTCTTCGGGCGAGGTAAGAATTATACCTGCCCCCGCTCCATAACGGCATTTAGCTCCATCGAAATGGAGAGTCCAATACTTAGCTGGGAGTATGGATGTAGGTGTATCTGCTGTGTTTGCACACTCTACTTCTACCATACAGAGATCTTCTGCTGGCAAGGAACCAACACCTAAGGAAAATCCTATGCCTACTGAATCGAATGGTAAGAATATTGGTGAATCTTGTTCTATTAATTCAACGATCTTCGCAGTAGTCTCTAATGATACTGTCTCTTTAGTTTTACCTTTTGGAATTGTTTGGACTATGTTGGTAGTTTCAAGATCCGTTGTAGGTATCAACTTTTCCTCTGGCTTTGAGTCGGAGGGTTTGTTAAGTTGGTTTGTTGGCAGTTCGAATTCTGAGTGTACACCTGGTCTCTTCTTTAAATCAGCTAGGTGTACGTCAAATGGCTTTGGATCGCCTTTGGCTACAAATACCTTTCCCAGATGCAGGAATCTTACTTCTTGAAATAGCGTGGAAGGGATTGCCTTCATGCGGTGTATCCATGGTCGGCCGAGGATCATATTATAGTTAGTTTCCCGATCTATAATATAAAACTCAGTTAGGATTGTTTTAGGTCCTAAGGTGACTGGTAGTATTATAGTTCCTATCGATGTGGCTTTAAGGCTGTCGTAGCCTCTCAAGGTATTTCGTGTAGTAGAACAGTTTGTTTCTCCATATCCCAATTTTTGGAGAAAAGAGAAAGGAACTATGTTAACCGCAGCTCCGTCATCAACCATTGCCCGTTTTACATAGTTATTATAAACTTGTATTTGCAAGTGTAGGGTGGATCACCTCGGCGTGTGATCTCAAGCATCAGTAGGCATTTTACTTATTTCGAATATGAATTCGACATCCCTATCTGCTTGTCTGGAGAATAAACATCAAAGTCTATATGATTTACTTGTGCTTGGTGGTGGAGTGATGCTAATTAAATGGCCCAAACCTAATGCCTCTAAAGAGCAGCCACATGAGCAGGGGAATTCTTTAGTAAATCAAGGAATGAAATATGCGAGAAGGTTTTTGTTAGATCATTAATTAGATCGTAAGCACCCATAGGTTTTGTTACGGTTTGTTGGATGTTATCAGCTTCCGGAAGATGGCTTGGACTTGGTTGAGAGAAATACTCTCGTGTCCTCGTAATTGCTTCAACGGGTAAATCGGAATCTAACTCTACTAATCCAACTACCTTAGGTCGTGGTTGACTTCCTAGTTGTGGCGCAACTAACGGATTTAGCGAGGTTGAGGCCTCGTGATCGTTGTTTCCTGTTATTGCACCTTTGTTTGTTCCAGTTGGTTTCAACCTATCATTATCATGGTTTGGGAGTGGATCATTAAAGATCTTGAGAGGGGCGTTCTGAGGGGAAACTGCCCCTGCGAAGGTAGTTCGTTGGTGACGTAGGATCTGCTAAGAACATATCCATAAAAAATTGTTTTTGCTCATTTGGCAAGCGTTGCATGAATTTGTTGTAATCACGACACGTTCTAGTGTCATGCCCTTGAATTTTATGGAAACCACAATAAGAATTGGGATTATAATTCCCGTTTTGTTGGTTTGGTGTGTATTGTGGCCTAAAATTCCGGTCAAACTGTTGCCTATTAGGACCAAAGTTTTGGAATTGTTGTTTTTGGTTTTGACTTTGGTTTTGGTAACCAAATGAGTTTTGGCTTGGTCCTTGCATGGGATTTCGCCGTTGTTGTTGTTGTGGATTGTTAAAATCCACCGTATTAATCGTCGGGACAAAATTGTTGTTTCTTTGGTTGTTTGTTTGTGACGGAGTATTAACGATATTTACCCTCTTGGGCTGGTCAGTTACCCCGTCTGTTGTTACCCCACGATTTTTGTTAAGGATTTTGGGTCCTTGATTGACGCTTGTGGTGGTTGTAGTGTTTTGAGAAGAGGTGATTAACCTCCCGTTTGCTCCGTACGTCTTACGGCCGCTATCTATTGCTGCTTGATCAATTCGCAGAGCACTTTCAAGCACCTCGTCATAAGTCCTCAGTGGGAATTTTTGGACTTCTTCCTTCACTTCTCTGCTAAGAGAATGAAGGAATAAATCGCATAGTTCCATCTGATCCATGTTTGGAGCGCTTGCCGAGGAATAAAGGACTGTACGCCACCTTTGGATGAAATGGGCGACAGACTCGTTATGTTCTTGTTTGATGTGCAAGAACTCCCTGATTCCTGTCTTTAATAGTTTGTTCATGTCGAAGGCTTTGATGAATTCAGACACGAGTTGTTTGAACGAATGTATGGAAGCCTCAGGTATTCTGTAATACCAATCGAGGGCAATGCCTTCCGGTGTTTTGGGAATATTTTAGTAACAACCCCATCCCATGGGAGTAATTCACGAATGGCGGTAGCGTAAGCTTTGATATGTGCATTCGGATCTCCTTCTCCTTTGTATTTGGGCAAATCGGGAAGAGGCCTTGGAAGCATAACGCTTCGTATGGCGAAATCTAAGGGCTCCTTTAAATATTCTCGAATAAGTCCCTATCGCATATGTCTCAACCATTGATGGTGCCCGTGGTGGCGGAAGGGTTGTTGATATGGCGTAACGTGTCTGCGTTAGCACGGGCATAAGGCAATCCCCTCGCATTTGAGTAAACACGCCGGGGATGAGTACAAATCCCCTTGTGGTGATTTGGAGTACATGTTTAAGTACGGAGGGTACTATCTAGGAATGGATTGCTCTGTCTTGACCAAGAGGAACAGTGTTAGCGATTGTGGGTCTAGTTGGCACTTGTTGTGAATATTGAGGAGTCATACCCAGGTGTGCCTACTCCCGTGAGGAGATCCACTTGGCTAGGATGGTGCGGAGGATTGGAATTCCCTGTTTGTATGATTTTTGAATTTTGACTTGCTTGGGCAAGTTCTAATCCTCTAACCTTTTCCATTAGATTTGAAATGACTTCGTTTGGTGAAGCCATGATATCGTGCCTTGGTGGCGTTTGTTGTATGTCCCGGTGTTGTATAGGCATGTGATAGCTGTCATGTCATGAATTCGTTGCTATCTTGCCAAGTTTCTCCAAGAATATTTCCTGTAGAGGTATTTTCTTGAAAATGGGTCTCAGGTTGTACTTGTAAACCTCCTATAGGTGGGTACATACCCCGGGAGCGTTGTTCACTCCTAGGATAAGGTATTGATTGTCCATCATCCAAGACCAAGTATGGATCCGATTGTCTACTAATATGTGGTCTGAGTAATACCCGAGAGAGATGAAGCGATTCTCCAGTCAATGTCATATTGTTTGAGCACGAAGGCTCTGTTTGTGTTGAGCAATTTTCTCCAACCCCTCTGTTTGAAAGGACGAGTTATATCTAGTCCTTGGTGTTTGTGTTGACAATTGGTTAGTTGAATAGTTGTCGCCCCACATTGAGAGTGAGGGTGATGATTGCCTATTCTGTTGGGCGTAGTATGCCTCAAGACCCAAGAGGGGTCTGCCGTATGCATCGAATCCCGAGCATATTCGGGGTATATGAATACCCGAGAATAATGGGAAGGAGCGAAGGTGATTTGGAGAAGATAAAACTTCTCAAAGAAGGTGAAAGCATTGCTTGATTCACGTCGGGTTCACCAATTTTGTACGCTCGGAAAGCGACAGTGGCGTGGGAATCAACACGTGACTCTTCCGCGTGCCCGACCTCCCGAGGTCGTGCCGAGACAGCCGGTGGGGGTAGAATGCGCGAGACAAACTAGTCAGCGGTCTAATGTCTTGGACACGCACTAATGGTATTTACGAATCTAAGGCAAAGAAGGCCCTTCTAACTTGGATGGTGTGATAGATCGATCAGCGAGGATGACTGCTCGAAGGCTCCAATCAATATCGAGCTCTGGCGTGATTCGATCTATGGGTTGTGGGATGCGTGGAAAATGACCCGGGATGGTTTCGTGTATTTCTCCTGATAGGGTCATATGGTAAATATGGTCGATTCTATGGACGATTCTCTGGCCTAGTCCAAAATTCTCTAGCTTTGTTAGCTGTTGTGTCTAGTAGGGATAACTGTTGAATGATGAGAGGTGGAATCGGAGTAGACTGAAATACTAATGTACGAAGGCCAGTGTTTATATCTAACTGACTCGTGGGTTCGTTGGGCTGTGGGATCTGCGGATCACAACCATAGACTCTTGGTTGTTGCGGTCCCGTTATGGTCATACGGGAGATCAAGTTCTGATCCCTAGTATCCAATAGTCGTAAGCTTTTTCAGCTTCTATGTTTAGAACCAACATTGTGCGATCTTCTCAGAATACCTTACAGGCGTTCTCGCAACTTGGATTCTTAAGTCCGTATCTATATCTACTAGGGTGTCTCCGGTAATGCATTTGTGGAACTAAAGGATCACACCCGAATGTTTGTTCTTTTTTGAGCCCTTCTACAGTCATGTGGGTATTTTCTAGGGTAATCTGTAATTTGGCTGATTTGACCAAAATAGATGCGCTTGGTCGTCTTCGATGTTTAACCCTCTCAACTGTATCCTGATCTGTTGGAAGTCTGTTGTTGTTTGGAAGACTTGTATCCTAAGGTTTTGGTCAATGTCAGTTATTGCTACTACGGTATTGGGCTGGGGCACAATTGGCTCGAAAATGTATTCCCTGGGCTCCCTAGGTCCCGTAATTGTCATGCAAAAGCGGAAATGAGACAAACTATAATAAAGTAAAAACTAAGTGTACTTCTAACATATATAATTTCTTTTTTTGTATTTTCTGGCAATTTTAAGAAAGCAGCTATTTAAAATATTTAGAATTGATAACTAAACTAACAACGTAAAACAAACAAAATAGCCGAGTGTAGCTATTTATGCGTATGCAATTTCGTATATCTATTCTAAACAACGAAATAACTAATCTATCTGCAAGATTCTTCGATCCTACCTCAGAAGTGAGGAATGAATCATAGTTTCTCAGAAACTATCAATCCCCACAACTTCCCTGGCAATATCGAGAATGGAAATAACTTAAATAAAGCGATTAACTACTTTATTTGATAAGTTCTAACTAAAACTTTGAAAGATGGAACCTGGATTTCGCAGAACAGTGGCGAATCCGACGGTGTGTGTGTTCTTGTCCCCTCGATCGATCTCCACGTTCTTTGTGCTCACGTGAATCCGAGAAAGCGTGGAATGCTTGCATCAACAGGAATAAGTATTTGGATCAATGGACAGCCTTTGGAATGCAGACAGAATAGAGTGCGGATAGGAGAGGGATGGCGCAAGAGTACAGAGCTTGGCCTATACAATTCCTAGCGGGGTCTACTGCGAATCGTGCAACAAAAGTATCCAACACGAAACTAGTCTCATGATGAAGAGCAAAACCTGCAACTTCAATGGCTGCCTTAGACTATTCTACTCCAAAACAGTAATACTGTTTGCACAAGTTGGATCTGTGGCTTACCAACAGTAACACAAAGCTAAAACAAACCTGTAACAACCTATGCTACCAATCTTAAGCAAGCTAAAAGACCATAGCACTGAAACATGAAAATTGGAGTTAAAAATGGTGGCTCAAATAATGTTTGCACTTGCACAAGTTGGATATGTGGCTTACCAACTGCAACACAATACTAGCCAAAGCACTCAATGAGAAATCTAAGAATTCTAAGCAAAAGAAAACTAGATCTACTTATGCAACAAGAAATTCAAAACAAACTTTGGAGCAAAATTCGAGCTAAATTGGGGGCCATTTGCATGTGCACAAACCATGCATTTATAGGAATCCAAACATGCAGAATCAAATCCAAACCGAACTCCTAAACATTAAACAAAAGAAAAACACTATTCCAGGGGACCAAAACATAAATGCGTGCTCAAGTCGGCAAGAAAAGCTGGTAAAGCGTTGATATTTCACGCGGTTCGCATCAAAAGAACGTTACGGAAAACGCACACAGACCGCCGCCACCGCCGCCTCGGGGGCGGTCTGACCGCCTCCCTGATCAGGGCGGCGGTCACGAGACCGCCTCCCTGCAGGGCGGCGGTTTCGTCACTGAAGGTCAAAAGGCCAAGGAAAGAGGAAAGAAAGGGAAAAACAAAGGGCGCGGGGGCAAAGCGAGGCATGCGGGATGTTAACGCATACTCCGAGGGCTTTTCTGGATCCCGAACACCTTGCGAGGAGACCTGTATCATCATTGGGGCACTTATTACACCGTTCCGCAGTACAGTACCTTACAATTTTGGGTACGTACGGTACCTTTCAAAATACCCTCTATTCCCCAAAAATCTAATCATGCTTCCAAACTTGTCCTAAATCCAAAAACTTTCCCCTTACTCCCTTATCCGCATCTACTCCCTTTGACTTCATAGAATATGCAAACAAATCTAAAGTGCGAGATCACTTTGAAAATGAATATTTGTGAACCCATCCTGAATAATTTGAGATGTTCGTCCGATATATTAGGAGTGGTAGTCTAACACCCAATGTTGTAGCTTCTATTTCCAAAGGCATGCTACCAAAATCACCTACACCCCCTCACAAAACATGTTTTCTCTAAGTGCATCAAAGACTGATAAATTTGAACCTTTCTATGTCTCCCTTCTTGTTGGAGAATATGTACTGAACAATTGCATAATAGATTCTAGTGCCTCAGAAAACGTGATTCCTTTGAAGGTTGCCAAGGCTCTCAAACTCCCCATGACTCCACCTAGTGGCTCTTTTTACTCTTTGGAGTCAAAAGAGGTCTCACTTGTAGGGAAGGTCAAAGATGCACAGGTGGCTCTCACCAGATTTCTAGACAAGAAAATTTCAGCGATGATTTTGGTAGTAGATGTCCTAGCCTCATTTGAAATGTTGTTGAGTAGAAGTTTCTACCGACACTTGGGAGGGAAAATTTATATGAATTGGTCATCCCCAACCATATCAGTGAAGGGAGACATGGAGAAATTACTTCTGATAAGAAGAGGTACACAGTATGAAAGTCCGAATCCCGAAGCTAACATTTTGTACTAGGGTAATAGGTGAATGAATCACTTTTTGACAACCTAGGAGGAAGAAGATATCCCCAATATTAATAGTTCTAGACATGCCTTCCCGAGAGATATTTGGATTTTGAATAAGCATTGAGGAGATTTGAGTTCTGAGAGGACAGCCCCAAATTACCGGATGATGCAAACCATGAAGAAGAGGAGATGGTTCTTGATGATTTTCAAAAAGAAAAATCAGCTTTCGTGTTTATCCACGAGGAAGATATTTTCTCATTCCCATTTGAAGATGAGGACTCCCTTAATCATGTCACCCAGGAAGAGATGAATCCAATCTGCAATGAGCCCTCAAACAGTGGGAAATAACCATCTATGCAAGAACTACTAAGAGCCACGAAAGAAACATAAGACCTTGAGATTAGTCTTGAACTTTTAATGCAAGCCATGAATTTGGAAGACAAACATGAAGCTGACTTGAAAACCTCAACCAATGTGAAGATGGGCTATGTTGAAAAAAATCTAGATGATAAATATGATTTCCATCTCGAGCCAATGGTTGGTGGATACAATGATGAAATTGAGGTATTTTCTTTCCCATTTGAAGAGGAAGAATCTTTCCATGATGAAAAAATTAAAGCAATAAGTTTTGAGGCCTTTGAAGCTAAAGCTCCTCTGGAAAAATGAATGATAAAATTCGAGACTCCTAAAATGATGAGGTAACCCCTATAGATAGCTTCCTCGAGCTGAAAAATAAAGATTCTTCAAAGGTGTAAAAAGAAGCTGTAAGAAATGACAAATAATAACTATGTGCAAGAAATATTGGATGCAATATAAGTTATAAAAGACCTCGAGTTGATTCTTGATCTCTTCACTCGTGGCATGTACATACAAGATAAGTATAAGGTCACGTCTAATCCTTAGTTAGTACTCAAGCACCTCACAGGTGAAGTAAAGGAAAATTATAAGTTTGAAGTATCTCATGGAAAAGAGGTCACCAAGCATAGACCAGGGGAAGAAAAGAATCCAAAATATTCAAGTAATTCAAATGAAAATCAGCTTTGGGGTGGAAATGAGATGTTTGAGGGAGAATCATTTGTATGGATAAACGTGGAATGCAACTAAGACTTTGTAACTGATTTCAAAGAACACGAAGGCGTGGAATTTCCAAGTGAATTCCTAAGCATCAATAAGCTCACATGGAAACACTCCTACAAAGTAAAGGAAAATCATGGAATCACTTGGATTCCATTAACACTTGAGGAGGTGAGGCTACTTTGGAAGTTGTCAACAACTTTGCGAGAACATCATCATTCAGTGTTTCCTCTTCGGGGTAACTTTTGAGAAATGAAAAGTGCTTCAGTGAAAGTGGGTTGTCCCCTGCCTTGTACCATAGGTGATTTCTAGGTGTGTTTCCCTTTATGTTGCGTGTGTTTCCCTTCCTGTTGTGTGTGTCATTTCCTTTTTGTGTGCATGTGTGTTTCCTTCTTCTTTCTTTCTCTCTTGTTATAAGTTGTACGTGACTCCACAAGGCCCAATGAATATGGAACTAGTCAATATGTTATAAGTTAAGATTCTTGGAGTTCTCATATAATGTCTTTTCTATGCTCAATCCACTCCATGTCCCTAAGCTAGCGCTAGTTTTTGTCATGTAAATGTGCAACAGGGAAATTGGATGTTTCCAAGAACGAAAAATATACCCCTGTGCCGAAAGTTTCATGTTTGATCATTCTTAGGCACCCCAACTCAAATTCATTAGTATGGTAACCCCTATTTGATTTCAAATTGGTCCCCTAGGTGACTTAGGAAAGTCTATTCATTCCCCCTAGGTGATTTTAGAGAGTTATGAAAAAATGCTATCTTAAGCGGTCTTTGGGAAGGGCTATCACTATCCTTCCTAGGACTGGATCAACCCCCTAGAGTAGAATGGAAGGGAAAAATTAAACATATAGGTGAATGGAATACCTTATAACATCAGGGAAATTATTTTGGAATGTTTGGGGAATTTTTGAAATACTTGGAGCAGTCTGAGTAAAAACAAGGTTCACAAGCCTAGGTAGTACACAAGCCTAAAATAGCTTCCTGAGATTCGAAGAAGATTCCGGGAGCTCTAGATGGAGTTAGAAGTAAATCAAAACATCTCTAGAAATATTATTCCAATACCTACATGATGGTGAAATCATATTTTTCACAACACCTTGGCGCATAGGATTTTCAGGCAATTTTTCTTAGGTACAAGTGGAGTCTCAAATCACAAATCCAATTTTTTAGGGATCAGATGGTTGAATAAAGACATGAGACCCCCACCATTGGATTCAAAATTCCATTTTAATTCAAGATCATATAACATTTCACTGATACATTCCACCGGAGCTCAAGTTATCATCGTTCCAAGTTTCCCTCTCAAAGGTAGTTCAGGAGTTAGTCAATTTTCGAGAGGACACATGTCAGCACCAGGAGCTTGGTAGGATTTCATGTCCCCAAAATCCCTGAGGTTAGGTACACCAACCTTGGAAAAATTCTCCCAACCCCCATGTGACCTTTGGGACTGCAATGTGACCTTGGACTTGACAGTTCGGCCCCAGTGTAATTTTGGAGCTCAAATCCCCTGTCGTCAAATCAAGGACATGTGTTAGCTCCAGGATTTCCATGTAAACTTATGTCCCTCACATCCCTCATAGTTTAGGGACATCGACCTTGAAAAATGTGCCCATCCCTCTAGGAGAGAGTTTTGGTCACCCATGTTACCCACTTCTAGCCCGTTAGTGCTTTAAAGCTAATTTTAGAATTCATCCCATGCCATCGAATCAAGGACACATGTCACCTCCAAGATTTCCATGAAAATTGATGTCCCTCATGTCCCTTTGAGGTGAGGGACATCAAGGACAAGAAAATTCACCCAGCCCTCTCCCCCCATGTTTTTAAAAATTCAAAATTTTGACCTGCTTCCTTGCTTCTAACTGCTTCCACTCCGTGCACAACCATACATACATTCTTCCTCTGCAACTTTCTTCCATCACTCTACCATTGCAAAAAAATTAGACCAGATCAACCAAGGAACTAAAATACCTTTCCCATGGTGATATGAATGTCTCAAAAGGAATTATCATCAAGCTAAGAAGGAGAAATGAAGAACAACAAAGAAGAGAACAATAAAATCTCCATAGCCAAAAAATGGAAATTTGAACAAATCTTGCAAACCAATGCATGAATAAACAAAAAATTTATTTATGTTTATTCCTATGCCCAATAACATAAAAAAAAACCCTCAAATTCTCCTCTCATGTGATAGAGCATCCACAATGAAAAAATCTCCTTTTCGGCTCAACAAAGAAAGAAGCAGGATTTCCTGTCAAATAGTTGGGTGAAGCAGTAGAATTACACATGAAGCATTAGAAGAAAAACCCCATCAAAAATTAATTTTTTTCACAAATAGAGGAGAAAACTAGACCTGCAATTTTAGGTCCATTAATGGCATTTGCCACATCTAGAAGCAACATCGAGTCAAAATTGAAATTTTAAAATCTCCTAGAGTTTTGAGGAAAGGGCATGAAATTTCGAGAGGGTGATATTGGGAAAAAACCCATATCAAAAAAATTCATTGCACATCAATTTGACTTCTAAAATACAACTTTCTAAATATATGAGGTCTACTACATAGGGACTAATATTTCGGGATAGTCATGAATAAAATAACTTGTGAAGGAGGCGTAGACATTGGAGGTGCACTACAACTGAGAAATCACCCAAACAAACATTCTTAGAACTTACTAAAAATAGTAAGTGGGCCCACAAGCACTTGCTAAAAATAAAAAGTTGATCTAGAAGGAATGAGGAATATAGGAGGCACAGAAAACTGAGTCATAACATCCAAATTGAAGATCGGGGACTTGATTTTTCACACTTACTAAAAATAGTAAGTTGTTCTTTTTGGGCTAAACATGAAGTCGAAGTAGATGGGTCAGAAGCCGACACAACCCTTCACCTATGAGTATGACATGGTAGAAAGTGGTGTCTTATATATGAACCTAAATGACATGAAGACTCACATGGCCTCCAAGGATTGAAAGAGGAATATAACACTAGATATTCATAAGTGGCTTGTTCGCCATTGTAGGACACCTAGTGTCTGTTTAGAGTCTCAAGTTATTCCTAGCCTAATCTTTCCACTACAATCCCGAGACACAAACCATTCGAGATGACAATGGTACAACAATTTTGGTCATCGTGAGAATAATTCACTCAACTTGGTGAGAATTCATGAGCTAATTTTAAGGAGTTTCATAGTGTGCAAGGAGTTCGAAGATTTAGATTTTCAATGCATTTGGAGCTTTCCATCAATGAGGATCAACGGACTTCATCAGGAATGACATATCCTCCTCTTCTTCTCTCTCTCTTTCTCTCGCCTCTTCCCCCCAACTTTCTCTCACTTTCCAATATTCTAATTTTGCGTTGTGGTTTGCACTTTTTGATATGCCTTTAATTCACTTAAAAGTGACTTTAGAAACATAATGTAAATTAATTCACCTTGATTTTATAAAAGGGACTTAAATATTTTGTAGGAATACGAAGATTCTAAAGTTAGAAATAAGGCATGTGGAGGGTCATGAGGAAGACGATAAATCACCTCTCAATATACAAATTGTAATGCCATTCCCATTTCAAAGGGTTGGCGATTAATCTTGTAAACTCAAGAGTGAATTGTACCTAGATAAAGGAAAGGAGATAGTCATTTCTTCTACTTTCAGTCCACTCTCAAATTTCTTCCGTTCCCATACTATGTACAAATTTTGTTTAAACAATCAATACAAGGAGTTTCTAGCTTTCTTTGAATAAGGGGTTTCTTGATACTTTGTGATTGATAAATTCTATTTGGTCTTAATGTTAATTATAGAGTTGTTTCTTATCATGTATGCATGTGTTGAAGTTTCTAACTAATGTGTGCAAGAATCTAATTTTTATACCCGACATTAGTTATCCTATCTAATTTCTCACTCCTCTTTCCCTCTCTATAGATAAAGTCCTCTCTTGTAGGAATCTCCAAGCTTTTCCGCAGGGTCAGTGGAGTGTCCCTGTTGGATCCCCAGTCAAAAGGCAACAACAAAAATCCACCTTTTCATGTGCGTGCATATACGATATTGCACTAGTTAAGTAGAGGGACTTAGATTCCCGTGAGTGTTGGCAAGAAATCCACAAGTTTGTCCACCGACAAATTCTCTTGCCAACACGCATGTATTAGGATTAGCTAATGAACAAGAACTATAGGAGCACATGGAGAAATTAATGCAATTAGACGAAAGGAAATCACTTGGTAGGTGGAGTCAGAAGGCTAAAAAGGTGTGACAAAAAGCATGACATGATCGTGATATTAAAAATAAACAATTTGAGGTTGGGCAGATGGTATTTCTTTATAAATCTAAATTTTTGTGCCATCTTGGGAAGCTGAAATTCCATTGGTTAGGGCCATATATCATCTTGTACATCCTTGATTCAGGCACTTGTCAATTATAAGTGCTGGATGGAACACAGTTACCAGGCCATTTCAATGGGAGTAGGCTAAAGCCCTACTATAAATAAGTCTTCCTTGTGTTTATAAATAAGGTAGTATTGCCATTTATCTTAGGATTCCCCTTAATGCATTTATTTTCCTTGTGTTTCCCTTCCTTTGTGTTGTTTTGTGTTCCTTGTGCACTTTGGTAGCCGCTTATTATTTTTAGAAGGTTGTGTATGCATAGATAACCGCACATATATTTTTGTCTGGGTGGAGTAATGCAAAGTAAAATGGAAGGTGGTAGTGGAATTTTTGTTTTGATGGCCTGGATTGAAGGCATGTAGCGAGGAAGAGCACATGTAGAAAATGTGGACATAAGGAGTTTGGTGTCAGGAGAACTTTACAAAGACCACATAGAATTAATGAGAAGCACAGGAACAACATGAGGTAGGTGAGAAAAAAACTCAAGTTAAGGATAGAATAAGTGACTTTGGCACTGCAATCATGCATGTGAGGATCTTAGGTTAGTAAGGATTTTTACACACCACAAGGTTGTAGAGATTTTTTGCACATGATAGGGTGTAGAGGTAAGAGTGCTTAAGGTTGGCTTTAGTGGTAAAATCTTCCTTTATAGCTTAAGTACGTTGGTAGGTGGAATATCATTTATGATGAGAGATGAGTGAAAGTTATAAGTAGAAGATTAGGCACATTATTTTTTACCTTGAAATTATGATGTTGAAGATCTCTTGTGAACTAGGGCATCCGCGAAGATTATTTGTGTGAAGAAAAAAATTTGTGAAAATTTAAGTGTGTGACTAGTGTGATTTGCGAACCAGAGTGGAAGAAGTACATAGGCGTAGGGAAGAAGGTTTCAAGAGTACATCATCTTGTGGAAGGGTTATCTAGGTTAGGGTTCTATAGCTAGGGCATGGGAGTAAAGATATTTTTGCACAAAGGTAAGCCACGGTTTTGGGCAAAGTGAGGAAGAGGAGAAAGGAAGAAATTTTTAGTAACTTGACAAGAAGATGACACCAAATAAGGAAACTGTTTCAGCATGAAGGGCAAGGGAAAGGGAAACATGCTATTTCCACTAGTTTCAACGAGGAGTGGTATGAGGAGATGCAATACCCAGATGGCATGTTTCTCGGAAAGGAGTGGTTATCCCATGTGAGGAATATGGTGGTAAGCAATTACAAACATCGAACAAGAACCACGAGAGAAAGAGATGGCGTAGAAATAGTTATACCTATACACCGAGAGGACACCGATGGAATGGCTATCGATGACGATGAAGTCAAGGTGAAAATGGAGAAGGCTAGATTATTGTAACTATATGAGTTTACCTATTTTGGTAAACCCGAGTGGTTATACCAATGGGTGATGTCATGCATACATGAAGACCATTTCTACTTCGAGGTCAAGAATGAGGATAACTCCCGAACCGATCTCCAAATTTACTAGTCTTACCTGTGAGGGAGATTCATATAAAAGAACAATAAAATGTCCCACTTTTTGGTATGTTTTGTACCATTATAAACATGAATTTTCAGTTTCATTGATTTTCTAAAGGTAATAGCCATAAAACCGTACACATTCATGAAATTCCACAAACTAACGAAATGTTGTGTTTAGAATGTAGAATACATGTAAAATTTTTAAAAAAATTGCAAAAAAATGGTCCTTTTCTTAATTTTATTCATACATTGTTTCTTATGTTATAAAAGAGGAGTGACTGTCCCAGGTGGTTTTTTTGAATGGAAATTTACTTTTCACCATGAAACTTTAGATATAAGTTCAAGATTTGAATTTTGACGTCTTTGTTAAATTTTCATATTTTTTGGACTTATATTTTTTTTAATTAATTATTTAGTAAAAATATTTTCAAATAAATGGCGTACAAATGTTTATGTCAATAACTTTTAAGATTTATATCGAAATTGAATTTTTTTATAGGTAAGAAGAAGACTTCAATAAATAGTAATTTTAATTTTTCAAATTTTTTGATATATTTTGCTATTTTTCAAATTGGGTTGATTGTGTACGATCGATTTTCCTAAAATACCATATGTTAGAAAAATATAAAAATAAATAATAAAACAAATTTTTAAAAAATGAAAATTATATTTTTAGAAAGCTAATAAAAATCTATATTTTGTGTTAAAATTTTGTAATTTTATTCATTCGTTAACCCTAATTACGTGGCACCTAAGTGGCACATTTTGGCATAAAATTATCCTCCAAATGGATTTGGTGCCAAAATGTGCCACATAGGTGCCACATAGGGGGGTTCGCGTGAAGGGGGTTTGCGTGAAGGGGGTTCACGTGAACCCCCTTCACCCAAACCCCCTAAACCCTAAATCTGCCACCCAAAACTATATAAATATCTATATATAACTCTTTGCTGCCAAAATTATTTGAACCCAGAGGGTTCGCGCGAAGGGTGTTCGCGTGAACCCCCATTCGTGCGAACTAGTTTCTTTGTCCTATGTGGCAGTTCAAGAAAAGGGGGTTCATGTGAAAGGGGTGTTCATGCAAACACCCTCGATTTTGATCCCACCCAACCTCTTACTCACATTTTTGGGACACGAAGTGGGACACAACATTGTGCTTTGACAAATAAAGAAAACTATGGAGGCCTATGACTATAAGAAGGGGTCATGGTACTTCAACATTTCTACAATTTTTGACCCTATGATGAGGATGGTTGCATGCTTAGTGACCAAGCTGAATGGACAGGAGAGGTGGATACAAATCAACAAGTCCTGGTTAAAAGTTTGCCAAAAATATCAGAAGGAACCATCTACAACCTCTCAAGATTCATAATAGAGGAGATCATTAGTATCACACGCGACGGGGAGAAGATCATGTTTGGTAATGTCCTCTTTACCATAATGTTTTCAGAAATTGGAATCCCCGATGGGCCGAAACATTTTAATGGGAGTACCGGATGAGAAACCCTCCTGGAAAAGAGATTTGAGAAATATACTTGTGACACCATGATGACTACCCACAAGGCACACCTAGAAAAGTGGTACAAGAGAATGTGCAACACATTCAGTGTTGAGTGGAGGATACCCGAGAAATTTCTAGCACTTGTGCAAGGAGAAGTTGAGTTTGTTGTATACCAACACTTTTTCATTGGCAGGTTCACTCTGTCAAAAGGGACCAAGATCCCATGGTGTAAACTATCATTCTCCTTCACTGCACAATATTTCCAAGTGGGTCAATCACTTCAAGGAGGCCAAAAGACTAAGGTTTGACCTCAGCAAGGAGGAACAAGACCACTGTGAGCTATGTAGCAAGTTACTATGCCCCAAGAAGTGAGCTTATGTGGAGAAGTATGTCTCCCATGAGGTGCATATGATAAAAATTGTGACGATGCCAATGTTTGGAAGGACCCCATCAAGGTTATAATTGCACATTAGGCCCAAGTACTAGAAAGGAGCCTACATGGAGACTGATGTCTCCATTCTAGAAGACCCCACTACAAGGAAGAAGGAGATGCCAAGGAAGAGGGAGAGAGAGGAGGAACCAGAGAGGAAGGCACCGAGTGTACAAATAGTAGAATCTATTGGCGTGTGTAGTAGTCAGCGCAAAGACGAGACCATATGCTCGAAGGAGAAGTCCCTCGTTAAGGAAAAAGAAAATACACCTGAGGAAGAGGTGCCAAATTAAGAAGAGACCCCTTTAAAAGAAGAATCACTAAGGAAGGAGTCACCTATTGAAGAAGATGAGAAGGAAGAATCCCCTATACTAGAGTCGCCAATTAGGAAGAAGTGAAAGGTAGCGGAGGAGGTGGACTCAAAAGAAATGGAGAGCCTAGAAACCTACAGAGGCAAGAAGGATGATGATGAGCATGAAGAAGCTCAGGAACCCCTGTGTATTATGTACATGAGCTGGAGGAGGAAGGAGATGCTCATGGAAAGGGGGAAGTGAGGAGGTAAACACTAAGGATAAAAGGACCCCAAGCCTCACCAAGGAGAAAATATAGGAGAGGTGTGGAAAGGGAAGTAGCGGGAATAATAAAAGACTTGCTAGAGTAGGAGGTGGAGCATAGTGGTGAACAAATACTCAAAGAGATAGAGGAGGAGAGTGTAGGAAAGGAGTATGGGAACATGAGTGGAGATCCCATTTTAGCGGTAAGATTTCAAAAAGTAGCATGCATAGGAGGGAAGAGTGTGGTAGTGGCATGAGAGCAAGGAATGAGTTACATCAATGATCCAAGTAAGGTACTACATGTGCGCTTCCAAAGTACCATGCCTACATAACAACTCCTTGCATGGTATTCATTCAAAGAAGAAGGCACATACCCACAAATGAGGAAGATGCTATCTTGGGATTTTGAGTCCCATGTTGATGAGCTTGAGTTTGAGGTCAGCAAAGGGGCGTTGATGAAGGTATTAGAGATCAAGGGGGTGAACCCTTTGATAAACGCTTAATAATAATATGATGAGAAAGTATGTAACACACTCAACAAGGTATCAGTAGAGGTTGAGGTGAGACTCTTTGGGAGGAATGACAAAGTAAGGGTTTTAGAGGAGGAGCTGGAGAAGAATAACGAAGAGATCATTGAGAAGAGAAATGATCTAAAGTAGGAGGAGCTGATCAGCGCATAGTTAAGGTGCAAACTAAGGGAGGAAAATGTGAAGGTGCATGAGGTCTACAAAAATATAGAGATGATTACAGATGCCATTATCTTGAAGCATCCAGACACTGCCCCTCCTGAACAAAAATATGAGTCAACCTTGTAATGCTTAGAATACTTAACCCACATCCTTACCATGGAAAGGTGGCCGCTCACACTAGAATCGAGTAGAAGAGGCATTGGCATGCCAAAAGGAGGAAGAGAAGTAGAAGATCGGGAGACAATCAGGTTGATAGTCTAAGCTCCTTACCGTTGTGAAGACCACCGCACAAATGGATGAAGCCGTATATGATAACTATGCTTAACAGAGATATGGTAACAAGTATACTAGTTGCTACACATGAGGTAGATTTGAAATAATTCCAAGAAAAGAACAAAGGAAATAGGGTAGAGCAGGATAAAATCCTAGCCAAAGTTGAGAAGAAAATGGAAGCAATCGAAACCTTGTGAGGTTTGGTTAAAAATTGGCTTAAGGAACTGTACCCCTAGGTCACTCAAAAATGGATGCGCTAGACAACCTTAACAAGTAGCTGGAAGGGATTGTAGATACGCTGAATGCTAAGGGTGATGAATTAATATTTGAAAATTTGAGCGCTCTAGTAGGTGACCTACTCTAGTAGGAATAGGGTGAAGTGGATGCTTGGGAAAAGATTAAGGAAATAATGAGGAAGGATTTCTCAATCCTCTTGTAATAGTAGTAGATTTTCCCTTTCTTCCATTCTTAATTCCTCCATTCTTCCATTCTTTCATTCTTCATTCAAATTATCTGAGTCCCACCATTCTTTATTCTTTGGGGAAGTAGGATGTTTCCAAGGATGAAGAAAAAGCTTAGTGTGGGGTGATGTTGGGCCTGAATTATTGGCTAAGTACTAAAAAGTGTGCATGTAGAAGAAATAAAGAGAAGGACGACCAGGGAAAAGTGTGTAGGAAAAAGAGGTTTAAGAAGGGTTTAGCAGAGAGATCGAGGTCATGTGTGGGGAGACAATACACAAGATCTAAGTACTTAGCCATATTTGGCATTCTAGAGGCACTTGAGGAAAAATGTGACTTGACTAGGCATCTTTGAGTGGATAAGGTGCCAACCTGGAGACTTGATGGTCAAGAAAAGGATATTCCACATAGGGAATATTCCTAAGAAGACATCATTACAAAAATTTGAGAGCTCGGAACAAGATAAGAATTCACCATTGGAGGACCACATTGACACTTGGCACATGATATGTTCAAGAGAGAAGGCATGGTGGTGGGTGTTGAACCTATATATAGAGATGCTCTTGAGCAAGAAAGAGTGAACCCGATGAAGAAAAAAGGCAGTGTGGGATCAAGAGGGAATGCATCAAGAGTATGATATTGTAGTCATGCTAGGGTTTAGAGCACTTAGTGCTCAGGGTTTTAAAGGATGTAACAAGCATTTGCATAACATTAGGGTCTATAATGAGGGATGAATTGGGAGGGCATAACTAGAATACCATTCTAGAGAAGATATGTAAGTGATGAGTCCTAATATTTTGTTATGTATGGTCTGTGATGACCTCTTTTGATTGTAATGTGGCTACCAGGATCACTCTAAATGAATATATATAATGGGTTGTTCTATATATCATGCTTAAGGGTGTAAACCCTCTTGTTAAATGGCTATCATAGTTCGTATCTATTTTAACAAGCTTAGTACTCTATCTTTATAATGAATTTAAGATGTGGATTTGTTAGATGTTTCTTCTTCCTTATCTAAACTAAGTAAATGTGTTCTCATTATACAAATCATCCTCCATTAATGGCAAGGCCTTCTCATAATGATCACATAAAGAGGGCTCGGCACTGCGTGTGTCTCGGTGAGTGCCCGGTGTCCGCTGGGTGATAGGCCGACGCGCATGGGAATAGAAAGTTGTATTAAGGGTACATGAAAAATGACTATAAAAAATCTAACATCGAGGAAGGAATTGATGTTAACCCACTAGATAGTCGATTCTTAGATACCCAAATGGTGCACATTGAAGACCCAACTACAATTATCCATGATATGCAACAAGATGAATTTTTAGTTTCTATGGTAGAAATAGTATAGATTTGGGTAAAAGATACAAAGGAATCATTAAAGGAAATAATTTCCTACAAGGAAGCACAACCTCAAGAAGAGGCGGGTGTCACAACCTAAGGAGAGCCAAATTTTCCTAGTGACCCCGTAGAGGATGCACTATAAAAGATCAAAAATTAGTTGTATTCCGTAAAATGGCTAGAAAAAATGAGAAACAACAAGCCCATGAGGAAGTTCAAGAGCCACCAACTACAATTACACTAACCAAGGAGCCTTAATAAGACAAACAATAAGTAAGGAAGGAGGGGACTAGTACTCCACGAGTTGAACCAAAGGATTTAGTAGTTGGAGAAAATGTCCCACGATACAATCTTCAACTTAAGGGATGCCTCATGTTGCATCCAAGAAAATTGTTTCTTTTTCTAGCCCATCACAATAGGTACCACAAGCTCCAAAAGGTGGAAATTACCCTACAACAAAGATGGTTGGGATTGATACTCACAAGAGAAAAAATAAAACATTCTAATTAGATACTATCAATATTGAAAGATTTTTTTTTCCAAACCACCAAGGGCCCCTAATAAATCCAGGATATTATAAAAACCCTTATAGGCACCCGGGAGCATGACATTAGAGATTGCAACTCACAAGGGAGATATATTGAAATTTGAAGCTACATTGAATGAATACTAAATCACTCATATTCCATTGGCGAAAACCACTACAATAGTTTTGAAGCATGAAGATTCAATGGCCATAGGAGGCCTTATCCAAAAAATTGATAAGGATAAGGAAACCAAGAAGTGATTGATGGAAAAGGTTGATACTTTATCAACATATGTGTAAAAATGGTTGCCTTTGTCCTCTTGAAGGACAAGAAATTTCCATTCTTTATAAGCTCGAGAGGCCCTAGTAGTTGGATATGAGTCAAAGGAGACAATCAATGTTGTAACAAAAATGAAAGAATAATTGTCTAAAAAGGTCAATAAGGTCATAGGAAATACTTTGGAATGCTACAAGAAGCTATCTTAGTGGCTAGAGGAATAAAATGAATAAATGGAAAAGTGCAAGGATGAACTTAATTATTGGGATGGAATTTTACCCAAACTTGAGGAAATAACCCATATGGATGACTAGTTGGTGGAAAATGAAGGTATTCTTCCTACTAAACATTGAAGGGAACAATAGACATTTGAAGGTTCCATCCAATTAAAATGAAAAATATACAAAAAAGCATCAAAGAGCTCACCATAGTAAGGTACAAAATAGGAGTTTGCATCGATGACATAGACAAAAAATTTGAAGGGATGATATCTATCCTAGACCAGCTCACATATAGAGACATAAGTTTGGATGATTCGATGTAATTTTTAAAAATTGATTAAATGAGGATCAAAGTACATTTATTCGAGTTTCAATTATTCAACCATTCAAAAAAATCATTTGGAAGGAAGGATAACCAAACTAGAAAAGAAGATAAATTAAAATAACAATGTTATAAGAGAATTTAAGAAAGTCTTAAGGGAACATGGACTCATATTATTATTATATATTGGACCGGATGATGAGTTCCTCATCACCATGTTTAAAAGATTTTATGTATACAAATAAAAATTGAGTGAATCAAATAAATATGCATCAATTGAAGTAGAGCCAACATGAGAGATTTTGTAATAAACTTGTAACATAAGTATATAGTAAATACAAAATGGGGATTCTATAGGTCCCCCTCCCTTACAATTTATATAGCTATCTTGGCATACATATATAATTTTTTTGTAACTAGTATATTTTAAATTAATGAACACAAACTCCTCTCGCAAAGTCGGGAGATGAACTAACATCTTCTTCTTCATAAAATCAAACTCCTTGTGATCTTGAGCACCATAAACATATTTTACATCTCCTTCTAATCCCTATACATACCATTTACCATAAGTTCCTTCATACTTTCCGTTGGGCCTTCCAAACTCTTAATCAATTCCAGTATTTTTCCATAGGAAGATGCCCATTCATGAAGGTTAAAACATTCTATGAGATATGCCTTGGTACCCCGATGAGAAACAATTTTGGAGGTTGTAGATGACTCAAGCACATCAATTGGATTAGTAGAGGCTAGCTTGGAGACACCAACTAGATCAACTAGGGCCTTTTTTGAATTTTTTCAATGGATGTGGATGCATTATAAGAGTCTTCTTAGGGGAGGACTTCATAGAATATTTTTCAATAATAGTAATCCTTTTCTCCATTTCAGCCAGTCTGTGAGAAATTGAGGATATGGCCTCTTGAGGCTTGAGATCAAGTACTACAGAACGTTAGATGGAATTTATTTTTCTATCATCTACTTGGTGAAAAATGTGGATGATACATATATGGTATTTTCATTAATAGTTGGCCTACAATGACTCCAAAATTCTTCGAGGTGATATGATCTTTCCGGTGAAACAAATGATGAAAAAAATATGAAATATGGAGAAGGGATTCATTTTGATGAGTTTCCTCATCAAAGATAGTCACATTATGTTGTTAGTTAATGGTCATGTAGGATCTCCTTGTTCTTCAACCATGAACAAAATTTTGATGAATTCTTCACTTAAGACATAAAGATTACAAATTATGTGTAAAAACTCTAAGGAAAGCTCCTTCAAATTATCCCCCAGATCCATTTATGCCATTACAAAAAATGGGATGACATGGATTCTTTCGCAATAAATTTCACCTATAACACTAAAGGGAATTTTCAATTTCATAAGAGGTAAGTGGTAATTTATAAGAGGGTGAATTCTAAAGGAATCTGTGTAAATTGTCATGTTGGGATTGAATGTAAGATCAATTCGGATGCCCAACATGATTATATAAAGGGGGCATAATGATGTCTATAAATAAGTGATTTTTGGCTTGATTAAATATTGTGTACGAGGGAAACACCAAGTTCAAATTAATATCCATAGCCATTCATTTCCCAACGCATGTTCTCCAAAAAGGCAGTGTGTCAAATCGGTTGAAATAATAACGTCAAAGAATAAATAGTTTTGACTAGTTACATGTGTGATTATGATAGGATGAACAAAAAAATGCATTTGGTGACATAACTTAACATCTTACACACGTCCACATATGCAACTAAAAATTATAGAGTCTTCCAAATATGGTGACCAAAATGGGATTTTTTTAGTTAAAAATATTCTTTTCCATTTTGATAATAGCTTGAGCTCCTTTGTTGCATGGAAATGGAATATTATATTACCAATGTTTGTGGGAAATTGAATTTCAATTCATGAAGTTTTTGTATAAATATGTGGGCATTTCCTCATATCAAAGGGGATAGTTTCTATTTTATAATTTGAGAACAATTGCATAACTTTTTTTTATCATTTCCTTGATGGAAAGCATATAAAATTTGAATTTTGAAATGGTTGTACCAAGTTGGTTGCACTATACATCCATTAGAAATAATTAAATACATTTAATCTATGTCCCCTTATTGAGGAATTGAAAATTTTAATGATGTATGTTCATGATTTTCTAGTATGTATTTTTGTATCCTATATATTGAATAAAGAATACACTAGATCAGTCCTTGGTTGTTGCATTTTTGGTCACTAAATCAATATTTTCTTGTAACATTTACTCTGTAATATTTTATATAGTCATAAAAACGTTATTGCAACCTTCTTTTGAGTGATGTTTTCAACCTTATAGTGTATATTTGGCATATGAAAGTACAAGAAATGAAGATTTAGTTAGAACACTTACGTGAGTATTTTTGCTAAGTTTTGAAGATTGCATGGAACCATTTATATTGATTAAGTATTAATGAATGCAAATATGTATTATAAGTTTTTATTACTTAATTTTCTATTCACTACATTACGAACACTAAGTTTGTCATAACAGATTACTAATACAATTTTTCAGGGAATTAACCATGATTTACTCTCCTCTCTTTTCCAAAAATAAGCATATATTACCACCCCCACCATCATTACCACAACTATAAAATTCATACACCATACTTATTTTCTAATCCAATAATCCCTAAGAAACTAATTTTTATCCAAAATTCCACAAAGTGATAGACAAGAGCCAAGTTCTACTATCTTTGGTAACAAGTGTCCGAGATCCCGAGTATATGTAATATCCATATCACAACTCTTTTGAGTAGGTAGTACTTTCATGGTCATACTCAGCTCAAATTGAACTATGATTTATAAACTCGAGGAATAAAGTGCAACATATATTTCCTCCATTCAGGTTACCTCAAGGGTCCTCTCACCCTGGTCTAGGTAGGACCAAAAGTAACATGATCGGACCATCCCCTTTATACGTGCTTCCTAATCATCCCAAAACCTTCCATAAGTGAGAATGGCAAATACATCTTTGGCTGCAAATAACACATACCCCATAATTTTTATTCCTCTTTATTATTTTATGCTTTGAAAGTGTTTTCAAATCCCACAACTATAAAATTTGGATCCAACATGCTTCTTGTGGTGTTTTGGGGGACCCATTACTCTAGGTTAGGCTCAAGATAGTCTATATTTGAAGAAATTTGTTGAGGTCCTACAAGAAAGGGTTAGTCAAGTGTGTTATCTGTGGTTTTAAAATATAAAGAAAAACTTTGTGTAACATTTGATTTCTATGAGAATGTTGGAAGTTGGTATCCGGTTTATCAAAGGATCCTCCAAAAAATTGCAAAATATTTTTCATACAAAGTTATGAAGTAGTTTTTCTAGAATATTTTGAGTTAAAATATATGTCTAGAGTGTAAGGATATAGTGGTGGCTCCACCTTTCAAAGAAAAATCTGGTTAGACCAGTTTGATTTCATCCCATCTACCTTATTGATTAACTCTCCATTTTGTAAAAATTGAAGGAAGAAGATCCTTTTTCAGATCCAAACCTACTAGAAGATTAATCCCAGAATTATAAAGTGCAAACTTAAAAGGAAACAATTTTGGAAACTTGTAACAGGAAAAATTTCAAAAATTATGGGTGCACGAGTCCCCCAAATTTGGTCCTCCTTTGGTAGAAGATTACTCTAGTATGTCTGAAATTTTTGAATTAGATAGCCCATAAGCCCATTTACATCCTTTACTCGACAACATTTGACCCTTGGTGCTAGTAAATATCATCACCATATTCCACACTTATTTACATGAGAGAATAGAGTTTTTTTGTGAATCTAAATCCCCAAAAGGATTTTATTGTGTGGATCACACCCCTTTTCCTCAAAGGCCTCATATTAACCACTATTTTAATAGTCCATTTTAATATCCTTCACCATATAATATGGAACCCCCAAACCTCCTTTTTGGTCAACACATATCATCCATATTAAAATTCAATTGTATGGTGGGCTATCCTAATGAGGTACCAAATGAGATAAGAAATAGGTTGCCTCAGTTTTAGGGGAATAATGATATTAGTGGAGACCAACATATTAAGTTATTCCATAATATTATGGATGATTATGAGGTTGAGTTTGAGGATGTTTATGTCAATTTTTTATACACACATTAGAAGAAGATGCTAGAGAATGGTACAATTCATTACCTCAAAGATCAATTGACTCTTGGGGGAAATGAAAAATGCTTTTAAAATACAATATGGTGATATAACTAGCCCCAAGTTTATCTCGTCATAATTTCATAACATCAAAAATAACCCAAATGAACGTATCCAGGATTTTAATACTAGGTTCAATAAAACTTTTGCTAGATTTCCAAATAACACAAGTCTTGGAGATGAATCTTTCTTAATTAAGTAATCTGATGCTTTTGAAAAAAAGGAAACTCATTATTTGAGGGATAAGGCCCCTCGGAATTTAAGGTGGTCATTTTCTATGGCTATGTAGATAGAGAATAACATCAAAAAAGTTGGGAATCCTCCCAAGAGAGAAGGTGTCAAGTTGGTTAATCCATAAAAACCTTAAGAAAGTACATGAATTTGGAAGAAGTAGTTAAAACCTTGGTTGGGGTAGTCAAGGAAATTTCATACAAACTTACTAGAGTAGAAAAGGGGTTAAATCCAAATCCTTAGGCTCAACATAAGGTCCTTGGGCACAATAAATTTGGGAATCATCCCAAAGCGGATCACTAGGCTGAGGACATAGGAAAATTACCCATGGGTTTAGGAAATAAGTAGCATGTTTTTAGAGGTAACAAGGTAGTCCTAGATCCCTTGGTGGAAAGAGTTTTTATAGAAAAGAAGAGCACACTATTGATTGGTGTGATAATTTTATTTTTCCTTATGCTCCTTGTAAATAACCTTGTTGAAAGTGATGATGATGATGATGAGGCTTATTTTGATGAAGTTTGTATGTTATAATGTCAAAATGATTCAAGTATAAGGGAATATTCTACTTGACCTCCTTTATGTTATAATTGTGGAAAATTTTTGGGCTTCCATTAATCAAGTATTCTCCTTCCCTTATGAAGTTAATGATGATATTGATATGGCTCAATATTTTGAGCTCCCAAACCATGATTTTGAATATTTAAGAGCATTAATAATTAAATAATATTATGGTAATTCCTCAAAAGAGGATAGAGAGTTATTAATAAATGTTGTTGTTTCCCAAGAGAAAGAATATAATTTACGTAGTAGGTAAGTTAAGGAAATTCCCTACTCCTACAAAGGAAAGATTCCTATCTTGACCAATGTTCGAAAGGAAACCCTAAGATAATTATTCCAGATGCAAGTCATGTTATTTCTCCAAATCCAAGTACATTTCCCTCGACCCAAGCATTAAAGGATAATATTCCATCTACTAAAGTAGTCACCCTCACCCCCAATATATCCCTACCCAAGTTTCACATGTGATATGGCCAAAATCTTAAATAAAATAAATATAATTGTCGCCATTATGGAATTACTTAGAATTCCATAACATAGAACAAGGGAATTTGAATATTTGGGGCTAAAAGAGGATAAAATTATGAAGGAAAGGACTATAACTAATGTAATGACTCTTCCTATGCCGACATTGAAATAAAAGATGATCTTAAAAATATTGAAGTTTATCCGGTAATTCCAATAGTTGAATCACAATTAGATGTGGATCCTTTCTTTACCACTCTTATTATTGATGGAAGGCTTCTTTATGATTTCATTATTGGTTCAAGGGCTTCCTTCAACATCATGCCATTAGAATTCATGAATGAGTTAGACATCAAGATAAAAACTTCTTTTGGGAAGTGTTTTTCCATGGATTCTAGGGAGGTGCCGATGGTTGGTTATGTCATAGGTTTGGTAGTACAAATTTTTACTTATCATGGTAAATATCTAACTATAAATGTATTTATAGTTGATTACCTTGCCAATGGGGCATGCTACTATCAAGAAAGTGGACATAAAATGTATGGAGTAGAGTTCAAATGGAAATGTATTTTGCTTCCACACCTTTGGAAGGAAAACTAGTCAAGCTACACAAAGAGGACAAGATGTTGCACCTCATAGAAGACCCTCTAAATGCTTCCTATGAAGTGTTATTTATTGATACAAAAATTGGACACATTTGTAGGGTGTGATGATTTTAAAGATTATTGTATGGATATAAATGAAAAACTTGAAGATACCAGGTGCCCCATGGACTATGACCTTTTATGGAGCATGCTCTAGTATAAAAAATGGGGATGGGGTAGTATTGAATTCTCCAAACCATGGTTCTTTTAACTTATCTTTCAAATTAAAATTTTATTGCACCAACAATATAGCTGAGTATGAATCACTAATTCTTGGTTTCAAAGTTTCTTGGAGAGATGGAATTAAGGATATCATTTCCAAAGGTGATTCTAAGTAGATTGTAAAACAAGTTAGAAAAATATATGCAACAAAAAACAAAAGGTTAAAACAGTAGAAGCATTTAAGTTGGGATCTCATTGAATTGTTTGATTCTTTCAATCTCCTATACCATGAGAGAATTCAAAATATAGTAGCTGATAAGTTGGTTTTCCTATATTCTCAATATGAAAATGAAAATGTGTCTCCATACTACAATTATGAAGTGGAAGTATTGGTTAGGCCCTCAGTCCCTGACAACATTCAACACTTGGAAAGTGTTTGAAGATGGTGCTCAAATTAAAAGGTTTTTGAATTGCAAAGGTGAGTTCACTAATAAAATCATTGGAGCCTATGGTGGTGTTAAGTGAAGGAAAGGAAATCCTCTTTCGAATTTTATATTCCAATTAAAAATAAACACCATCTCTAGGGGACTTGTTAGACTTGAGTATGGTTTTGACAAAGGCTGGAGACAAAGTAATGAACAAAGGTGTAAATACACCAAAAGATGTGATGGAATACTACTTGGGAACTTCTCATAATTCCAGAAAATTCTAGTTAGGAAGAAACATGACTAAAGAATAGAGACAAGATTACAAAAAAATGTTGAAAAAATATCAATATTGTTGGAAAACACAAGCACTAAGAAGCGGGGTGAATCAATGCTTCTTCAAATTTTGAAGAAAAAATCATTTGGTTCATTATCGTGGATAAAAACAACAAAAAATAGAAGTAATCTACAAGATAACATGTAGGAAGAAAAAATTTGATGTGGGAAACCATTAAACGAAGAAAAACCCACCAAAACCATTCCACTAAGGTAGAAAACTTTTATAAAGAAGGATTATAAAGGTTTCAAATTGTTGAGCACCCAACCAACTTAAAGCACCAACTCCAAAATTCAGATCAAACACCTACTTGACACTTTTTCCAAGATACAACTTGCATTGAATCGCCTACTACCAAAATTTATAAGTTCATACTTAGTATTTTAAAAAATTTGATAACATTCACTTGGCCTAGCTGCTTAATCAAAAAATTGTGATTAGTAAATAAGTTCATACATTCTCATTCTTCACTCTTCATACATCTTTCTTCACCTATTTAGACTAGTCCTCATACATCATCAAACTTTTATTCATCAACAACTCTTCATGCATAATTAGATGTTTAAATATACAAGAGGGACTTTACTAGACACCTATTACAATTCAATTCCCAAAACTCTTGACCTACTTCAACCTTCAACTCATACAAGGGACATGAAATGACATCAACAAAACTACACATATTGTAATAATTACATCTAAATAGATGTCAAAGAAAGTACATACCTTAGAAAAATTGAAAGAACTATTAAACTACCTATGAGGAAATGTAGAACCCTCTTAGTCTCCTTGCACACCTAAAATTTATGTCAAGATTCCATTATGACCTTTGCAGATACTTATTTATAATAATCAAGCTTGTTTGTATTCATATTTGCAAAGGATTATTTATCTTTTAGAACATGAGGACTCAAAGACAAGTGTTATTAGAATGTAATAATGTTACAAAAAGATCCTTCATTCTCTATAACTCCTTGACGTGCTTCATATCTCGTCATTTCCTTGTCAAGGCATCATTTACACTCATATACACAATTAGGTGTAAATGTTTCACATAAAAGTCTTCAATTGAGTGAGTGAACAGTCTTATGAACTTATGTTTTGTATTACATTTAGGTGTAGTGAATCTTCAGTAGTTCTAAACCATCACTACAAGTTTGGAAATCACCAGATCAAATCATGGAGTCATCACTTCACTCTTCTTCGATATTTCCATACATAGGCATGGAGGAGCTAAGACCAGTCATAGAAATTATTCATCACTCTTAATACATGATTCATTAAAAAAAATATTGGACACAAAGTTATATGATCTCTAGATCACATTCAAGTGCAACTTGTAAGCCTATCACTTTCATTTAATCAAGAGGACACTAATTTGAAAAAGAAATTAATCAGGATTTCAAACACATAATTTTTCTTCACAAGATGAGATGGTTCATGCACTCAAACAAACATACATGGATCCAAAGTCACATTTATGGAAGTTTCTATGTCTTAATCAACTCACCAGGTCCATACATTGCATCACTTGAGGGAAAATAGGTCAAGCTTGTTTGATTTTCAAGACTAACTTAGGCTAGGTTTCAGGATAAAAATCCAATGATGATTTGTATTGTACCTCATATACTAAAAATCACTTTCATGGAAAACAATTTATTATAAAATTCAGCAAGAGATTCTACTCCATGATCAAATACTCTCCTACATGTGTTGAGTGGATAAAATCAAACTTGTAATCTCATTTCACAAGCCTTCTTGAATTTCCTAAAATGGTAGTTCGGACCATTAGGACTTGTACACATAACCACCTCACCAAAAAAAAGTTTTTGTCTTAAGCATGTTGCACTGGGCATAATTCAACTATTCATTCTCATTTTTGACCTCCACATCATGTATTCCCATCAAGTATCTCTCACTCCATATGACTAGTTTTTGGCATGTATAGCTCTTAGCGGTAGATGACTTTGATTTTATTTGTTCACAAAAAATTCAAGGAACTAACCTAGATATTTTTATGGATATCAATGAAATATCCCACAATATCTTCATCATCAATATTTCCATTTGAAACTATGTCATGCATACATTTACTATCAATTTCCTTCAAAACATAGTTGTTTTAGTATTGTGTGATTATACCTAAAGTGTGAAACCAATGCAAAAATGTGCTAGAAGGATTTATTCACATCCCCGAGTGTTCACATTGGCTTTCCCAGATTATTTCATCATTGAAAAATTCATTTTTCCTCCATTGTTACTGATTTCGGGGTTTTGAGAGGGTTTGGAGCACCTTACCTTGTTAAGGATTGTTCATAAAGCTTAAGACATCACTTAAACTTATTCCACTTGATAAGGGATATAAAATCCATGATCCAACACTGGTGAGAATATTGGGAACCATGCTCAATTTTTACATACCTTTGAGGATTGAAAACTTGACCCTCGAGCTGAGAACAACCATTCTGAGAGCTTGATAACACTAAAAACACTTCAAATTGAAAACTCTTCTTCATATTTTCTGAAAAAATGTTCCATAACACTAGATTACCCTTTATCACATGTTCTAAGGATTTTTTTGTCATAAATATTAATATACTCTCTTGACCAACATCATTTTTACATGTTAATCTTGTTTTTCCTTCAAGAAAGTCATAAAAAGGACTTGGATCTACCTTTCCTAGCTGATCATTGACTTTAAATGCCTTCCACACCTTCTATATCATGTCTTAACATACTCATCTTTCTTGGATTGACATGTTCTTTTTTTAACATCATACACCCATCTAATATTTCATTAGATCCTTTAACTAGGCCTAACTAAGCTAGTTTACACCATGACTTATAAGTCCTGACCTCTTTTTCACTATTGAAGCCTTTTCTCATCCTTGAAACATCATTTGAGACTTATAGGACACCTATGAGGTTCACACCAATCATCTCCATGCACCTTGGCCTTTTTCACACACTACACTTCTCATCAATCAACATTCATCTTCTTGAAGGATTGAAAACTCATCACTCAATATTTCCATAAATGTATCATGTCATTAATGAAAACACCAACAAGATAGGTTTCAATAAATATTTCCTTGCTAGTATTATTCTGAACTAAAGGATTATAGGGAGGATTTGTTTCAACATGAAATACCTTTAGAACCTTATACTAAGCCTTTCAGGAAGAAACAAAGACCTATTAACCCTATTCTTATAACTAATTTGCAAGAGGAATTGATAAAGTTGAAATAAAGTGGGATAATCCAACCCACTGGGTACTCCTCATGGGTGGAAAACATGGTACTAGTTAGAAAGAAGAATGTGGATATTAGGCTTTGTGTGGATTTTAGGAATCTAAACATAGCATAAATCAAATATAATTACCTATTATCTAACATAAATAAATTTTATAAAAGGTAAGAGGATCATATTTATTATCTACATTAGATGGCTTCTTGAGTTACTATTAGGTAGTGGTGAAAAAATCATAACATTATAAGACTGCTTTCACCACCCCTTGGGGCACATATGTCTATGTTAGAATGCCTTTTTTATTAATGAATATAGAAGAAAATTTTCAAAGAGCTATGGATGTTGGCTTTCTCAATATTTATTAATGATTTCATTGCATTTTATCAAGATGATATAACTGTCTTCTATATAAAAATTGGTGATCATTTGGAACAACACCTTAGAAAAATCTTTATCAAATGCATAAACTATGGAATTTCATTGAATCCAAAGAAATGTCACTTTGGGTGAAAAAGTAAAATTTGTTAGGACATATAGTGTCACATGAGGGAGTTATGATAAACCCTAAAAGGGTGGAAGCAATTGATAAAGTCCCCATCCCCATGTCTAAGAAAGGCATCCAATCCTTTTACGGCCGGATAAATTTTATAAGGATATGTATCTCCAATTTTTTTGAGATTACTCTCCTTATCACTAGTATGTTAAATAAAGATCAAGTTATCAAGTGGGGACAAGAGGTTGTTTAGGAATTTAAAGGAATAAAGGAGGAACTCAAGATTTCCCCTATATTAACAAGCCATGATTATAAGAAATTATTCCATATGTTCTCCTTTGACTTTGAGAATACAATTTATTTTGTCTTATTGCAGAAAGATGAAGAAGGGCATGTGAAACCCATTTTTTCTTCAATAAATCCTTGTAGGGGTATGAGTTAAGATACTTTATTATGGAGAATTAAGATTTTCCTTTGGTAAAATATACCAAAGTAATCAAAACCTATATTTTGAGTTCTAAAATCATAGCCTATGTGCCTCATACAATGGTAAAATATATCCTATCTCAAATGGAGATGTCAAGAAAGAGGTGTAGGTGGGTGAACAAGCTTCAAGAGTATGATATGGAAATTTAAAATACAAATTTTGTTAGAGGCTTGGGCTTGGAAAGGTAGATGGCAAAGAGAAATCTACATATTGTTAAAATACACAATATTGATGAGGATAAACAACACCCTTATAAGAAATTAAGTACCTCTTCTTGGTATAGAAACATAGTTTACTACTTAAAAATCTTAAGTTGTCCTTATCGCTTAGATAAGAATCAAATAAGGATGCTCAAATTAGTTTCCCAAAAATATATTTTGAGAGATCATGGATTATCTTGGAAAAACCTATAAGGATCCTTATTGAAATGTATTATAGAAGATAAGGACCCCAATATAATTACTAAGTTTCATGGAGGATTGTGTGGTAGCCATTTTTATAGAAGAGTTAATGATCATAAGATCTTGATAGTAGGATATTTGTGGCCTTCCCTTTTCAAATATGTAATTCTTCTTTTTGAAAATGTGAAATTTACCAATGTTTCTCTAGAAGGTTAAAAGCTTTTGGATCTCACCCCTTACAACCTATTTCAATAGAGACTCATTTATAATATTGGGGTTGGATTTCATAGGTGAAATATCAGATTATTCAAGTGTAGGTCACAAATGGATATTGGTGGCCACTGATTATTTCACCAAGTGGGTTGAAGTTATTCCTACCAAGAAGGAAAATCATCAAGTGGTTATGGACTTCATCCTTAATCACATAATTTACATATTTGGTGTCCCCACTAAATTGGTTGGTGATAATTCCATGAGTTTCAAAGATAAACCATTGGCCACAATGTGCCATGAATAAAGCATAACCTTTTCTTATGTATTAAATTACAATCCCCAAGGAAATGGGCAGGTAGAATCAAGTAACAATAACCTTATCATATCCTCAGGAGGACATTAGATGTGAATAAAAGGAAGTGGGGTGAGAATCTCAAGTTTTCATTATGGGTAGATAGAGTTACCACCTAAATATCTACTAATAAGATCCATTTTGAATTAGTTTATGGGGTTCAAGCTATTTTTCCCCTTCATTTGTAACTATCTACTTATCAGTTCATGTAGAAATTAAAGGATGGGGAAGGGGTGAATCCTTATGATGCAAGGATCAACCAAATTATAGAGTTGGATGAGGTAAGAAGGAGTCCCACAATAGGCATATTAAGTTTAGGGATAAACTCGGAAGATATTTGATAAGAAAGTTACTCCAAACACTTTTCATATTGGGAACTTGGTTATGTTGTGGGATTAGAGGCATGAAGACAATGTAATTCATGGGAAATTTGATTCCCTATGGATTGGACCTTACTCCATCAACATTAGGATTGGAGAACACACTTTATTTATAAGATACTTTGAGGGAGATCTGTTGGAACTTCCTATCAATAGCAGGAATATCAAGCATTTCTTAGACTAAATCAAGTTTTTACATATGCCTTTTTATATTTTATAGATTTGGTATTTTTGTTTCATTATTTATTTTCTTATTCTTATCTACATCGATCATGTTTTGTCTTATTGACAATGTATATCTGTCACATGTTTTGTATCTTCTCAAAGGTCATGTGTGTTTACATTCCCGACTCCTTACCCGATAGACTAGGTAGGTGGTCTTTGTTTTGTGAAACCTTGTTTTTGCTTCTTTTGGAACCCATGGGGGTGCCCATCCCTGAGATGGAGCTGATGTTGGTCCTCATTCTCGAGTCGGTGCCTAAAATCAAATTGACTTTTCCAAAATAATTTAGTTTTATCCTTAAAACTCTACTTTTCATAAGGCTTAGTAACCCCATAAAAAATTCCTTTGGCTTGTTTTTTAGAGTCAAAACAAACCCATGTTGAGTGAACATTTCCATATTATTCACATACTAACTCTTTAAATAAAGTTTGCACAAATTCTCGGGATGGTAATCGTTTAACTGTTAGAAAGGAACATGGTTAAAGCTTAATGTATCAGCTATAGGTGAATGCATTTTCAAATAGGGCCCTCTTCCTCTACAAAATTACATTTCATTAATGTATGAAAAAATGTTAATTTTTGCCCATGGCCCAAAAAAAGTGACATTTTTAACAAGTTTTCCCAAGTGCGAGAACCGTTGGGTGTATTTGTGGTTTATGCAAGAATGCAATATGCAAAAAGTTCCCTACCCCCGATATGGGAATATAGTGTAGAATGTTATAAAGATAGAGTAGGTGTGTTTGGAAATACTACATTTTTCTATAATGTACATTTTATGTGTAAAAATGCAAACTACACTAGAGGCCCCAAGGCCCGAATGGGCATGTGTCATCTTTACAATATAAGGTGGAAAGCGGGAATCTCATGAATACTTGCACTTAGCATTTTTGCACTTCATGTGTAAATGTAAAATACATCCAAATGGCTGAGGCTTGATAATGTACACGTGAAATCTTGTTAATGTCACTCAAGATCGTGTATCACATTTTACTTCTCATTTTTATCTATCCAATTGATAAAAAAATGTAAAACATGCCTCAAGATCTGTCCTCGTCAAAAGGACACTGGAAAATCCTCATTAAAAAAAAATGAAAATCTTGATTTCATACTACTACCTTATTTTGATGAAATTAAGCACTCGGAGCCCTAAAACTACAGATTTGGATTGCAAGATTGAGGCAGTGGATTACAAATAATGGTTTAGGGAAAAATTAAGTGATCAATGCATATATGATATTAGTATCTTAAAAAATAAGACGAGCACGGTAAGTTCTCTAAAAAATTTAAATATTTCTTGAGTTTTTTTTCTTACAAGGACTTTTGAGAAGTGCCCACTAATCCCACAATAGAACCAAGTTGAACCAAAAGGCTAAAGAAATATTAATAAAGACCATGAAGGATGTCTCCATCACCTAGGAAATCCCATTGCACAGCCAAGGTCCTAAGTAATTCAAATCCTAAATCTCTTGTGGTAACCATACCAAGATCATCTAGTAAAATTAAAAGGATGAGATGATCTTTACCCGATATAGAACCAAAACTCGAGTGCATATTAGTAAAGAAAATAAGGAACTTGGTATCAAGTAATTTGAAAGAACCAAAAAAACCAAGGTTATGTACTCCTTTGAAAGAGATACTAGAAACATGCGGGCAAGGATATTCCAACCTTGAGAAAACATGAAAATGAATTAGAGAAACCAGAAATAATGGATTCAACTCCATCTAATAAGGAGCAGGATGCTTCTATTTTCCAACAATGACTTAAGGAGAGGTGAATCCAATACTAAATCATGGATGTTGTTAAAGAAGAGTAAACCAAAACACGGTCTTTACTAATCTATTAAAAAATCTAACAGTTGAGGAAGGAATTGATGTTACCCAACCGGATAGTTAGTTACTAAAAACCCCATCAAGACACATTGAAGATCCAAATGCAACTATCCAAGATGTGCAAAAAGATGAATTTTTAGTTTCTATGGTTGAAGTAATACAGATTGGGGTAAAAGATACACAAGAATCACTAAAGGAGATAGTTTCCTACAAGAAGCGTAACCTTAAGAAGAGGAAGGTATCCCAACCTAAGGAGAGAAAAATTTTCCTAGTGACCCCATAGAGGATGTACTATAAAATGGTAAACAAAGCAGATTCAGATCCATAAAATACCTAAATAAGGAGAAAGAACAAGCCCATGAGGAATTTCAAGAGCTAACACCTATAATTACATTAACCAAGGAGCATGAAGAAGAAAAATAAGAAGGAAGGAGGGAACTAGTACTCCACAACTTGAACCAAAGGATGCAGTAGTTGGAACAAATATCCCACAAATACAATCTTCAACTTAAGGGATGCCTCATATTACATCCAAGAACAAAATTTCTTTTTATGTCCCATCACAATAGGTACCACATGCTCCAAAAGGGGGAAATGACCCTACGAGAAAGATGGTTGAGAGAAATAATCCCAAGATAAGAAAAGGAAATAGTCTAATTAGATGCTATCAATATTGAAATTATTTTGTTTTCCAAACCACCAAGGGCCCCTAATAAATCTAGGATAGTATAAAAAACCCTTACGAGGTCCCTCAGGGAGCATGACATTAGATATTGTAAATCACAAGGGAGATATGTTGAAAGCTAAAGCTACATTTAATGACTACCAAATCACTCATATTCCATTAGGGAAACCCACTACAAAATTTTTGAAGTATGAAGATTCAATTTCGATAGGAGGCCTTACCCAAAAAAAATATAACGATGAGGAAACTAAGAAGCGATTGAGAGAAAAGGTTGATACTTTATCAACATATGTACAAAAATGGTTGCAACCTCCTACTGAAGGAAAATAAAGTTCCACTACTCTAACCTTGGAGGCCTTAGCAGTTGTATATGATTCAAATGAGACAATCAATTTTATAAAAATAGAAAAAGAATTGTCCGAAAGGGGAAATAAGGTCATCGGAAACACTTTGGAATGCTACAAGAAACTATCCGAGAAGCTAGAGAAAGAAAATGAACAAAATTGAAAGTACAAGGATGAACTTAATTATTAGGATAGAATTTTTCCCAAACTTGAGGAAATAACCCATATGGATGACCGGTTGGTGGAAAATGAAGGTATTGTTTGATATAATTTGATGATTCTATTAACTACGGATTTAATCAATTAAACTATACAACATTAATACACTAAGCAATATTGAATCAATAAACATCACAAAGATATTACATTAAAATAAAGAAATACTTGTAAATATTAAATAACAAATGACACAAGATTTATAGTGGAAAACACAAAGTACAAAAACCACTATGAAAAGTAACCTTTATTGTAAAGAACATTTTACATCCAGTAAATCACCACCTCATTAGAAATCCTAATCACAAGGGTAAAAACCTTTGTTATATATTTTCCAATATATAAAATGAGGACCTGAATTCCTTTTTATATGAGGTGATTGGGTATGTCTCCCAACTCACCATTTCAACCAAAATGGTTGACACATATACCAAGGTTTAAAATATTTAATAATAGAAATATAACTATTTATTATTATTAAATATTTAACTTAAAGTATATCCCGGTTTGAATATTTAATAATAGAAATATAAATATTTCTTATTACTTAATATTTAACCTATAGTATAATGTTGGACCCATATTTAATTAAGGGGTAGTCAGCCCACTTAACCATTATGTTCCAACATTCCCTTTAATGTTAATTATGAAAATATATATCAATAGATTACATGACCATTGTAGACTACATGATTTCCAATCCTTAAACCATAAAATTTTTAGGTTAGCATATAGGTTGAAGGAATTATAACACCTTCATCATACTCAAGTTACATTTTGGTACAAAAGTATTTAGAATCCCAAAGATCATCCCATGATCAGTGGCTAAGTATGATTTGTGAGTTTTAAATTTTCTCACAAGTTTTTGTAAACAGATTACATGAAACCAAGTATATAGGAGCATTTAATAACCAAGGACCTCCTTAACAATATGCTTACACTTTGGATATTTACCAGTAAATTCAATAGTACTAAAGAGTTTACCGAAGACCAACTTTAAGTTCTTTCTACACTTCTTTATGATAAAGAAGTCGAGGAGGTATACACATTCCCAAAGGTATTTTACACATGCCCGAAGGTCTTTTACATTTTAAAAATACAAATATCCTTTAGAAGGTGATATTTTCATGTACACTCCCCCTCAATGGTAACTCTGACAATCCAAGTTTTTCACGAAAGTGACAAAACTTTATAGCACTCAGGAGTCTTGTGAAGATGTTTGCAACTGTTCTTTCAATGACGCAAACTTGAGATATATCTCACCACTTAAAACCCTCTCACATATGAAGTGTAGATGTATCTCAATGTGCTTCAGCCTACGATGTTGTATTGGATTATGTGTGAGAGATATTGTGCTCGTTGGTTGTCGTAAAACAAAGGAACACTACCTTATTCCTTAATCTTTATCTCATCCAATGACCTCTTTAGCCATAGATCCTCTTTTATAGCTTCCATTTCACCTCTATACTCAGCTTCATTGAATAGATAGAAACAGATTGGCTAATTTTTATTGCACCAAATTTAAACACATAACCGTAAGTAGATTTTCGTCTAATACATCACCATCATGATCGAATCACAAAATTCATGTAAGTTAGAATTTTCATCCTTAGTATAATGCAACCCATGATTGATTGTTTCCTTAATATATCTAATAATTATTTTTGTAAGATTCCAATGATCTCTATAAGGTTCCTTCATAAATCTTAAGGCACTTACTACTTGTATAGGAAATATCTAGTCTAGTTATAGTTAAATAAATCAAACTACAAACTAACTACCTATACAAAGTAGGATTAACTTTTAGCATGCAAATTTAGAATCAAGTTTTAGTCCAACATCCATAGGTGTAGAAATTGGTTTACAATCAATCATATTAAACTTTTTTAGTACATTGGTTGCATATTATGCTTGAGAAACAACAATAGAATTCTTGTCTTGAAATACAACCATGCCAATAAAATTATGTAAGAGACCTAAATCATTAATTTCAAAGTATTGTTGAAATTTTTCTTTAATCCTATGAATTAAAGTAGGACTATCACCAGTCATAAGCAAATCATCCACATATAGACATATAATGATAATGTGAGAACCTTCTTTCTTAATGAATAGATCATTTTCAGAAGAACAATTAATAAAACCTAATTGTTTAAAGAAAGCATTAATTTTCGCATACCAAGCTCTAGGAGCTTGCTTTAAACCATACAAAGATTTTTCAACTTACAAACATAGTTTTCTTTAACATTTTCTTCAAAACCTTTAGGTTGAGACATGTAAATTTATTCTTTTAAATCACCATTAAAAAAGTATTTTTCACATCCATTTGGTGGATTTCCCACCCAAACTGAGTAGCAATAGCAAACAAGGTCCTAACAATGCTCATTTTAGCTACATGGGAAAATATCTCAACATAATCTATCCTAAGTTTCTAAGTGAAACCTCTAACAACAATTCTAGATTTATATTTGTCAATACTACCATCAACATTATATTTTACTTTGTATAACCATCTAGACCCTATAACACTTCTTTTCTCAGGAGGTGGAGCCAAATCCCATGTTTGATTTTGAATTAGGGCATTATATTCAGCCTATATTGCATTGATCCACTTCTCATCCTAAGAAGCTTCTTCAAAACTTTACATCTCAGGTTCATACAAGGTCATTAATGCATGGTATGTATGATGACTTCTGGTCATTTTCCTAAGGTCGATAGGACTAGAAATTTCTAATATAATTTGATCCCATTTTGGTTTCTTGATTAGGGAGATAGAAGATTCATAATCATCCATAGCATTAACACAAGAAACATCACCATGATATTTTACCATATTTTCATTATCAAAACTAGAACCATCATTAGGAATATTGACAAGATTAAGAATATCATTACTATTTGAATATGAACAGAAACATTTTTCTAAAACAATAACATTGTGATTTTCAGTTACTTCCCTTTTTACAGGGTCGTAAATCCTTAAACCTATAGTTTTAATACCATATCCAATTAAAATACAAGAAAAATAAGTCATATAGATTTTCTTTCTTTTATTTTTAGGGATATATAAGGAGACAAGACTACCAAATACTTTTAAATGTGATACATTAGGTTTTTGATTTAACCATTTCTCTAAGTGGGTCGAAAGGTAAATAGCTTTGGTAGGGAGTCTATTTAGAATGTAGACTATTGTGCTCATTGCTTCTGCTCACATAAATTTGGGAAGACCATAAGAATGAAGCATAATGCAAGCCATACCTAAAATAGTCATATTTTTCATTCTACAACACCATTAGATCGGGAGAATGTGGAGAAGTTAATTCTCTCTTAATACCACGATCAATACAAAAAAATTCACATGCATTGCTAACATATTCAACCCCATTATCTATTCTAAGCTTCTTAATTTTATAATTTGATTAATTTTCAATAGAATCTTTAAATTCCTTATATTTTCCAAATATATCATATTTATTTTAAAGAAAATATGTCCAAATCATCCTGGTGAAATCATCAATAAATTTCATAGCATACAAAGAACCATTTAAAAAGCTACTTCAAGAGGTCCTCTAACATCACTATGAAAGAGTTCTAGTGGTGAAAAGGAAACCTTATCATCATGTAAGTGAAAGGGTTTAACAGCTTTTTTAGTGTAAACACTCTTCACAAACTTTGTGAGATGAAGACAAAACAAGAAAACCTTTAACTAGATTATATCTAGACATTTCATACAAGCTTTGATAATTGACATGTCCTAACCTTTCATGTCATAGTTTTGAATTATTCAAACTTTGAGATACAAAACAAGGTGTAGAATGAAAATCATCAAAAATATACACACCATTTCTTTGAATTCCTTCAAAAATTATATTATCATTACTATCTTTGATGTACCAAGTATCCTTTAAAATTTGAATAGAAAAACCATCATGAGTTATTTGTGAACATGACAAAAGATTATTTTTAATCAAGTAAGAACACATAAAACATTATTCAAAATACCATTTGCAAATTTTACTTTTCCTTTCTCTATTTCTTCTAAAGATGAGTTATCACCAAGATACATACATGTTCATTGATTTTCGTAACATCAAATAAAGAATTAGAAATACCAGTCATATGATTTGAAGCACCTGAATCTAGAATCCATTTATAATTAGAGGAAGAGTATAAATCCACATATAATGCAACACTTTTAGGAGCATCATTAGAACTACCCTTTTCCTTCAATTATATTTAGATGATACAAACTATTTATAAGTTTTATGGATAGGTTTCTTAGATTTACACTCTTCCTTTTTATGCCCAAATTTGCCACATTTATGACATTTTCCATTAAATATTACATGCAAATGTTCAGAAGTAAAACTTTTCTTATCAGCAAATGAAGATTTAGATCTAAACTTCTGATCAGAGAAGGGCTTGTGTTGTTTGAACTTTGAATATTGAGAAAAAGTTCCTGATATGCATTCTCCTTAGAGTTGAAGTTCATCATCACTTGCTCTTCCTATATCGAGAGAAATCAAATTATTTAAATCAGTGAATTCATCCTCATTCGATATTTAGTGTTTAGGATAGAAATAAAATTCCTAAATATTTCATGTATATTCAATTGAACAATAAAGTAGATTAATTTTTCATCAATTAAGTCACAATTGCATCCATCTAATTGTGCTTTGATATTTTTAATTTTGGCTAAGAAATTAATTACTTTTTCATCTCCTTTCATAGGAGTCATAAGTAATTCTAAAACAAGTTTAATAATCTTAGATAAGTGTGTACCTTCATCCATGGATTCTATTTGTATCCACACTTCTTTAGGATGTTTTATATTACCAATGGGTCAAAGATATTCATCATTCACATTGCACAGGATCATAGAAAGGGCCTTATGCGTACACTGTGAGCATGCATTCATATTTTACACATTCTCTTGATGACCAATGGGTGTAAGCTCAGTTCCTGAAATAATCATCCAGAGTTTCCTCGCCATGAGTTCTGATTTGACCCTGATCATCCAAATATTATAATTTTCTCTATTTAGGATATGAGATTTATCGAGGCAAAAGAAAATGGACACCATTGTATTTCAAATTTCTTGAAACACATACCCCATTATGATATAATGTGCCACTGAGTTAGAAACATATTAATAAAAAAATGACAATACCCATATTTTATGATAAAAAAATGTATTATTTCATTAAAAAATCAAGTATTATATATTTTTTTAAAAGAAATAACTAATTTTTAAAAATCTGATCATAAAATATTAATAGAACCAGATCTAAATTTATAGATCTAAAGAAATTATTTGACCATAACTAATTTTGTCATTAAAATGTATACTAATTAACTTTCCATAATCAAATAATAACCTTTCATTAGCAAGGGCTATGGAATTATATCCTGACCTATCATCAAAAATTTCGACCATATAGAAGTGAAGATGAAACTTCTAAGAATGCATAACTTCAAATTTCTGAAAAGTGTTAATGAAGATAAAGATTTGGCCAACTTAAATTTGATGTCTAAATGACCATCATTCTACCTTATTTTTGGTCTACCGTGACAGCTTACTTAACCATCAATTTTAACCCACGAAAATTTCCTAGATACGACAACTTAAATTTGACTTCTAAATTACCATCATTCTACCTTATTTTTGGTCTGTTGTGATGGTCATTTGACCATCAATTTTAACACAATAAAAATTACCTGTGTATTTCCAAAATATGAAGTTTCAGAATTTCTTACAATACAATTTTAGACATATTATGTTTATAAATTATAATAAGATACAAACAATTATATAATTTTTTTGAGAATATTTTATATCGTATAAACTATAATGATCTTTATTTTATAGTAAATTTTTATTTAAATAATATAGTTATAAAAACTATAAACTTATATATTTTTAAAAATCAAGCCCTATTAGAGGGGGGTCCAAAGGATATGGGCATATTATTTTGAAAAAAACTAAGGCAAAAATAGTAAGATAATTTTTACCAGGTGTAAAGAGATTTTGAATCACATGAGATTACAAATTAATGTAGATATTTACAGAGGGGACAAGTAATTTCACTCAGCTAATGAAATAATTTGAAATCCCTATTTTCATGAAACTTGTCTCCTCCCTTCATTTACTCTTGAATTTTACCTTTGAAAACATTTACCCTGCACACATTTAAAACTATAGAGAAATAAAAATATTTCATATATTAATTTACCCTTAACATGTATGTAAACCCCTTTTAACTATGCACACTCACATTAATTTCTCACTAAACATTAAAAAAATAGATTGCAAAAAAAATTGGGGAGAAGGGGGCCTAATGATTTGAAAATACCCTTCCAGTTTGGTTGAAAAAACGTGTACAAAATTAAATAAATTAAGTACAACAACATTTGATCTAATCTATTTAATTTAACTTACTCTGTTACCATGATGAAATTTGGAGATTCTATTAACTACGGCTTTAATCAATTAAATTATACAACTTTCATAATCTATGCAATATTAAATCAATAAACATCACACTATATTGCATAAAAATAAAGAAATACTTATAGAAAGTAAATAATGAATGACACAAGATTTATAGTGGAAAACCCGAGGGTAAAAAAACACTGTGAAAAGTAACCTTTATTATAGAGAACTTTTTACATTCATTAAATCACCTCCTCCTTATAAATCCGAATCACAAGCGTGAAAACCTTTGATATATATTTTCCAATATATCAAATGAGGACCCGAAATCCATTTTATATGAGGCATCGGGTATGTCTCATGACTCACCTTTTGACTCACCTTTTCAACCAAAATGTTTGACACATATACCAAGGTTAAAAATATTTAATAATAGAAATATAACTATTTCTTATTATTAAATGTTTAAACTAAAGTACATTCTCGAGTTTGAATATTTAATAATATAAATACAAATATTTCTTATTATTAAATATTTGATGTATAGTATAATGTTGGACCCATATATAATTAAGGGGTGGCTAGCCCACTTAACGATTATGTTCTAACATTTTTCCTACTTAATACATAGGGGAACAACTTACATATGAAGGGTTCATCCAATTAAGAATGAAAAATCTAAAACAAATCATCTAAGATCTCACCACAAAGAAGGGGAAAAATAGGAGATTGCATCGATGACATAGAAAACAAACTTGGAGGTTTGATATTTATCCTGTACCATATCACATATGGAGACATGATTTTGGATGATATGATGCAATTTTAAAAAAAAAATATTGAAGGAGGATCAAAATACCATTCTTCAAGTTTCAATTACTCAACCATTCAAAGGTTTGTTCATTTGGAAGGAATGATAGCCAAATTGGAAAAGAGAGTAAAGAAGAATAACAGTGTTATAAGTGAATTTGAGAAATTCTTAAGAGAACAGGGACTCATATTTGTATTTCATGTTGGACTAGATGATGAGTTCCTCATCAACATGTTCAAAATATTTTACGTATACAAATAAAACCGAGTGAATCAAACAAAGATGCATCAATTGAAGTAGAGTCAACATGAGAGATTTTGTAAGAAACTTGTAACATATGTATATACTAAATACAAAATGGGGATTCTATAGGGGCCCCTGCCCTTAGAATTTATATATCTATCCCGACATACATATATAAAAGTTTTGTGTGTAGCTAGTATATTGTCAATTAATGACTACAAACTCCTCTGCAAAGGTAAGGAGATGAGCTAACATATTCTTCTTCCTAAACTCAAACTCCTTGTGATCTTGAGCATAAACATATTTTACATCTCATGATAATCCGCGAGACATACCCTTGGCCATAAGTTCCTTGATAATTTCCCTTGGGCCTTCCAAAATCTTAATCAATTCCAATTTTTTCCCATAGGAAGAGGCCCATTCAAGAAGGTTAAACCCTCTTGTGAGATATGCCTTCATGCCCTAACACGTAGAAATTTTGGAGGTTGTAGATGGATTGGGTACATCAATTAATTTAATAGAGTCTGGCTTGGACATACCAACTAGATTAAATGGGGCCATTGTACATTTTTTCAATGGAGGTGGATGCATTACAGGATTTTTATCATCGGAGGACTTCACAAAAGATTTTTCAAGAACAGTAAGCCTTTTCTCCATTTCAACAAGTCTACGATAAATTGAGGATATGTTTGCTTCGTGCTTGACATCGGTACTATAGGAACATTAGAGGGAATTTATTTTTCTCACAAATCCTTATTGAAAAATGTGGATGTGCACATATGGTATTTTCATTAATAGATGGCCTACAATGAATCCAAAAATTCTTAAACTTCTCCAAGGTCACATGATCTTCTAGGTAAAACAAATGATGAAACAAAATCTGAAATATGGATAAGAAGGGAATAATTTTGATGATTTTCCTCATGATATCCAAATCACACTATATTGGTAGTTAACCGTCCTACAAGATTTTCTTAGTATTAACACATAAACAACATCTTGACGAATGTTTTCCTTAGAATAGAAAGATTAAAAACTACATGAAAATATCCTTCAAATTTTCCACCAACTAAATTTTTAACATTTCTTAAAAAAGGGGATAACACCGATTATTTAGCAAAAAATTCACCTATAAAACTAAAGGGAATTACTAAATTCATAAGAGGTAAGTGGGAATTTATAAGAGGGTTAATTCTATAGGAGTATGTGTAAATTGTCATGTCGGGAGTGAATGCAAGATCAATTTGGATGCTTGGCATGGATTATAAAATGGAGGGCAAAATGATGTCTGTTAAAAAGTGCTCTTTTGGATTGATTAAATATTTTACACGAGGGAAACATCAAGCTCAAATTAATATCCGTAGTCATTCATTTCCCAAAAAAGGAAGGTATCAAATCATTTGAAATAATGGCATTAGAGAATAAATTATTTGTGACTAGGCATATGTGATTATGACATGATAAATAAAAAAGAAATGGATTTGGCAATATAACTAAATATCTTGCACACATCCACATATGCAACTAACAGGTATAGGTTGTTCCAAATATGGTGACCAAAATGTGATATTTTGAGTTAAACAAGATTCTTTTCCATTTTTGTAAGAGCTTGAGCTCCTTTGTTGCATGGAAAAGGAATATTATCTTACTAATTTTTGGGGAGAAATTGAATGTTGGTTAATGAATTTATTTTTATAAATATGAGGATATGTCCTCATATCAAAGGGGGATAGTTTATATCTAATAAGTTGAGAAAAATGTTGTAAATTTGTTTTTTTCTCATTTCCTTTAATGGAAATTGTATGAACTTTGAACTTTAAAATCCTTGTGCCAAGTTTGTTACACTACACAACCATTGTAAAGTATTAAAGACATTTAATCTATGTCCCCTTGTTGAGGAATTGAAAATTTCAAGGAAATATGTTTTTCATAATTTTATAGTATGTGTTTTGGTATCCTATATGTTGAATAAAGATTAATGAATCATAACTTCTACTCCAATCTCTATGTTCATTGCATTTTATATATAGTACACTAGATCAATCCTTGGTTGTTGCATTTTTGTCACTAAATCAATATTTTCATGTAGCATTTACTCTGTAATATTTGATATAGTTGTAAAACCCTTATTGCAACCTTCTTGTTGAGTGATTTTTGTTAGCCTTAGAGTGTATCTTTGGCATATGAAAGTAAAGGAAATGAATATTTTGTTAGAACTCTTGCATGATAATTTGTGTTGAGTGTTATGAAGATTGTGTGGAAGTATTTTTGTTGATTGAGTATCAATGAATGCAAATATTTATTAGAAGTTGTTATTACTTAATTTTCTATTCACCATGTTCTATAACAATAAGTTGTCATAGCAGTTATTAATACATTATTTTGTGGAAATGACCATCATTTACTCTCACATATTTCTACAAAACAAGCATGTCTTACCACCCCCACCATCATTACCATAACTATAAAATTCATACACCATACTTGTGTTCTAATCCAATCATCCTTGAGAAACTATTTTTTATCCAAAATCCCACAAAGTGATGCACAAGAGCCAAGTTCCTTTGTCTCTAGTAACTTGTGTCTACGATCTTGAGTATATGTAAAATGCCTATGAAAACTATTGTGAATAGATATTTCTTTCATGGCCATACTCAAATCATATTTAACTACCACTTACAAACTCATTGGAACAAAGTGCAAAATATCTTTCCTCCATTCAGGTTACCTCATGGGTCCTATCACTGTGCTCTAGGTAGGAAAAAAATAAAAAGGATCAGGTCATCCCCTTTGTATGTTCCTCCTAATCATCCAAAAACATGGTACAAATGATAATTTTAGATACATCCTCGGAGGAAAATGACACATACCCCGTAATCTATCATCTTCTAATCTATTTTACCATTTGAAAGTATTGTCAAGTTCTAGGGTGTAAAATTGGGATCCAACACGTGGATCAATGATGGTATCCAAAATAGTGGAAGTGATAAAGATATGAGAAGGGGAAATCTCAATAAAGGATATGGACTCCTCTGAAACACATATAGAAGGAAGAGAAACTCCCTATACTTTTGTAGCACAAGTAGGCACCTTTGGGAAGAGACAACTAAGGTCTAATAGATACTCATCCCAAACGGGTTACTCGAAAAACAAAGAGAAATGTCTAATATTTATGAATCATCAATGCAATGAGAAGGGGTTAAATAATCCTCACACACTATATATGGAATGGAGGCCTATGTAATTATAGTATAAGGATAAGAACATGATTACCTAATGTTTAATGGGAAAAGAGGAGGTTGGAAATTATCTAAAAGGTGGTCGAGAGAAAGAGGAGATGAGTATTCATTAGTACTCTCGTCATCAGAACTAGAATTGCAACCCTCATAATTGGGAATTGGAATAGAAAAATCAGTGTTAGAATAATTTTAATCACATGAAGAAGGAGAGGAAACAATTGTATCATAAGAAGAAGCAATAATGGTAATCTCTAAAAGGTCTCCAAATAAGGACTAAAGAATTCTCCAAACTATGCGAGGATACTTTGTGTGTGCTACATGATGGTGGAGAGGCTTGGAAACATGAATCAACAAGCAACCATAAAACTGATCACAAGTTTTGAGCCAATATTCAAGATGATAAGGATCAGTGGGTGTAGGAACTTTCCCATACATAAAGGGATAAAGGCCTTTGTGAGTAAGGTAATGTTCCATGCAAGCACACCATGATGTATAATTCTCTCTACCAAGAAGAAGAGGCAGAGGTTGAGAAGCAATCCTACAAAGCTCAAGTATAGAAAGAATATCCTCCATGGTGCATGCAGAAAAATAACAAAGAGTGTAAAAGAGTCACAAGTTAAAAACTCTCATATAGACCTCGAGACTCAACCAAAAATACATATAGAATGTAATAAAATATGGCTGCAAGAACACATAAAAAGTTACAAAATGCCATACTTAGTCGAGAATGTCTCGCATGCAATTATAGCACCCAAGAACAATGATAACTCCCTATTTTCAACACTTTAGAAAATATGTGTTGGTTAAAGTAAGGTGTGTTCATGTGACATGAAATAATTGAGCACTCATCTTCCCATAGGTAAAAATCACGCAATATTGGAGGCCATAGTCATTTTCTAGTTGGAAGTAGAGGAAAAACATGTAATAAAGTACAAAAGAGCAAAAGAAAGGAGTAATGGGACAAAACAAAGTTTAGTGTGAGAAACAAATATCTCACGTTGTATAAGGGGATATTTTGCCACAAGTCTATGGTGGACATGCTCACTATCCCATTAGTGAAGAAGAGAAATACAATGATGAAGATCTATAAAAATGGCCCATAAAATCCTAATAACCCTATATTGAATCCAAAAAGAGGTGCTCCCCCTTAATGATAAAATTTTTAAAATAATTTTCCTTGATTTAAATATCGATTAAAAATGGAAAATAAATAAAAAATTAAATGAGGGTGAGAAAAAAATACCTTGGGCTCAAGAGGTCCATCCCATTTCAAAGAGTTGGCTAGTGAGCTTCCTAGAGGAGGGTGAGTTAGTTGTAGGGTCCAATTTGGTTGAAGCGAGTCGAATTGTGGCTAGTTGATCGATGGGTTAAACGTTGATTCGGGTTTGACTTGTGTAGGATGAGCAGTGTGCATGAGATGGGAAATCTTTGCCAATCTAGTAGCATGAGAGAGTTAGTACTGAGATTGGCATCAAGTTACTTTTGAGTTGTGAGGTTAGCATGGAGTCCAAGCTAGGTTGATGGGTTGAGGTGGAAAATTTGTCACCAAGTATAGTGTGACTTCATGTGTCACGAAGAAATGAGTTGTAACTAGTAAGTAACTGTGAGCTCCATGTATTAAGTAGAATAATAGGAAGGAGAGTTGATCCATTCCACTGCAACAAGATAGAGGAGATCCCACGCATCAATCACAAAGATCCTTATTGGTGACCGTTGAACACATACGGAGATTCGTTGCAAGGATTATGGGATGTAGGTAGAGTAGGGCCGAACATGGGTCGAGCATGAGAAATTTTTTTAGTAAGGTAATCTCATATGCATGAAGGGTGAGAAGTGAAAAACCAAGAGCTTATGGTAGTAACAGGCTCAACAAGGACTCAAAAACAAGAAGGGATGAGCTCGAGATGATCCATAGGATAGGATATCTAATTCTTCAAGTCAAGGTGGAAAAATAGATAAGAGAGAAAGTGAAGGATTGGACATGGGATTTGAAGCCAATTCAGGAAAGAAGATAATGACGCATGAGTAGAATGATCCTCATGCATAGAGAATAAGTGAGAACAATTAAAGCTCGGGAGATGAGGAGTGGGAGTGTTGGATGTAGTGTAAGAAAGAAAATGTTGGAAGCACAACCACTAATATGGGGTTGAATCATTGTAACCTATAACCTATAACTTTCTTTCACATACACTTTACCATTCATCAATTACCATTTAAACTTAACCATGAAACATAAATTCACTAAGAAACATAGCCATACATGAGAAATGAGAACATAGGAACAAAATTACACCCGGTATAAGTGGGAAAACCACAAGGGAAGAAAACCCACTTTAAACAAATATTGGATAAATTTTCATATATATAAATGAATAAAAATTAGTTCAGCACCAACCCAATAAGGAGTACCAACGCCTAACAATTTAGTAGAGCATCAATCCTATAATGACAACCAGACCCTAAATTTAGTAGAGCACTGACCCTACAAGGAATATACAACTCCCTAGATGACTCAACACCAAATCAACCACATAATTGTTTTTCACCTATATAATGTTTCCACAACAACTGATGATGACACTTATTCAACTCTCCTTTCTTCTATCTTCTTCAAATTTTCCTTCTAGACTTCTTCACTCAATGACTTCTTCGCCAAGATGATTAGGTCAAATTACCTATCTATCCAATAGAATAACACCACTTATATCCTCATGACATAATCTCATCCTTATTTTCAATAGTCACAAAGACCTTCTTCACCTACAAACTTCCTTCTTGCTCGTTCACACCTCTTACTTCTTCAACATAAAAATAGGTATTCTTCATTGGCATATACATGAATTAATATCATACAAACCATCTCATTTAGTCTTCATAGATAAAAATATCTTTAAAAATATGAATAAATCATGAATACATCATTCATTCACCTATCTAACTTGCCAATAACATATGAAAGCTTAAATCCTTCATTACCAATCAATTAGGCCTAAATCCCTAAAACACCTCCTTTGCCAATACTTATTCCTATTGGGTGATATGGCCATCACCAAAAAATAAGAACCACTTAGAAATGTATAATTATTCTACCATCCTCCAAAATTATTTTTCAACTCTTTACCACCATCTCATGTTATGAAGCCACCATTAGGATCAACTTTCCTCATTAGGTCAGTCAACCTCTACAAAATCAATCTTCACAGATGAAGCTCAACCACTAATAAAAACACTTATTCATGCCATAATAAATAAATAATATGCTTGTAACACCATCACTCATAGCACAAATTCCTGAGAATATTTTTTCACTGAGCATACCCAAAATTGTCCTCACACCATGAAAACTAGTCAAGAAAGCTTGAAATTATAACACCCTTACTGACCCATTAAAATTATTATGATGCATGAAAATTGTCCTTATAACATACTTAACCATCCTTATAAGGATAAAAAACATGGTCTAATGGCCAATATTTGTCTTGCAGACCAATCTCTTCACCTTAACTCGCCCAATCCAAAACTAGGAAAAACCACTCAACCTATGCACACCAATTCACCTTATTTGTTGACTCAAAGAGATTATATAAAGGACATACATGTCTTATAAGCCATGGATGAAACCTACAAGTTCATAAGGCACCAAAAATCAGGGTTTAGAGGACTAAGAACATCTCGTAACTAGGTCAACAAAAATGTCATTACACCCCAAAAACCAATCTTACAAGAATGACTACCAAAGACCACCTAAGGGATAAAAATTATTTTGAAACCACCCTATACATGGATTATGGCTTCCATAACTCCTCTACCATTCATTTTCATATCATTTATAGTTCAAAAATTGAGATAAAACACAACTTATTTAGAAAAATGAATGTTATTGTAGCGTACACTTCTTGTCGTCATGACACCTCAATGCCACCTAGTGATACCTAAGAGATTCCTTTACAAAATATAATAATCATAATTAGTAAACCAATAAATTCTAAGCATGCTTGAGAAAACTATTCTCCATCGCTACCTTAGTAGGGTTTTGGGAGGGTTTTAATATTTATACCACTTTACCTTCTTAATGATTTTTCATAAATCCTAAAGACTTGTGTCTTGAAATAATTCTGGAATGTCTTCTTAATCCATTCCCCAACTACCTTGAAGATATTGGGCCACCATGCAGATTTATCACATGCCAATGATCACAAGAAAGTCTTTCTCAAGTTTTTATTCTTATTTATGTGAGCTTGGTAGAGGCTAAAACAAATTTTTGTGCTTCTTTCTTCAAACCAAGGCCTAAAACTCTATCCACACCTATAGGATAACCTATTATTTATACTTTCCCCAATGCTCATGTTTTCACACTTATCTCGGAAAAAATCCATCCCGCTTCATTATACAACTTAGGGCTTAAGATAGGTCTAGGTATAGACCTAGAAAGTAGGTCCAAAATCTATATATACACTTTAAGAAACTTATAAGTATCTTGACACCTCATCCTAATGCTCTCCATGATATCTCGAGTTCTTAAAAAGCTTCTACATATATTTTATACACCATGACATACTACCCTCATTCATGTATGCTGACTAAACCTCCTAATTAGGCTTCTTCATCATATATGTACCTTCCATGTTGACCACATCATAAATTTTTCACTCTTTCCCACCTACAAGAGCCTTGACAAGCTTCACGACATCACTATAATATCCTCCTATCAATGAAATTCTTCTACAAACCACTACATCTACTCAATGCATCATGTAACCTCATAAATGGTAGACTAAACAACTCAACTTATCATGACATCAATGAATGACACTACCAATCAACCTTCACACATGTTGTTACTTTATCCTTTTGACATCAATGAAACTTATTGACATCAATGAAAACACTAGTTACTAACAATATCCCCCTTTTTCATTCATGGAAAACACATATATCTCATCCTCTCAATCCATAAACTCATTCTCCTCAATTTTACATTAATGAAAAAGGTTCATACCTACAACATCCTAGTTCTCTTCTTCAACCATCACATTATGGTCAATGATTTGGTTGGAAACATCAACTAAATATAAAAATATTCATTTGACCTCTTCATATCTATTTTGACTCTTTATGACATTAGAGAAACCTTACTCCACCTTAGTAGACACATGCCTTCAAATAACTTACTTACCTACCTTTTGAGATGAGAACATACATGATTGAATACCTTGATTCCTTGAAATCATTGACATGACTACAAATATTCTTAACTTTCCCTTAATGCAACTGATATACACCTTCTCAAAATAGTGCTAGAGAACTCCTACTTTGACTTCAAGTACTTCATCAATTATACACTCAGAACTATACGTGAAAGATTGAAACAAGAAATATTTGCATACCTTGTTCAAGGCTATCAAATTCCCCCTAAGACCAAGCACACCTTGCAATGTAAAAAACACATTCATGGTCCTCATGCCAAGATTTGACCTCTATCATGTTGTCTTGCCTTAAAAACAATCTACCTAATCAAATTCATGTCAACCTCATGATAATATCCTTAACTTTTCCTTCACAAATGTCTTCTTGAAGTATTTGTACCTACAATCTAGAAACACATCTTCACAATGCCAAGTTTCCTATTCAAGGATACTCACCATTTGATTGCACTTTTTGCTTCTTCTCAAGCTCCTCCTTATTACATGATTCTTTTGATTGATTTATGATTCTAATAAGCTTAGTAGAGGCATCCCTAACTATAGTGATCTAAAATAGAAATTTTAGGAGATTCCAATACCTCCTTGGCACTTCGGATTGACCTCTTCTTCCTTCTTTTGATCAGCAACTTGTGACCATTCTTGAATTTATCTAACTTTTGGATTATGCCTAGTTAGATTTCCCTAATTCACTGTTTCTTCCCATACATTACCTTACTTCCTCTCTTATACTATAGAAGCCTCAAACTTATTGATTTTCCTTGAGATCTTATGATGATATAACTTTTAAATACTAGCATTAGTTTTATCGTTATAGAAAACAACTCCATTATTACCTCTTGGTTGGTATGAACTAGTAATGATTCCATGGTTTTATAAATCCTCGTTCTTAGAGAACCATCTACATTAGCTTTTCCTTTGACCAAACTCATTATATGTATAATAGTAACCATTGAAATATCTTACATACCTCATGAGATTAGGTTTTTGATAGGTTTATATCTTTATTTTCCATGCTAGCATCCTCCTTTCTTTGAACAACATCTTCTTGTCTCGTGTCATCATCCTTTATGTTTTGATAGATACTAGGACTAGAATTGTCATCTACATTACTCTTCTTGAGGTATCCAATGAATCCAAGTCCTATCTTGTCACCATAAAACTTTTTACTTCTCAACATATCATTTAGACCCTTAATTCTCTTTTCACACTTCTGAAAGGTTCTTACCTTATTTTTTTCTTCAATCACTTATTCCTTTAGGGAATCCATTTATTTTTCATACATGATGCACTCTTCCTCCTTAGATTTTAGGATTGCAGTTATAGTATCTACTTGAGTTTATAATTGTTTGAATATCTTATCATACTCATGGGTTTCAATCATATGTCTCTCTTCAAGAAAATGAATCTTTTCTTCATAGTCCTTAGCATGTGTCTTCAGTTTCTTATTTTTCTTCTTTGCATGCTTCAACTCTTCTAGGGCACTCATCAACTTAGTTTCAAGGTCAGCTTCAAACTCTTCTTCATATAAATCCACACATGAACCTCCAAATATGGAATCTTTTCTTTTAGATCTCCCATCTCCTTTGGCCATAAATAGGGTTTCATTTCCAACCTCATTAACATTTGAATCACTAGTTTCACTACTTACCTCAGATGAGCTGCAATCCTCCTTGGAATATACGATGTTATTGAACTTCTTCTTGTCCTTAAACTTTTTGAACTTATTACTGCTCTTATCCGACTTGTGGGACCTCTTATCATCATTATCATCATAATTATCATCATGTTCTTCATCCTTATGTTTTTTAGTACACTTTTTATAAAATTCCCTATCTCAACATAGTTGAAGAAGTTGAAGGGAATCTTGCCATTATACTTTCTGAACCTTTCTTCAACTTCCTAGAAAAAATAGCAATCAATTCATCATCATATATATCTAAAACATCATCATTTTTTATCTTCTTACCTTTTGAATTCCTTTTATATTTGAAGGTTACTTCCTTCTTAGGAGGTTTTTCATCACATGTTCTCATCTCATAGGTTGTCAAGATACCATGGAGTTCATCCATATGTAGTGTACTTATATCCTTTACTTCTTCTATGTCCGAGACTTAAGGATAAAACTTAAAAGTTAGATATCTCAAAACTTTTTGTACCATCAATATTTTTTTACTTCTCCTAATCCTCTAATAGTATTGACCACTTCATCTACCCTGAGGAGATATGTTGTAATGTTTTCTTCTTCCTTCATCTTAAAACTTTCAAACTGAATCCTATAGGTATGAAGCTTTACCAACTTCACCTTAGTTTCACCTTCATAAATGACCTGTAGCTTATCCCACATATCCTTAGTTGTAGCACATTACATTACCTTGAAAAATTCTAACACAAAATGGCATTCATTGCTTTAGAGTTATCATTATTTTCCTTGTTTCATATTGTGTCAGTTGGAGGAGTTTGATGAATAGTGTACCAATCTACAACTAACTTCAAAATATCACAACCTATGGAAATTATATGATTCTTCATTCTAATGTTCTAAAAGCATAATTTCTCCTATTGAGAAAAGGAGCTTTACTATGTGAATCAATTTTCTGACTAGCCATATGCATGCTTCTAGGATCACCTCAATCTTGTTAAGATTTCTTGAGAGGACCTTCTCGGATACCAATTTTTGGAAGAACAACCACTGAGGGGGTGAATCAGTGTGCCCTAAAAATTTCTTTCACATATACTTTAGCATTCATCAATTATCATTTCAACTTAACCATTAAACATGCATTCACCAAGAATCATAACCATACATGAGAAATGAGAACACAAGAACACAAGTACACTATATGTAAGTGGGAAACCATTGAAGGGAAGAAAATACACTAAAACAAAATCTTGGAAAACTTGTCCTATATAGCAATGAATAAAATTTAGTTTAGAAAAAAGCCAATAAGGATTACCAACCCCTAACAATTTACTAGAGCACAAACCATACAAGGAAGCTACAACCTCCTAGATGACTCAACACTTACTCAACCACCTGATTTTTTTTATCACCTATAGAAATTTTCCCCAACAACTGATGATGACACTTATTCATCTCTTATTTGTTCTATCTTCTTCAAATTTGCCTTCTAAAATTCTTCTCTCAAAGACATATTCACCAAGATGGTTAGGTTAAATTACATATATATATCCAATAGAACTCTTTTATGGTCAAAAAATACCTTCTTCACCTACAAACTTCCTTATTTATTGCTCACATCTATTGCCCCTTCAACATCAAAATAGGTCTTCTTCACTTGCATATATACTTGAATTAATATCATAAACCCCATATCACTCAACATTAATAGATAATATGAACTTAAAAAATATTAATAAATCATGAACACATCATTGATTCACCTATTTAGGAAGGAAATAACATATGAAATCTCAAATCCTTCATTAGGACTCAATTAGACCTAAATGCCTAAAACACATCCTTTGCTAATACTTAGTCCTCTTGGCCTATATGGCATTCAACAAACATTAGGAACCACTTATACATGTTTTCTAAGTCTTCTACCAGCCTCCAAAATTATTTTTCAACTCTATACCACCATCTCATTTTATGAAACCACCCTTTCGATCAGTTTTCCTCATTAGGTCTGTGACCTACAAAACTAGTCTTCATAGATGAATATTAACCACTCATCAAAACACTTATTCATATAACAATAGAATAGAAACTACATGACCTCATGGTAATCACCATATTATTATAACACCATCACTTAGAGCACAAATTACTAAGAACAAATTTTCACTGAGCATACCCAGAACTATCCTCACACCATGAAAACTAGTGAAGAAATATTGAATTTACAACACTTGTACTGACCCATTAAAAGTATAGTTATGTATGTAAATGGTCCTTATAACATCCATGATCATCCTCAGAAGGATAAGAAACATGGTCCAATGGCCAATATTGGTCTTACAGACCAATCTCTTCACCCTAACTACCCAGTCCAGAACTAGGAAAAACTAGTCAACTTGTGCACACCACTTCACCTCATTTTCTTAATCACAGATCTTATTCGAACACATAAATGTCCTAAAATTAATTAATGAAACCTAAAAATTCATTTGACACCACAACTCATGGTTTAGAGGCCCAAGAACATCTCTGCAACTAGGTCACCAAAACTACCATTACTCCCCAAAACTAATCTTATAAGAATGACTTCCTTAGACCATCTAAGGGATAAAACTTATTCTAAAACCACCATAAAAAAGGATTAGGGATTCCATACTTCCTCCACCATCCATTTTCAAATCATCTATAGTGAAAAACTTGAGAGAAAACATAACTTCTTTAGAAATATGAATTTTATTGTGGGGTCCACTTACCGTCATGACACCTCAATGAAACCTGAATATACCTAAGATATTCCTTTATAACCTAAAATAATTATACCTAGTAAACCAATCCATTCTAATCATGCTTGGGAAAAATATTCTCCATCACTACCCTAGTAGGGCTCTAGGAGGTTGTTAGACCACTTTACCTTCTTAATGATTCTTCATATAGCCTAAGGCATTATATCCCAAATTAATGCCTATAATTTCTTCTTAGGTCCATTCTCCAACTATCTTGAAGATTTTGGGACACCAATAAGAGTTATCATGTGCCAATGAGCACAATAAATTCCTTCTCAAGCTCTAATTCTTACTTTTGTGAGCTCGATAGAGGCTAAAACACATTTTCATGCTTCTTTCTTCAAACCAAGTTATGGAAATTTGTCCACACCTCTAGGAAAATCTACTACACCTTTCATAATGTTTTACTTTACACACTTAACTTATAAACAGATCATCCTACTTCATTAGGCCACCTAGGGCTTAAGATAGGTCTAGGTACAGACTTAGAAAGTATGTCCAAACTCTGTATATACACTTTGAAGAACTTATGAGTATATTGTCACCTTATCCACATGTTCTCCATGTTATCTCAATGCTTAACCAAATTCTACATACCTATGATCCATCATGGCATACCATCCTCCTTCATGTATGTTGACTAGGCCTCCTAACTAGGCTTCTTGATCATGCTTGCACCTTCCATGTTGACCACCTCATGACTTTTTCACTCTTTCCCACCTACAAGATCCTTCAACAAGATTCATGACATCACTAAAACATCCACCTATCACTGCAATACTTCTACAAGCCACTACACCTACTCAAGACACCATGCCACCTCATCAATGGTAGACCAAACAACTCAACTTGTCATGACATCAATGAATGACACTACCAATCAACATTCACACATGTTTTTCATTTCTCATTTTTACATTAATGACAACACTAGTTTTCAAAATATAGGGGTAAAATAGCTTAATGTGTGAGCTAAAAACACCAAAGAAGTGAGAAAAAACCAGAGAACATGGGGAGTGTATAGCTCAATGGGTGAGTTGGGACATCTCAAATAGAGTTGGGGAGAGGTGTCCAAAAACCTAAACTCCACACTAACTAAGATGATTTTTCCATAAGACCTTTTAACTTGCACACACTCATAAACCTTGCACTAAACTTCCAAACCTATAAACACACAAAAATACATAAAACAACTAGAAAACTCCATGAAAATCTATATGAACCCAACATACAAGTAAAACACAAATAAAAAATAGAAAGTGAAGATTGCACATGAAATTAGTAAGATCACGAAACCGAGAGTAGTAGGCAATGAATGACAATGAGTAATGCAAGTACAAATAATGCTCTCTTATATAATGTGTGAGGATGAGGATCAAGTGGGATGGCACGTACATCAACCAATTTTCACTCAAATGATAGCTTGATGGAGTTCCATATAGTAAGTAAGAATTCAACCACCATGAAATGTGCATGCAAAAGAAAAGGGCCTACTCACTCTCATAGATCAAAAAATAAGGTACAAATAGGTGTGTTGTCTAACTCTCAATGCAAAACCACCGTACCTCTAAAAGGGAGAAATGATTTATATTTTATAAATGGAAAGTAATTCTTGTATGATGCAGACGTGTATGACAGATTCTATGATGGAATCTATCATAGCTCCTAAAGACATCTATGCCCTATGATCTCACCTAAGTGAGATAATTCATCGAGTGATGTGGAGAATGCCCCGAGATGAAAAGGAAAATACCTCACATTAACACAATAGTGATCTATAAAGAGTGATAAAGAGATTTAGACAAGAGACAAACCCAAAAAGTTTCATATCCCAATTTCAAGAAAGGTCCAAACTGTATGTACATTATTTCCCCTCTTGTATAGTTCTTACCAAGAGGATCTTCATATCACGGTTCCAGTTTTGAATCACTTTTAGTTCCATATATCCATGTTTCATCATTCATATCACTTGAATTTTCCTAGAATAATATGTATCAACTAAGTGCACTCAATCCCATGTGTTTGTGAACTTGTATTATATTGTGTATATTTGTTAATAGAATTAATGTGTCATATTGATATTGAATGGTTAATGTTGGAAGTTAATTAATTATAATAACCCCTTGTAGATTCTGTTTTTTTTTTTAATATGTGTAAATCTTAATAAAACCTAAAAAGGGTGAAAACACTTGCACTATTTCACGCTTCTTAAATGAGTTTGGAGTCTTTAAGATTTCCTCTTTGTATTTGGTTCACCATAATGAGTTAGGCATGGATATTTTCTTACTGATATTTCTCATTTATAACCCACAATGATGCTCTCTCGGTGTTGTTGTCTCTATTATGCATCAATAGTCACACACATGCTACAAGTAAGTATTTCTTATTCTCTTTATCTTTTTTTTAGTTCGTGTGTATGTATGTGTTGTTATTGGTCATTTATTTTAATGATTAGAGTAGATATGGGTTTTCTTTGATCTATTATTTTATATTATTATTAGTACACTCATTGGATTTATCCACCCCTTGGTTGTACCCCTCTATTTCAAAATCCTATTAGGATATCTATCTTTATATTAGTTGTAGGCCCTGAAACCTATAACTATCCTAGGGATAGCTATATTATTCTCTAGATTTATGAATTTAGCACCTCTTGATCACCTTTATATTCAAATAGTGTGGCCAATATTAGATTGGACCCCTACATTTGAGAACCCAACTTGAAGCCTCTCTTTTATCCAACATACACTCACATGAACCCAACATAAATATTAATCTACATCAAACTAGGTCAGATTCACTCCCTTTTATGTTTCCAACTCTTTTAAATTCCTTGAATCTAGTTGAATAGATGATTTGGTTTATACTAACATTAGTCTCTCCTGATGTAATTGGCCCCTAAATGAATCATATAACAAATTCAATTAAAATCTAATCTATATCAACTCTCAATGTCATTGGTCTCTATGCTCTTGTGCATGTCCAATCTAATTTATATCATATGCTTAATTTTATTAAAAAAATTCTTCATCCCTCATCATGTCTCCTTTAGTCTCAATCCTTTTAACTTTCCCATGTGTTTCTCATTCATTCCTTCATATTCTTCTAGTATCTTCCATTTGTTTGGAACTCCTCCCTACCCTATACACATCAACATCATTAGTCATTGTATTATTCCAAGGTTGATCTTATCTCGAACCTTGTCCTCTCCTAGCTAATGCCATCAACCCCTACACACCAGCATGGTTAAATCCATTTAAAAAATTCCATAGTTCAATGGAATGTAGTATAAATTACATGGATTAGCCTTAGGGAAATTAGTAATAAATTCAACAACAATGAAATCTATGCACCCAATAAAGAGGGAGAGTTGATCAAGGTGTTGTAAGGTATGGGTCTTATGAAATAAATTTTTTTAAATGTCACTCCAACCCTCGAAATAATTCTAAGCCTCCAATAATTGGGGTATCACCTAGTCAATCCCCAAATTCTTTCTTGTAAAGTAGTAATATCAAGGATTTTTCCTCTAGTGTCCCTACTACATCAACTAATTCTAATCTTGTGATTATCGGTTGTTGCATCAAATGGACACTATACAAGTTTAATACCACTTCTTACATCTTCCAAATACAAAATAATATTTTACAAATATATTACCAACCATCTTAGATCATAATAAATCATGATCTTAATTCAACACCTCATTTTCCTTTGGATGTTAATTGGAAGCCCATCCTTCTTCATCTTATCTACAATAAGGTTCTTCAAACATTGAAAAATGATTTCTTGGATCCGTACATATCTTATATGGATATAGAGAGAACATATCCTGCCATCTCCTATGATGGACCAATCAACCCAACCATATATCTTAAGCACTTAATAAATATTTAAAGTGAATGGATCCAAACCAACACTTACACCACTACCAAGATTCTTGTAAACAACCATTTAGGAGATGCTTTAGAATGATACAATAAAATCCTTTCACATTGTATTACTGATCCATAAACGTTTTTTGTAATATTTGGTGAAGGAGTTTCAGAAACATGATCTTTGTGAAAATACCTTTCAAAAATTCATAACTTGAAAAACTCTCCCAATGAATCGGTCCATGATTTCATCGAGTAATGGAATCATTTTTACAATTAATTCAATCATTTTCTTGATGAAAAAATATTTGTCTACTATTCCTTAAGGCATTTGTTCCTATTCTCAAATATAATGTATGATCCTTCTCTCCTACCATGTTAGAAGAGGCTCTTAAGCAAGCAAGAAACTAGAAGAATCCTTTAATCCCGATATCTTTTGTTGGTGATAAAATATTATTGGGCACTCCAATGAATATTTTAGATATTTCAAAAAGGTTTCTATTATCCAAATAATTATCCTAGTTATTGGGATAACTTATATTTTCATTCTGACTCTAATGTTTCACATTTCACGTTGCATGCACTTAAGATTGTTCTTTTAACACCTTGCTTACATTGCGGTTCCTCTACACACCCTTACATGCATTCCTTCTTCTCCCTCTACATTCTACTATCTCATTTTCCATTTCCCTTTGTACCTTCCTCCTATACACCCACTTGCTTTCATATCATGTCACACACTCCTTGTGCACACCTATGCGAGACTTGCCTTCTAAAATGGCTAAGTTTGAGGCATCCCTCTTCCATGCTTACATACACTAAGCTCCCTCACGTGAAACATTTTCTTCTCCCACTACATACCCTTCCTTAGTTTAATGCTCACACCATACATCTGTACTTTCCTTCTAATTGTGTGCCTTCATTCCTACCAAAGCACATGCGCATGCGCCTCCCCTTTGTTTCCATTTTACATGCCTTCCTTTTCTTTAGCACTTTGTGCCTTCTTACCTGCACCTATCATCATGCCACATAATCTATTAGACTTGAGCGTGCAACATGTAACCTGTGCGTACCCAAAATTGTAAGGTACTGCACTTCCTAACAACGTGACACGTGCCCCAATGATGATCACGCTCTCCTCATGAGTGTTCGAGATCCAAAAAAGCTCTCCAAGTATGCGTTATCATCCCACATGCCCCACTTAGCCCTTGTGTGCTATGTTTTTCTCTTTTCCCCTCTTTTCTTTGCCTTTTTCTCTTCAGTTATGAAACCACCGCCTGCGGCCTGAGTGGCGGTCATGTGACCACCCTGCTCGGGCGACGGTCCTTCACGCGCTTTTCCAGAATGCTCTTTTAACATGACTCAAGTAAATTTCAACATTTACTAGCTTTTTTTCACCGCCTTGGGCTTGCATTAATGATTTTGGTTCCCTGGAATAGTGTTTTTCCATTGTTTATAGTTTAAGAGATCAATTTCGTTTTTACCTTGGGTAAATGCAAATGCTATAAATAGTTGGCTTGTGCTCAAGCAAATGGCCCCTCAAATTTGCCTCTAAATTTCTCATTGCAATAGATTAGTCTTTCATTTTTCTTAGAATTCTTAGCTTCATTCATTGCATGCTTAGTTAGTGTTGTCTTTCTATTAGGAAGCCACATATCCATCTTGTGCAATTGTTGTTATCACTTCATCGAAATCAATTGGAATAGGATAGTTTGTTTTTAATAGAAGCCATTAAAGTTCAAGGTTTGTTCTTCAATAGTTTCGAATATTCTAGACGTTTTATGTTGTAACCACTTTCAAATAAAGGCTTTGACAAGATTATAAATCCAAATTTTCTTGCGCTGGTTTTACTCAAGTATTGCTAATCCCAATATCTACTTTTGTTGATCCATTACACACTTTTCTCGATCCACATGAGCACGAAGGAGTGAGAAGATCACACTGACGGGACAAAATCACACACATGATCGGATTTGCGACACTGACGAATCCAGAGTCGTTCATTTTAAGACACCCCTATAAAATTGAAGGTGGAAAATACCTGGCGAATATCCCCGTAACCACTTTCAGCGAAAGGCGAATTTGACAGTATTAAAAAACAAAATTTTCGCCTGGTTTTTCAAGGCTAAATCAGAATCCTTAAAGACGCACGTCACAGGCGCGACAATAGCTCCTAATGACGTGCGACACTGGAGCGACACTAGATCGTAATGACGCGCGACATTGTAAACAAATGACGCGCGACACAGTCACAAAATGACGCGCGACATTGTAAACAAATGACGCGCGACATTGTAAACAAATGACGCGCGATTCGTAAACAAATACGCGCGACGATCAGAACAAATGACGCGCGATATCAGTATACAAATGACGCGCGACATCAGAATCAAATGACGCGCACATTGTAATCAAATGACGCTACGACATCAGAATCAAATGACGCGCGACACTCTAGACAAATGACGCGCGACACTATAACCAATTGACGCGCGACACTATGAAGAAATGACGCACGACATAGCAACCTATTGACGCGCGCCAAAGCAATCTATTGACGCGCGACACTATAATCAAATGACGCACGACACTGCTTCCTATTGACGCGCGTCATTTGAAGCAAATGACGCGCGTCAATAGGGGCAGTGACGCCTATATCTAGGTTATAAATACCCTTATTCCGCTCATTTTCTCGTTTACGTTTTCCTATTCTTGAATTTTTGCAGGTCGAAATCTTCTTCAAAGACGCAATTTCAGCTACAATGTCGACTTCACATGCCTCCCAATTGCAAGTTCAGCAAGAAAATGAAGAGAATCCAAGTCAATCGATTTCCAAGATAACCTACAGGAATCCCTTATGCCCTCACATCCATACGGCTTTAAGGATGTCTCCAGAATATCAAGGTATAATAGAAGAGTGTGGATTTACCGGGTTAGTTAATATGCCCCATTTCGAAACAGATCCCGATATTTTGAATTACCTTCTGTCATGCTACAATTCAGAGGACGGTATATTTTATGTGACTCTGAACGATGGCCACATGTTCCAATTCTCTATCGATCCGAATGACATACATCGGTTTACCGGCCTTCCTATCAGAAACTTACCAAATGTTACAACCAAAGCAACACTCGTGGAAGAAAACAAGAAATTTCTCGAATCAAAGTACGGTTTCCATGTTGATTGTAAGTAATTTATTCTGTTTTTTATTCTGTTTTTTATTCTGTTTTTTATTCTGTTTTTTATTCTGATACAATTTGCTGTTATAAATTGATGCTAATTTTCACTGTTTCGCATTTGCAGCCCATGTCAATAAATCCAGGCGTGGTGTAGATACACAATCAATTGCACACCACTTTCTTGCTGCACTTATTGCATTTTTTCAAGCCAGAATTGTTATGCAGGGTCGCCAAACAGATATCCCAAATTGGGCCATTGCATACATTTGTGCCACTATCTCAAAACAACAATTCGATTGGTGCACATTTATATCAAAAAAAATTAGAGCTGACATATCAAATTCGAAAATGTCAGAAAAACCTTTCATTTATTCAACCAACTATCTCCTCGGCTTCTACTATGAGGCACTTTTAAATTTAAAAGCTAAAGAAATTCCTACTTGCTCTGATGAGGCTTTGATGAAATTCTCAATTCCATTTGCAGAACAACAGGTATAAACTTTTTAGTTTGTAAATTGTATTACAATTTTCTTCATTACAAGCTGGTTATTAAAACTTAAATTTTAATGTTTTGCAGAGAAGATATCTTGAAGCCATTCCCAAAAAAAAAAAGATGTCGAGAGGAAGAGGCCAACTACACGCGGAGGCTTCGGGGGACTCCCATTCCGAAATGGAAGCTCACTCCTCTCCAGACCCTCAACAATTTGAACTCGTTAAACGCCAGAGAAGTAATACATTCTCATATATTAATTACAAATTCCAAAGTTGCAGATTTATTTTTCAATTTAAATTTTATCAAACTGAATTGACAACACTTAATATTGATGAATAGCAGGGACTATGGAACCTTCTTCCCCAACTCACTCAATACAGTCCCATGCATTGATATCTTCAGAACAGCCACTGAGTACAACTCCTACAAGGCCACCCGTAGCACCGAAAAAAACAACCCCTCGACAACAAGGTACAATTTTTGTATAGAACGTTTAATTTCGTAGTTTTTAGTTTATGAAATGTTTTAATATTTTTAATTTTTTCTTGTACTTTTCAGCACATGTCAGTCATGAGCAAGCCACGGCACCGACACCCACTCAACCATTAATTTTTAAAATGCCAACCAGAGGAACAGTGAAAAAGACCATTGGTAAACGAATGCCTTTTGCTCCGGCCCCTAGTGGGACACTGAACCTTGACTCCTCGTTTCGAATTCCATCTCTCTCACTTGGTGGCTTGCCCAGTGCAACGGGCATATCTGTTTTGAACAATATAAATTTAGATGAAGATTATTTGGGCATTGATAGCAATGACCCAACTGGTTTTTTCGATACCCGCGAGATGATTCAAGGCCAGCAGGTATACTTCAGTCTTCAAATTTCAATTTTAATATTCTTTACAATTTTTAATTACATTCTGATTTATCTAAATCTAAATATTCAGTTTTCAAATTTATTTATCTAAATCTTGATTTATTTTTTCAACAACAGGATCAGCCCACCCAAAGACAGAAACAAGGAGCAGTTGATCTTGGTCATGGTGAAAGCCCCCACTCTTCTCCAGCAAGATCTTCTGCATCAGATTCAGAAAGTGAAGAGTTTCCACATTTTCCTTTGGAGAACCTAATTGGTAATGATTGTCAATCCCATGTCAGTGAGTTTATAATTCCTCAAATGCAACAGCTTATAGAATGGGAAAAAAGGGCTAAAATTCTTATCAATGAGATTATTAGTCGTTATGAAAATTATTGGCAAAGGGATAGTTTATACGCTGCAGTCCAGAATCAACCTGCAAAGATGGATTCCCTACTTACCCAAGTAAAATGTGGGACTGTCACTTTTAACAACGACTATAAAGATGGCATTTTAGATAAAGCACTAAACAGATTGGAAAATATTAGTGCCGAGGCCCAGGCATATTTTAACAAATGGTCAAAGGACAAGGATTTGGTATCAATCGCAAATGCCGAAAGAGATAGAGCGGTTGTAAGTACTATTACATTCTAACAATCATTTTTGTTAATTTGAAATTTTGAATTTACATTAATACTTTGAATTGACGTTACTCTTTTTGTGCAGTTGAAATATGAAAATTTGAAGAGTCAGGCGAAGGTTTTGCAAGTTCACTTGGAAACAGCAAAGAACAGCTTATCCGCAGCAAAAAATTTGAAGCAAAATATTGTTTTGGTTAACAAACAAAACAATACACTAAAGCGGATCATTAAAGAGCACGGTCTCGACCCTGACATCTTGTTCAAAGCCAAAGCAGTTGCTGATCCAAATTTGCTGTCTCATGGAGATGCAACAAATCAAGAAGAAAGAATTATAAAAAATCTGGACAGTGCTGCAGAAGATCTTATAAGTTCAGGGGTTATTTCTGCTGTTGGGGAAAGGGTTACAACCATAGTGGAAGAAGCCGTTGGGGAAGGGAGCAGAGTTGTACAACTGGATAAAGAAAAAGAGGGTTGAAAACTAGAAACTTTTATTATTATTGGGGAAACTATAAATATTGAGTTTGAAAACTTCTAATATTGAGTATGGTATTTGAATTTAATTATATACAATCTTAAATTTTGATTACATTAGATGGTTGTGAAAATTAGAAACTTTTATTATTGACTAAACTTTTAATATTGAATTTGAAAACTTCAACTATTGAGTTTGTACTATGCTATTTGAATTTAATTATATGGTGATTAGATGGTGATTATCATGAATTATATGTATGTTTCTTGTTTACTTGCATTGTCATGAATAGTATGTGGACGTAGATGATGAATGATGACAATTGATAATCAATGATAGATGATGATGAAATACGATGATCGATTTAATGTGTATAATCTAAAATTTAGTGCCTGAATATCTTGTGGGACTTTAATTATCTTTAAAATTATGTCGTGGGACTTTAATTGTATCTGTGGGGTTATACTGTCTATGAAAGTAGACTTAAGGTTGATAGGTTAAGAATCTCTGTTGTACTATGATTTTTCAACGTGTTGAGGACTTCAAAGTGTGTTTGGATTTTATGAATGACCTTTATCAGTCTAAAATAAAGATAGCCAAGTCAATGATGCTAAGGTCTAGCAATCTGTCCTGTTATCTAGTTGGTAAAGCTCAATCAAATGCAAGTTACTCACAAGCTTCAAGCCGACTCCCTAGTTGTGATGAAAATTCTCTAAAAGTGGTATAAGTGGTAATTGGAAACAAATTCTCTTCCAAGACAAGAAGATTCATGGTGTATGGTCAGGTTATCTAAGATGAGCTTTGTAACTTTGTTTGACCTGAGGAGTGCAGTGGAAAAGTTTAAACAAAAAAAAGATCTTAAGAAAACTGATGGAACCAAGAAGGGGAAATTAATTGATGTTCCCAAACTTGATGCAAATCAAGCAGGAGGGAAGAATTCTGATCAATGTACTTTAATATTAACGGAGGGTGACTCAGCCAAGGCTCTTGTGGTTTGAATCAGGGAAATGTGAATATTGAATTTGGTAGTATTGTGACATGTTTCGACATCACTTTCCAATTTAATTTTTTGTTATTTTAGGTATCCTTATCCTATCAGGTGGCAGGAATATCTATTTTTTGGGAAGCTACCACTCACCAACAAATGGAGAATAAAGAGATAGTAAATAGAAAAAAAATCCTTGGTCTACAGGAAGATAAAATATATTAAAAATAAATAAAATATAATTCTAAGAAATCAAGAAAGAATCATCACTGGTAAGAAATTAAACATAATTGCAAATATGCTAGGATTTAGCTTACCTCTTGCGTATTAGATTGCTGTGAAATCATCAAGGGTAACGTGCTAGATCTTTGTTTCATGACATCAGATGGAGGGGTGAGTTGCTTGACATCACACCCCGAGAAGTGCCAGCAACATCTTTAAATATATAGACCAACAATATCTTTAAAGGTCAAGTAAATATAAATATTATGTTGAAGAAGATACCTATTTAAAATTGAAATCATCAACGGTAATGTGCTAGATCTTTGTCTTAAAAAATTCAACACAAAAAATTGATTAGTAGATAGATGGGTGAGTTGCCTGACGTTGTCAGTCCCGAGAAGTAAAAGCTTCCTCGGACGGATGTCAACCCACGTTTTCAAAAAATAAAAATTTTGTATTTAACTAAATGTAAATACATACACCTGTAACATTTTTAATTATAACCAGAGTTGAAAAAATGAATAGTAACAAACAATAAGATTAAGGGGAAAAAGATACCTGCTTAAAGTTGAAATCATCACTGCCACTGGTAACAATATAGATCTTTGTTTTAAAAAAATCCAACACGAGAAATGGATTAGTAGATAGATGGGTGAATTGCCTGACATTTTTAGTATATAGACCTGTAACATCTTTAATGATAAAGATAAAAGATAGATAAAGAAGATACCTACTTAAAGTTGAAACAATCCATTATCAGTAGCTTCATCAAAGTCGATGTTGTCTTCTGTAGAATGTGACGAAGAGCCAACTACACTCTCAAGGTTAAGGGGAAAAAGATACTTGCTTAAAGTTGAAATCATCACTGCCATTGGTAATGAGCTAGATCTGTGATTTAAAAGAATCCAACACGTGAAATGGATTAGTAGATAGATGGGTGAATCGCCTGATATTTTTAGTATATAGACCTGTAACATCTTAAATGATAAAGATAAAAGATAGATAAAGAAGATACCTACTTAAAGTTGAAACAATCCATTATCAATAGCTTCGTCAAAGTCGATGTTGTCTTCTGTAGAATGTGACGAAGAGCCAATTACACTCTCAAGGTTGGGTATATTTGTACTTGTAGCTGTATTATTTACACCTCTTCTTTCGCAAAGGGAATTCCAGTGCGCAATTGCTCTGTCAAACGGAAAGGTTTCGAGGGAGTATCGTGAAACGTAACACCTCATGCAACTTTCCAGATTTTTATCCAACCTGTTTCTCAGTTTTGATTTTATAAATGACAATGCACTGAAAACTCTTTCATCCTCCACAGACCCCAAAATCATTGTCTGGCATAATTCATATAGTCTGAAATACTCACTGATATCTTCTTGTAAGATAGAACTTTGATAGATTCCTCTCCACAGCCTTGTAATAGCACCACTTTCAGAAGGTTGATCTAAATTCTTATATTGGTTCCTCATTGTTGTTGCAAAATTGGTTGACTGAAACTTTAATAAATCGGCATTCAGTATACCTTTGATTTCCGTACCCTTGAGCTCTGACGTCTTAGTAAATTGTTCCATTATTGTACCCATTGATTTATGGAAATGCTTACTGACAAAGTCTGCACGGCCACCTTCTGTATTCCAAAAATTCGGATTCATCACACCCATGGCTTCCAGAATTTTATCTTTACAGAAACGTTCCCTAATTTCTGACGACAAGGTTTCTGAAATTTTTTTAAGCTTTATTCTGGTTTCAACTATCACAGACTCAAACAAATTACGTGTTACAGGAACATCTTCTCGCTCCGAACCTGTAATATCTTGACGTCTTTGCAAAATGTGCATAGGTATTTCCTTCCCATTAACAGAGATGCATAGGTGATCGTGAATATTAAATCTCAAATAGGTGTTAGGATTTTTAAGATCTAATAAATCTCTCCAATTTTTAAAAACAGGTGCATCAAAACTATCCTGCGAACAATACAATATATCAAGACTTTGACATACCATTTTCCTCATCCTTATAAAATCCACAATATAGATCAATCCCCTGTGCATGCTTCATCAGTGTATTGATCTCCTTTAACATTGGAAGAATACCAAGCAATGTAAGCAAAGTCTCCAAATCAGTTAAGCGGAACAACAGGTCCCTTGCCCTATCAACTTCATGACGGTATTTGTGCATGAAACCAACCAATGAAGGATACTCCTCACGAACTCTGCATGCTGGTTCATACAAAGAGATCCATCTAGTCTCCACATCCTTCAGAAGTTTTTTGCCGTCTGTAATTCCAATTGCAAATTTTTGGAACTCCAGAAAACGTTTTGGGCTGCTTGACATATAGGCATGGAGTTCTCTTATTATGTCTTCTAATTTAGCAACATTTTCATGGTTGCTTACCATTTTATACGCTAAATTCATTCTGTGAGCCATGCAGTGAATTGGTAGCATATATGGGGCCACTGTTGTTTGTAATCTAACACAGAGCCCTGTTCGGTGACCCTGCATGACGATGCACCATCTCGCTCCAACGCATACCAACTTCGTAGCAATTTCATAATCACCATACCAAGAACATCTTTCAAATGAGAAACAACTATTTTGTATAGGTTTTCAGCATTGCAGTTTTCAACCATTTTCATAACACCCAACAGATGAGGTGTCCTTATATGATTTTCTAATGTATAGATGTGGATACATACCCATGCGGTGTTGTCGACTGCTGTCACTTCATCAATTGAAACAGAGATAAAGTTTGCTTTTTTTACATTCTCTTTCAAATCTTCCTTCTCTATCATCGAGAGGCATTTTGCCATTTCCCATCCACTACTCTCAGACCAATGAGACTGAGGTACATTCAGCATTCCGTTAAATTGATACAAAACTTTGAAATCAAGGAAATCTGACATCGCCCTTCCTTTTTTAAGTATTTGAAAAAGAGTAGAGAATTGTATGAATTTTGCATGTAGATTTGTTTCTTTCATCTTACCAATATGTGATGTGATTGTTCCTCCCTTTTCCAACAGATGTCTGTGTTTTTTCTGCTCTGCCTCATATTCCGCTGCGTATCTGACATGCATGCACTCCTTTTCAGTTTTCCACCTATGTGTTTTGATTTTCTGGCCATCCGCCCCTGTTACAGTTAAATATTGTTTTCCACAATGTTTTTCTATTGTGTCCAGCTTCAGTTGCATTTTTTGTTGCTTTCCCAATTTCCACGTACATATTGTACATGTACATTCACATGGGATTTCTTCAGAATTTGATGATTGTACAGGTTCAATAAATGGAAATTTAGCTGCCCAATCAAACTTGTATGTCCTGCCAATGGTCCACATATTCTTGTTTGTTTTCAATGCTTTACTTTTTTGAGTCGAATTTTGAGCAATATCGCAATCACCTGGTTTCCTCTTTCTTGGACCAGAGTTTGATATTGATTTCTGTCTTCCATTTTGCTCAAGCAGTTTGTAGATTCGTGATATCTAGCCGCACTTCTGTTGCACCCAACAGAACAATATCTTCAAGATCTCGCATATTATCGTAGGTTTCATTTGTTTGACCGTGATACTGCAAGGCACGCATGTCCACCTCAATAATGCCTTCCACACAACGATTCTCGATTCTTTTTGTGGCATCTATATGATTGGTATTTACATTATCTCGTATCCGCAGAGTTTCCAAAATACTTGAAGAGTGATTTCTGAGATTTCTTACTTACTTTTAGGTTATTCGTATTCTTTGAGGTGGCACCTTCCATTATTCTAAAAAGAGTCGTAAGGCGTCAAAGAAAAGAACCAAGAAGCGACTCAGTACGCTTCGAGGTCTTGTCGCGCGTGAATCGCCGATGTCGCGCGCCAATATCGCCTTAAGCGCGTCAAGCCTTCATCTCTGCGCGCGCTCGCCGCCTTCCTCTGCAGCGTCGAGCCTTCCTCCATCGCCGCGCGTCAAGCCTTCCTCTGCCGCGCCTGCCTTCCTCTCGCTGCGTCAAGCCTTTCCTCTGCGCGCGCCAAGCCTTAGCCCAAGTCGCGCGGTATTTTTTGTCGCTGCACTGCCAATAATGCATTTGTCGCGCAAAACAATCACAGGATAACAAAGAATACGAATCTCTCGCAAAGGGTATGCGAGTTCAAATTTCACAAAGTATTGGTAATTTGGTAAGCTACTTGAGGTATACTACCCGGCGAATCAAATAGGTTTTTATAGGAGATGTTTTCAAATGAAGGCGAAGCCGACCCCCCAAAAAAAATATACTTTATATTTTAGGCGAACAGGACACCGACCCACTCCGAATAATTCGCCTTTTCAAATTTTCCTAAAATGAAATTTTCGCCATATTACGAATATTCGCCGCTAAAATTATCCCGATCCAAGTTCTAGCTTTCAAAGTTCTAATTAGGAGCATATCAAATAGAGTAGCCAATTCACTTTATTTTAGTCAATTTTACTTTTGATATTGCCAGGGAAGTTGTGGGGATTGATAGTTTCTGAGAGACTATGATTCATTCCTCACTTCTGAGGTAGGATCGAGAGTCTTTCAAATAGATTAGATCAGTTATTTCATTATTTAGAATAGATTTACTATTTGCATGGCAAGTAGCTATACTCGGTTGCTTTGTTTGTTTTAAATTTGTCATTAGATTAGTTTTCAATTTCTAGATATATTAAAATAGTTTCTCCTTCAATTTCATTCATATAAATTCATCAGAAAAATACAAAAATATAGAAGTTATATATGTTGTAGATATATTTCACATAGTTAATTTTACTTTGCTACATTTAGTTTACATTGTTGCTTTTGTATGACAATCACGGGCCCTAGAGAGCCCAGGGAATACGTATTCAAACCAATCATGCCCTAACCCAATCTCGTCACAGCAATAATTGATATAGATCAGAATCTTAGGATCCAAATCTTTCGAACAATGAAAAACTTACAACAGATCAGCCTCCAATTAAGCGGGTTAAACATAGAAGATGACCAAGCGCACACATTTTGGTCAAATCAACCAAACTATAGATTACCCTAGATATATATCTGCATGGCTGTGGAAGGGTTTGAAAGAGAGCAAACATTCGGTTGTTATCCTTTCGTCCCATAGCTAGACGGAGGAGACACTCTCACAGATATAGATACCAGCTTAAGAATTCAGGTTACACGAATGCCATGAGATACTCTGAAAAGATCACACAACTATTAATTCTGAATATAGAGGCTGAGAAAGCATATGACTATTAGATACTAGGGATCAGGGACTGAATCCACACATGACCATAGTAGGACCACAACAAACACAAATCTATGGTTATGACCCAAAAATCCCATAGCCCAACGAGTCCATAGGTGAATCAGACATAGATGCTAGCCTATGTACATTAGTATTCAGATCTACTCCACTTCCACCTATCATCATCGAATAGTTATCCTTATTAGACATAGTAGCTAACGAAGCTAAGGAGTTCTGGACTAGGCCAGAGAATCACCCATAAAGTCAATTATATTTACCATCCACCCTATGACCGTATCTGGAGACATACACGAAACTATCCCGATGTCATTTCCATGTATTCCACAACCAATAGACCGAATCATGCTAGAACTCAATATTAATTAGAGCGTTCGAGTAGTCATCCTTGCGATCGATCTATCACACCAATTCAGGTTAGGAGGGCCTTCTTTACCTTAGATTCGCAATTCCCACTAGTGCGTGTCGAAGAGATCAGATTTCCTAAATAGTTTGTCTGCATCCCATGCATATTTTATCCCCACCACTGTCTTGGCATGACCTCGGCGGAGTCGGGTGTGAGGAAAAGTTACTTGTAGATTCCCACGCTCGCTTGTCACTTTTCCATTGTACAAAATTGGTGAACCCGACGTGAAACGAAATAGTTCTTCTTTATTTTCACTTCTTCCTTTCACCTTCGCTCCTTCCCATTATTTTACGGGTATTCATATACCCCCGAATATGTCACGATTCGATGCATATGGTAGGCCTCTCTATGTCTTGAGGCATACTATGCTTAACTAAATAGACAATCATCGCCGTCGCTCTCAGTATGGGGTGACAAATACTCAACTAACCAGTTATCAACACAAACTCCAAGGGTCAGATATAGCTCATCTTTCCAAATAGAGGAGTTGGATCAGCTCACTCAAACACAACAAATAGAGCCTTCAGGCTTGAACAATATGACGTTCACAGGAGAATCTAGTTTGTCTCCTCAGATACTACTTAGACCACAAATTAGCAGACAATCAGACCCATACCTAGGTTTAGATGATGAACATTTAGTACGTTATGTCAGGAATGAACAACACTCTCGAGTATGTACCCACCTATAGGAATTTACAAACACAACCCGAGGTCTCTTTTCAAGGAAATACCTTCATGCCACTGCATACAGGAAATGCCCTTGGGGAAACTTGGTAGGGCAGCGATCAATTCATAGCAGGATATCACATGCCTATACAACACCATGATATACAACAAACGCCATGCTAAGGAAAAATACCATGACTTCACCAAGTGAAGTCATTTCAACGTTAGTAGAAAAAGTGAGGGGGTTAGAACTTGCTCAGGAAAATCACCATTCTCAACTCATGCAAGCAGGAAATTCTAATCCTAGCCAATTAGACCTCCTCACAGGAATAGGCACGTTAGGCATGACCCCTCAATATTCACAACAAACCCTAGCAAGAACCGCCATTTCTAACACCATTCTGACACCTCCCGGTCTAGTACAAAATATTCCATTCTTAGACAACACCCCTTCATACTTAAACATGTACTCCAAATCACCACAAGGGGATATGTTCTCCTCTCCCGACATGGTTCCTCAAACACAGGGGTTTCCTTATGCCCCCGCCAATGCATACGCTACGCCATATCAACAACCCATTCCACCTCCACTCCCTCAACAGGCACCATCAATGGTTGAAACCTATGCGATAGGGACATATTCAGAATACTTGAAAGATCCCTTATATTTCACCATACGAAGCATCATGCTTCCAAGACCTCTTCTGATTTACCCAAATACAAAGGTGAGGGAGATCCGAATGCACATATCAAGGCTTATGCCACAACCATCCGAGAACTACTCCCTTGGGATGGGGTTGTTGCTAAAATATTTCCCAAAACCTTAGAAGGTATCGCTCTCGATTGGTATTATAGAATACCTGAGGCTTCCATCCATTCATTCAAGCAACTCATTTTAGAGTTCATCAAGGCATTTGACATGAAAAAACTATTAAGAACAGGAATCAGGGAATTCTTGCACATCAAGCAGGAACACAATGAATCCATTGCTCATTTCATCCAAAGGTGGTGTACATTTCTTTATTCTTCAGCCAGTGCTCCAAATATGTACCAAATGGAACTATGTGATTTATTCCTTCATTCTCTCAGCAGAGAAGTGAAGGAAGAAGTCCAGTTTCCACTAAGGACTTACGATGAAGTACTTGAAAGTGCTCTCCGAATAGATCAAGCGTGATAGATAGCGGTCATAAGACGTATGGAACAAACGGGAGGTTAATCACCGCCAACCAGAATACTATGTCTTATTCCACTACCACAAGCGTCAATCAAGGACCTAAAATCCTTAATATAAATTGTGGAGTGACAACAGATGGAGTAACTGATCAGGCCAAAAGGGTAAATGTTGTCAATACTCCACCACTAATAAACAACCAACGAAACAACAATTTTACCCCAACAATCAATATAGTGGATTTTAACCATCCACAACAACAACAACAACAACAATGGCGAAACCCTACACAGGGTCCAAGCCAAAACTCAACTGGATATCAAAACCAAAGCCAAAACCAGAAACAACAAATGTAAAACTTTAATCCTAATAGGCAACGCTTTTGATCGAGTTTCGAGGCCAAAATATACACCAAGCCAACAAACTAGGAATTATAATCCTAACTCATATTGTGGTTTTCACAAAATCCAAGGCCATGACACTAGAATGTGCCGTGACTACAATAAATTCATGCAACGTTTGCCAGAGGAACAAAGACAACTTTTTATAGATATGTTCTTGGCAGATCCTACGTCACCAGCACCAAATACTTTTATAGGGGCAGTTTCCCCTCAAAATGCACCCCTCAAGATCTTCAATGATCCGCTCCCAAATCACAACAATAACAAGTTAAATCCAAATGGGACAAACAAGGGTGTAATTATAGGAAACAATGATCATGAAGCCTCAACTTCACTAAATCCATTAGTTGCACCACAATTAGGAAGTCAGCCATGACCTAAGATAGTCGGTTTAGTGGAGTTAGATGCTGAACTACCCGTAGAAGCTGTAACAAGGACACGAGAGTATTCCTCTCAGCTAAGTCCAAACTACCCACTAGAAACAGACAATATCCAACAAGTATTAATAAAACCCATGGGTGCTTATGATTTAATTAATGATCTAACGAAAACCTTCTCGCACATCTCCTTTTTGGATTTATTGAAGAACTCCCCTACTCACAGGGCTGCTCTTTTAGAAGCATTGGGTTTAGGTCATCTAATTAACATCACTCCACCTCCTGAAACATAGGTAAACCATATAGACTTTGATATCCACCCTCAGGGCAGCCGGATAGGGACACCAAATTCATATTCGAAATAAACAAAATGCCAACAGACGCTGAGATTGCACACCGAGGTGATCCAGCCTTACACTTGCAAGTGTGGGTTTATAACAATTATGTGAAATGCGCGATGGTTGATGATGGGGCAGCAGTTAACATAGTCCCTTTTTCTTTCCTTCAAAATCTAGGGTACGGAGAAACAAATTGTTCCACGACGCGAAATACACTAAGAGGCTATGATAGCCTTAAAGCCACCTCGATTGGAACTATAATACTACGGTCACCTTAGGACCCAAAGCAATCCTGACTGAATTTTATATTATAGATCGAGAAACTAACTATAATATGATCTTCGACCGACCATGGATACACCGTATGAAGGAAATCCCTTCTACGCTATTTCAAGAAGTAAGGTTTTTACACTTAGGAAAGATATTCATAGCCAAAGGTGATCCAAAACCATTCGATATACACTTGGCTGACTTAAAGAGAAGACCAGGCGTTCACTCGGAGTTTGAACTCCCAACAAACCAACTTAATAAACCCACTGACGCAAAACCAGAGGAAAAGTTGGTACCTATGACAGATCTTGAAACCATGAGCCTAGCCAAGACAATCCCAACCCTCAAAGATGAGGCTAAAATTGTAGAAATAGTATCATTAGGAACTACTACAAAGATTATTGAATTACTAGAAAAGGATCTACCAATGTTCCTACCATTTGATTCTATAGGCATGGGATACACCCTAGGTGTTGGTTCTCTTCCAACAGTAGATCTCTGCATGGTAGAGGTAGAGGATGTTAACACAACAAATATCCCAACGCCCATATTCCCAGCTAAGTATTGGAATCTCCATTTCGATGGAGCTAGATGTAGTTACGAGCTGGGGCAGGAGTAATCCTTACTTCTCCCGAGGGAAAATTCCTACCATTTTCCTTTAAACTAAAATTTAAATGCACAAACAATGGTGCTTGAGTACGAAGCCCTCCTCCTTGGCCTCATCTTAGCTAAGAGAATTGGTGTTGATAACATCAGAGTGTTAGGAGACTCACAATTGGTAGCAAACCAAGTTTCTGAGATGTATGAAACCAGAGCCGAGCACTTACAACTCTACAAAATAGCTGTACTAAATTTAAGCAAGGAGTTTGACTTCATATCAATTGAAGCAATCCCGCGAGAACAAAATCTTCTCGCTGATTCAATAGCAACCTCAGCATCACACTTTACTCCAAATAGTAAGTTAGAGGACACCCATTTCATGGTATCCCTTTGTACTGAACCATTGGTAAAAGCAATGTCAAACCCTCTTTTGATGAACAGAGATGATCTGGAACAACCTCGGCAAAGCTTTGAGTTTGAAGAAGGTAACACTTCTTTAATTGAAGAAACAATTGATATTAACATCGAAGCGGAAGATGAACCAAGGATATTGAAGTTAGGATCCTCGTTAACTCCATCAAAAGTAGAAATACACACTCGAGATCCTTAAGGAACATCGAAGGCTTTTGCATTTAATTATAAAGAAATGACAGGGATTACAAACACACATTCCATTGCACAACCTCATCACTAAATCAGATGTAAAACCGATTAAACAAAAATTGAGACCAATGAAACCCAAGGTAGCTCTCATGGTGAAAGAGGAGGTAATGAAACTCCTCCAAGTATGATTCATCAAACCAGTCGATTACTCTCAGTGGGTATCTAATATTGTTCCAGTTCTTAAAAAAATGGAAAGATACGCATCTGTGTAGACTTCCGAGACATTAACAAGGCATGTCCTAAAGACGACTTCCCATTACCATCTATAGATGTCATTGTCAATGCAATTGGGTTTGAGATTTTGTCTCTAATGGATGGATTCTCGGGATACAGTCAAATCAGAATATCTGAACAAGATCAAGCTAAAACCATGTTTACAACTCCTTGGGGAACCTATTGCTATATTGTTATGCCATTCGGTCTCAAGAACGTTGGCGCTACATACCAGCGGGCTATGACGTATATATTTCATGATCTTATTCATAAAATTGTGGAATCCTATGTAGATGACTTGTTGGCCAAGGCCAAGAAGTGTTGTGACCATCCGGAAGTGCTTCACGTCATTCTTTCATGTCTGATAGAATACGAAGTCACGCTAAATCTAGAAAAATGTGTCTTTGGTGTAACAGGAGGGAAGCTCCTAGGTTACATTATATCATCACGTGGGATCGATGTTGACCCAACCAAAATTAAGGTTGTTCTTGAAATGGTCCCACCTTCGGATGAATATGGAATTAGGTCATTTCTCGAAAAACTTGGTGCAATTGGAGATTCATCCCAGACTTAAGTTTTGCCATTCATCCAATCAACAATCTACTCAAGAAAGATTATAGCATTGATTGGACCAAAGACTGCAATGAAGCTTTCGACGCAGTTAAGTGTTTCTTGTTATCACCACCTACGCTAATGCCACCTAAGCTGGATTGCCTATTAATTTTATATTCGCGAGCCACCAATGTCTCGCTAGCCTGTATGCTAGCTCAAGAAGATGATGACAAGAGAGAATGTGTGATCTATTTCATTAGCCGGAAATTTCTCGACTATGAAACACGCTACACGCAAGCAGAACAAGAATGCCTCACCATAGTCTTTGCAACCAAAAGCTTAAGACATTCCATGCTAAATCAAGAAACAAAGGTCATTGTAAAGATAGAGCATTTACGAACTTTCCTCACGCAAGGGTCCTTATCTAAAAAGGTTGGATGCTTTATAACCTTAATGGGTGAATTTGAATTAACATTCGTAAATCAGAAGTCTGTTAAAGGACAAATCATCATGGATTGGTTAGCTGATAATCCATTAGATGGAGGTGATCTAGTAGATCTGGACTTTCCCGATGAGTGCATATACTACATTGAAACCCGACCTTCTATCTCTGAGTGTCCTTGGTACACTGATATTATTAATTATATCATGGACCATACATATCCAGAAGGTGCTACACTACAACGAAAAAGGCATTTACGCATCATCATAGCTAAATACATCATCATAGAGCAAGTGATCTATCGAAAAGCATTTGATGGAATTCTTCTGAGATGTCTCGACATAGAAGAATCCAAGAAGATTCTTCATGAATCTCACAGTGGAATGTGTGGAGGCCACTTCGGTGGCCATGCCACCGCTCGTAAAATACATCAAATGGGATATTTCTAGCCTACTTTAGAACACGATGCAGTAGAGTTTGTACAAAGGTGTCATAAGTGCCAAGAATTCTCCCATGAGATCCACATGTTGGCACAAGCTCTACAACCAATTGCTACTCCATGGCCCTTTTCTATGTGGGGCCTCGATTTGATAGGGAAGTTCTCTCCCTCATCTATAGATGGCCATAATTTCATAATCACGGCCACCGAATATTTTACCAAGTGGGTAGAGGCCATGCCTCTTACTACTGTACCAGGTTCTGTGATCACCAAGTTCATTTTGAACCAAATCATTTGCAGGTACGGTATCCCACAAATCATTATCTCGGATAATGGGACTTCTTTTAAGAATGATGAAGTTCACGAATTGTGCAATAAATTCAAAATAAGCCATCATATGGCCTCCTTGTATTACCCCCAAGCTAATGGACAGGCTGAGGCGACAAACAAAACATTAAAAGTCATTCTCCTTAAAACGGTGAAAGAAAGCAAACGAGATTGGCATTTGAAGTTATATCCGGCCTTATGGGCCCACCGAACCTCAATAAGAACACCAACAGAGCCACTCCTTTTTCACTTGTATTCGGGCGACGGTTTTCCCGCTTAAGGTTGAAATACCCAGTCTCTGTATCTCATTACAAGGGATTCTAAATGAAGACGCTTACAGAGAATCACGTCTCTCCCAACTAGAAAGCCTAGATGAAGCTAGGATAGATGCTGAATAGTGGCACGAGTCTATCTTGTGGCGGATGTGCCGGCAAAGATAACAAGAAGGTCTATGAACGAAACATATACGAGGGTGATCTGGTTCTAAGGCAAGATAGCCGGATCAACAAAAAGACCGGCGAAGGAAGGAAGTTCCGACCCAAATGGTTGGGCCCATACCGAGTCATAAAGGACTATGGAAATGGTGCATATCTCCTATGTACGATGGAAGGTGAGGAATTTGCTGAAACAGTCAATTCCCTACACCTCAAACGATTCTACGCATAAGCAATTAGTATTTCTTGTATATTTATATCTACATTGCATCTTCATATAGTTAGGATCATTTTTTCCACTTGTTTTGTACAACTTTGTGATCAAGGAATTTGTTCTTAAAAAAGTAATTCATTACAAACTTCTGATGGTATTGGCATAAACGCTCTAATCATACTTCTCCATTTCCATGATATCATCAAACTATTTCGGAATCATTTCATCAAACAAAGTTAGATATGACAAAGTCTTAACGGTAACCATACCAAGATCTGCATGCTTGTTCTCACTTTTGGTTTCTTCTTAGGATAGGTGTCTTTCCTATGGTCTGTTCTAGAAGCTTCATTGTGTCACATCTATCCCATATGAATATCTCTTTGGAAGTAAGAGCATGTTGACATTTTACTCAAACAAACAAGTCAAGTATAAATCAAACAAAAAATTTTAAATTTACACATTTCCTTGCCCCACCAACCTTTGGTGATGAGCTTGCATCTCTTACTAGTGACGTAGGGTTGGGAAAGGATGGAAATGCCCTTACTCACCTATGCCTTGCCTAAGGTGATAAACCCACGCTTCTTACTAGTAGCATGGGGCAAGGTGTGGGGGGTCCTCTTGACAAACAAATGTAAAAGGTCATAAACAAACAATTCAAATCTTGAAGTCTTGAGTCAAAAACAAATGAATCGGATGTCCAAAATTCCAAGAGAATTAAAAATCCTAAAACCCAAATTTTGTCTACCATGTGGCCATCTACGGATCTAAGTCTAGATAAACCACAAAGCAAGTTGCATCCCAAAACTATGAAGTCACTCGAGTGGAGTAGGCTTGTAGCATCCTAATTTGGTTCCACCAAAGCTTTGTCTATCTTTCATCACTATCATTTCAACACATTTCATAACTTGTGCCCTTTCCAGCTCTCGGTGATGAGCCCTCGCATCTTACTAGTTGCGTGGGGTTAGGAGAGGGGCAAGTCTATCTACTCATCATACCGGCTTGTCTTCACCACTTTGCCAAAACAAATATGAAGTATCCAAAATTGCTTACAGAAACTAAGATTCAAAATCACATTGTATCTACATTATCATATATCAGCATCATGAAATATGAAAAGAAAGTAAACATTTGTATCATTTGTTCTCCATTGCATACATTCTAAAAAGCATATAAGCATAACATCATAGTTCACATGAGGAAATGGAAATGCAAGCAAAGCCATAAATGCCAAAAGTCTGATCCAAAATAATATATATATATATATATATATATATATATATATAAATGATCAAAATTCTGTACAATGCCATCATGCGCTAAGCATGGTCAAAACACTCAAAGAGCCCGAGATATACAAAAATATCATACAAAAATCTAGGAGAGCCAAGTGGCTTCTCAATCCCTATGAGACCCCTCTGAAGGTGCACGCCCATGCCTAGGACTCCGGCTACGCTAGTGCTCTGAGTGCACAGAGGGCTCAGGATCCCGAGGGGCAGCCGTAGTCTCGCCATGAGAATGACTCCTTATCCAGTGCTCGGCTGTCCTATACTCTGCTAGCTCCGTACAGAGAGTCGATACAATCCTAGCCACATGCCAGATACGGGAAAAGATGTCAGTATGTCTGCCAGCTCTGAGGGCTCCCCTACATCCACAGATAGCTCTACATGGGTCCTCTCCATAGGGATCATCAGGGTATCGGTGCATACCCTGCGAATCGGTCTCACCACTCATCGGTGGTCTCTGCAAACAAAGGAGAAAACAAATTAGAAATAAAACAAGAGATAAAACACAAGTGCAAACAAAAGGAGAGATAGCAACTAAGGCAATCCTAATTAAAAACAAACATTAAAAGGAAGGATGGTAACTTACTCGGATCACTAGGCCTCCAGGATGGATCTCTAGGGTCAGCACCTACCACAGATGCCACCGCTGACTGAGGTGCTCCCCCCGTGGCTAGAGTGACGTAGCGTCCCGCAACGGACTCATCCTCCCCACCATGGCCCTGGGAGAGTGGCTCCTCTGAAACTAGAGTCACCCTCTCTGCACTTCGTTCTACCCTCTCTGCCTGCATGATATCCTGAGTGTCATGCCACTCAGGATCACTGTCCTCCTCTCCCCCTGACTCGCTATCCTCGGCCAGTCTCCTCCTCTGTCTCTCCCCCTGTGAACTCCTCGGACTCGGAGTCTATGTCGATGGGGTCATTGCTGCTATGGGCAGGACTGCAGTAATATGAAGTAAGGGTGCCTAAGGAGCACCGGCTCTCCCTCGGGCACGTACTACCCGCCTAGCCGCAATAGGAACGCCAGGGGTAACAACTATCCAACCCCGGCCCCTAGGACCCCCTCTGGCCTCTCGAATTGACCTGTATACTGGCACTACTGGGGGAAGCATACCCATGTAAGGTAGGCCAAACTGCTGAGGAACTCGGCCAAAGGGGTGTATCTCCACTCGCCCTACTCTATCAATGAGCTGCCCTGTGGTGGAGCAGGAGATCAAAGTAAGAGCCTCCTCACCCCATAAGCCTGCCATGGCCTGATATGGTGTGGCCTCCATGTCATCGGTGGTTAGAGAAGCAACTGGCTGATGAGGTGCTCTGAGCACCGACATGTCTGTCCATCTGGCTACCCTCACAGCTCCGGGATCTGTCACCTCTACACCTCTGCCATAGGGAATGAAGTGCTCATAAACCCAGCTCATAACTAGGGTCGGGTGGCTCAAGGACTGCCCCTGTAAATGGACTACCCTGTATAAGTCATGGTAGGTAGTCCCAAGTATATCTGCTCCCCAGGCATAAATCTGGCCATGACCCTTGATCATGTAATGATGGGAGACCAAGAAATATAGCGGTGTGTCTCCTCCCTTGTCCATAATAGCCTCATGAATCAAGGGGATGGGAAAGCTAGGAATAGACTAAACTCGACCCCCTTCTTCTAACCAGTGGAGATGACTGCATCTCCCATGTAAGAGGCCCACTATGCTATCTCGGGCCTAGGAACTGCTTGTCTCAAGAGTAAGATGTCTCCCAATGATCGGGACCCCCAAGATATGGTAAACATCCTCCTCGATGTGATGGTCCACTCACCTCGAGCGCTGGTAATTGGAAGGTGTTCTGATCAAGATCTTAGTAGGAAAGTAAGTCATAGAGTATGTGACTGGATGGTGCAACATGTGGAACCCATGATATACGTATTATACCAGCCCTCTGAAGAGTATCCTGCTCATCCTGTGAAAGGGCATCTAATACTTTGTCGGGAGCCGCCACACACTCTCTCTCAGCTCCATTGAATGTAGTCCTCCCTCACCTACATACACCCAAAAACACACAAAACAGAGAAAGTTAGAATCCAAATTACATTAGAAAAATCATGAAGACACATAGAAATGCTAAAAATGCAAAAACAATCTCAAACAAGTGTTCTTTTGACATTCTGTGAAGAACCGCCGCCCTAAGCAGGGCTGGCAGTTTCGCAACCGCCGCCTTAAAGGTGGAAGTCTTGTAACCGCCACCTTGAACAAGGCGGCGGTCATGTAACCGCTACAGGGCAGGCGGGGTGGCGGTGTGTCCTGAAAACCCACATGGGTTTTATATCCTAAAAAGGCCAAAAAACACCAAAAAGGACCATTTTAACTAAAAACAAAGCCTACCCAGTAGGCGCCCCCCCTAGATGGACCTTTTGAACCTAACATTTTCAAAAATAACCCCCCCATGACAAAGATTTTAGCATTTTAAATTTTGGAGGTAAAAATGATAAATTGAGGAAAACTAACTTGTGATCTCACGGGTCGATGATCTTCTCGCGGAGGCATGATCGCTATCTCGTCATGAACATTTTGACTCTACTCTCATAAGAAACTGTCATTGTGGGTCCCAGAGCTCAAAATCAATCAAATCAACATGTGCAAATGAATAGGAAAATGGGCCCACTTTCATATATATAGCAGCCTAACTTGTTTTGAATGCCCTTTTTCACAGGTTTGGAGCACCGATGGAGGTAAGTTCTTACCCCCGCACAAATGGTATGTCCTCATTTCCCATTATTTTATCATTTTTTTCTGATCTTTTTTGTCTATCTGCACTTGATTCCTCTTTTCATTTTGCAGGTGGTGGGAATTCTGGATGGCGTCATCTCGACACACGAACATATCAGGTATTACTTCCAACTTCCCATTTCGGGACCGCCATACTCGGATCCACCGTTTTATGCCTCTTCATGGCTAAAATGCTTCTTTGAGGGGGCAATATGTACGTACCCAAAATTGTAAGGTACTACACTGCTAGAACAACGTGACACGTGCCCCAATGATGATACAAGTCTCCTCGCAAGGTGTTTGGGATCTAGAAAAATCTCTCCAAGTATGCGTTATCATCCCGCATGCCCCACTTAGCCCCGCGTGCTTTGTTTTTCTATTTTCCCCTCTTTTCTTTTCCTTTTGCTCTTGATTACAAAACCACCCCTGCCCAGGTGGCGGTCTTGTGACCACCACCACTGAATAGGGTGGCGGTCTGTAACCACCACCACCTTTCAGGGCGCAATCCTTCACGTGTTTTCCAGAATGCTCTTTTAACGTGACTCACGTAAATTTCAACGTTTACTAGCTTTTTTCACCACCTTGGGCTTGCATTAATGATTCTAGTTCCCTGGAATAGTGTTTTACCATTGTTTATAGTTTAAGAGATCAATTTGGTTTTTACCTTGGGTAAATGCAAATGCTATAAACAGTTGGCTTGTACTCAAGCAAATGGCCCCTCAAATTTGCCTCTCGAATTTCTCATTATAATAGATTAGTCTTTCATTTTTCTTAGAATTCTTAGCTTCATTCATTGCATGCATAGTTAGTGTTGTCTTGCTGTTAGGAAGCCACATATCCATCTTGTCCAATTGTTGTTATCACTTCGTCAAATCAATTGGAATAGGATAGTTTGTTTTTAATAGGAAGCCATTAAAGTTGCAGGTTTTGTTCTTCAAATAGGATAGTTTCAAGTTCGGGCGTTTTATGTTGCATGACTCGTAATAAATCCCGTTAGGAGTTACATAAGCCAAGTTCTATACTCTTGTACTATCTCTCTCTACTCGCATTGTATTCATCTGTATCCTAAGCTACCTTTATCCCAATATCTACTTCTATTGATGCTAGCATTACACACTTTTCTGGATCCATGTGAGCACAAAGGAGTGAGAAGATCACACTGAGGGGACAAAATCACACACACCATCAGATTCGCCACTATTCTACAGAATCTAGGTTCTAGCTTTCAAAGTTCTAATTAGGAGCATATCAAATAGAGTAGCCAATCACTTTATTTTAGTTAATTTTACTTTCGATATTGCCAGGGAAGTTGTGGGGATTGATAGTTTCTGAGAGACTATGATTCATTCCTCACTTCTGAGGTAGGATCGAGAGTCTTTCAAATATATTAGATCAGTTATTTCATTATTTAGAATAGATTTACCTTTGCATGCAAGTAGCTATACTCGGTTGCTTTGTTTGTTTTAAATTTGTCATTAGATTAGTTTTCAATTTCTAGATATATTAAAATAGTTGCTCCTTCAATTTCATTCATATAAATTCATCAGAAAAATACAAAAATATAGAAGTTATATATGTTCTAGATATATTTCACATAGTTAATTTTACTTTGCTGCATTTAGTTTACATTGTTGCTTTTGTATGACAATCACGGGCCCTAGAGAGCCCAGGGAATACGTATTCGAGCCAATCGTGCCCCAACCCAATCTCGTCACAACAATAACTGATATAGATTAGAATCTTAGGATCTAAATCTTCTGAACAACGACAAACTTACAACAAATTAGCCTCCAGTTAAGCGGGTTAAACATAAAAGATGACCAAGCACATACGTTTTGGTCAAATCAACCAAACTATAGATTACCCTAGATATATATCCACATGATTGTGGAAGGGTTTGAAAGAGAGAAAACATTCGGTTGTGATCCTTTGGTCCCACAGACGCAGACAGGAGACACTCTCACAGATATAGATACTAGCTTAAGAATTCAGGTTGCACGAATGCCTGTGAGATACTCTGAAAAGATCACACAACTATTAATTCTGAATATAGAGGCTGAGAAAGCATATGACTATTGGATACTAGGGATCAGGGATTGAATCCACACATGACCATAGTAGGACCACAACAAACATGAATCTATGGTTGTGACCCACAAATCCCATAGCCCAATGAGTCCATAGGTGAATCAGACATAGATGTTGGCCTACATATATTAGTATTCAGATCTACTCCACTTCCACCTACATCATCGAACAGTTATCCTTGTTAGACATAGTATCTAATTAAGCTAAGGAGTTCTGGACTAGGCTAGAGAATCACCCATAGAGTCAATTATATTTACCATCCACCCTATGACCTTATCTGGAGACATACACGAAACTATCCCAGGTCATTTTCCACGTATTCCACAACCCATAGACCAAATCACGCTAGAGCTCAATATTGATTAGAGCCTTCGAGTAGTCATCCTTGCTGATCGATCTATCACACCAGTTCAGGTTAGGAGGGCCTTCTTTGCCTTAGATTCGTAATTTCCACTAGTGCGTATCGAAGACATCAGATTGCCTAACTAGTTTGTCTGCATCCCACACATATTCAATCCTCACCATTGTCTGCTCTCGCACGACCTCGGGAGGTCGGGCATGTGAGAAAAGTTACTTGTAGATTCCCACGCTCGCTTGTCACTTTTCCATCATACAAGAACCTATCAAAATGTTCTAACAAGGTGCTAAATATGGATAGGTAGCCGATCATTACATGACACATGCTAGAAAAAACAAAACAAATGAGCGGTTGGCCAATTTATTCAGTCAATCCATGTGCACCATGTGTCTTACATGCCCAAATAGCTCTCAAAAACTTCGACATACATATCTTCTGCTATAGATATCTAATCGGCATGAGCTTGGACTTGTTATGGAGCTACTAGCATCAGCCATAGTGCTAAACATTTAAATTAAAATTTTGGAAGATCTAGTACGTGAGAAATGGGTAAACATCTTTCTAAGCATTAATGAAGCATATTTGATTGCTTCAACAACATGATTTGATATGATCCACCATCCTTCCTCATCCAACATTCCAAAAAATATGAGGAAGCACATCTGACAACCTTGTAGGAGGATTTGCAGGCATTTATCACTAGTTGTTTTTGGTTGAATGTTTGAATATGAGTTTCCCTCTCTTTCTCCTTCTCTTCTTTCTTTATTCTTCTATGAATAGTAGATTTCTGCTTTGTAAAAAGGATCCCTCCTTATTGTAACAACACCATGACAAAATGGTGGCTAAATTACCATGGTTCTTAGACCTTGGCATGGTCTCTACAATGTATTCTCACCTCATGTCGTGAATGTAAATGAATATGCATCCCTTAAGTAATAAAATCATGTTTTGTGGAACTCTTGTTTTCCCTCTCTCTTTTTCATTACATCTCACCTCTCTATTTGCATTTTTTTCTTCTTATTCATACTCTTGTGCTTGCAGTCCCCATGTTCATGTGCTACACATGTTGGAAGGTCAAGCCTGTGTGTTGATCTATGGTGCATGTTGTCTACCCTCTTCCCTGCAATCTCTATGTTTCCTTTGCCGCTCATGGAGAGAGATCAACCCTTTCCTTTTGGCACTATCTTCTTCCCTAGCTTAGGATTTCCCTTTCTACACATCCTTCTATCCGTGGTGCCTTGGCATGTTTAGTCTAGGATTTTATTGTAGCATTAGGAGTAGTAGTAGCGTTAGAGGTAGGTAGATGAACTGGCCTTCTCCAGAGATCCATCTCAAGTGTGGAAGGTCCCACAACTTGGGGATAGTTCCATTGTGATCTCAAACAAGTCGGCTCTTCCAGATTTGAGACATGGGTGTAAGTTTGAAGACCAACAGTTTCCCTTAACTTCTTCCTCATACCTTAATCTAATACCAATGCTATCATTTGTGAATTTTATAAAAATACCAATCCCTCATTCAATACCACAAGGAACACTAGTCAAAGGATAACCATATTAAGGAATGCATGAATCATTTTATAGGTATATTCGAAGGGTCTTATTATCACAACTACCTTAACTCAAAATATATAAATGTGGATAAATTCTACTATTGACACAAGACTAGACATAAATATATCATTCATAATCATAAAAATTCAATCCCTAATGATCAAAAAATCATTGATACCTCTTGTGAGAAACCAAATGATGATCCCACTCCCTCGGTTCAGATCATCCAAACCTTGCTATAGAAGACTCCCATGTGGAGCCCATTCAACTTCCTTTTACAAGGTTTCTCATATATAGAAACCTCCTTCAACTATAAGGAATATTTATTTGTATAATCCACCCAAATAATATTATCGTACTTATCCTCAAATGCAATGAAATTTCATGGATGAGCTCAATTTTGTGACTTGTAAAATTCCCTTAAAGGAACTCATACGCATTTCTTCATAACATCAAAACTTCCTCATGAAACATATCTATCGTTTGAATGATTCCTTCGATAAATCAAAATAATCTCCTCTTACTCTGCCTAACCTTTAGATTCATAACATTCGGACCACAATTTCTCCTTCAAATATCAATGATCCTATTATTGAATTATTAGTTAATGATATGATCAATGATGAGATAGTATTATGAGATGATGATCCTCCAATCCTTGGTAGTGTCATCATTCATAATGCTAAACTAAGACAATGTTTAGTGGATGAAGGCTCTAGGATTAATTTTCTTTCTTTTCCCTTATTCCAAACATGGGTTTCTTGGTCGATGATATAAATCATACCCAACTTACCTATTGTGGGTTTGATAAAACCCTTAAAAATACCCTCAACTACATTTGGATTTCCATCGCATTAGGTCTCAAGATAGTATACACCAAAATCATGGTGCTTGATCATCCTTTATCCTATAACCTCCTTCTTGGTTTCCTATGGACACACCATATGTGTGTAGTTACATTTTTATGCTAAAAATGCATCAAATTTTTCCATAACAATTAGTAGTATAGGAATGATGTTGATCCTAATCCTTTCTAATTACTTGTACTTTTTCCTAATATACATTTTTTCTTTCCCACTATGACCCCGATACAAAATGTGGCTATCAAAAACTTCTTTCCCAACATAATGACATTATAGCTTCCTCTAGTTCTAATAACTCAGGATCATTTTCCTCCCATCCTATAATTCAACGAACCCCTTTGTGACACTACCTCCTCTAGTCATCCATACAAAAATGATGAACTTGATATTGAACACCTCTTTGCATATATGCACTCTCCACATTCTTTTAGCAGAATGGGAGTCACAACATCAAATGACTCCATCAAGCATGACATGTTACATAATTCTCCAATAATCCATACTAATAATACATCTATAAGTGATGAAGATTATATTCGGTCTCATGTTGAATCACATCATTTTTACATCCTACATTATCAACACAATTTTATACAAATGTAAACATCTCATCACAACATCCACATGATTTGTGCATATTAAAATTTTCACTCTCCTTTTTATGACACTAGTAATAACAAGGATGAGGGGATATATCCCTACCTTCCGCTAGTCAATCCTTTATTACTTTATACTCCTTGAGTACTTTAGTAACTCTTAAATTATACTAGTACCCATCTATCTCCAAATGTTTTCATTCCTTGATCTAAATTTGTGTAGCATAGCTATGTTCTATCTAGTGTATATTGTGTACACGAGCATCACATGGATGGTTCGTTGATACCACCTTTTTTACGGCATCGGCTCCTATGCTACTAACACAAGTGGTTCCATATTTCTTTATTTACCTTTTTCATGTCATTAGCCCTTATTCTACTAGCATAGTTGATCTCGTCTTACATAATATACCTTTTTGATAGTATTATCCTCTATGCTACTAGTACAAATGATCATATATTTCGTAATTTATCTATTTCTAACACCAATGAGACCATGTACTACCAAAACAAGATATCTCATTGATACATATGCATATCCCTTACCCTCCCCTCCTGATATCACTCTAGATGCTAATTTCTTAGATGTACACCAAATTATTTCTCACCAAAGATTGTGATGGAAAGAGATATGTGGCCCTTAAGATTTATGTTGAATACAACAATCACCTTGCTAACTCTTGATAACAAGGACACCATTCTTGAATTTTTCCATTCTTGTGAGGACATCATCCCTTCACAACATCATAAAAGATGCCATCTCCATAATAAAACTCCACTTTTGTACAACTTCATTGTTGTGGTGGACCTTTTCAATGAAGTAGTCACAAAAATTGCTAAAGCACCATATCATTTTTAGGATAGAAATACCATGTTGGCTGAAAACACCATTAATGTCCAAATTAATGATGATCCTTATCATATTATCATGTTAGGAGACTAATTCCTTATTTTAAGAAACTTAATTATTAATCGAAGACCGAGATAAAATTAATATAATAGTAATAAGTAATATCTATCATGTAAAGTACAAGAAATTATGCAAGATAGGAAATAAGAGTGACTTGGCTTGTATTGAGAGATCTAGATTGATCCTAAGATGGGAAATAGGATAAAAATGTTAAATCTAGACTATGTAGGTTATGTCGATAAATCGTAGTCCTGGAACTTCTTTGGAAGAAATCACCCAAAGGGGATAGTACCTCCCTAGGTGCTAGTGTCTCGATCTAGTGCTAGTGTCCTAACAAGTTCTCTTCTTCTCGCCTTTTCGGAGTATAAACTTAGCTTCTTCCTTTCATTTTTATTGCATCAACTTCATTTTAGGGTTCATGTATCACACATGTACCTATAAAAAAAACCCTAGTTACCTACACAAGGCTCAAGAAAACATTATATGGAATAAATATTGCATATTCTCGAGTCATAATGACCTCAGCGGTCACCCCAATGTAATGATCACCAAGAGTTGCACTAAATTTTAGAATCTATGTAGTTCTTGTGTTTGTGTATGTGTTTGATTTAATTGTGTCATTGAAACTTGGTTTCCCTTAGGCCATCGTAGCAAGATAGCAGGATACAACTAATTTCCCCAAGATAAATGTGTGAAATGGAATTCAGAATAAGCCCTCATATGTAGTGAATAATGAAGCCCAAATATAATCCTTAAATGTTTCTCCTTTCCCAAGTAGTAGATAGTAATTTTATAGACCCTAATTATAGTAAGTCATGTATATATGACTCCCTTTTTTGAAGTTTTTCATTAACAATCGAAAGTGATAAAAGAGACTTTAGAAAAGATAGAAAATGATATGGCCTTTCAAACCCGATAAAGGAGCGAAATAGACAAAAGAATCTAAAGGGGATAGTAACACCGGACACTCCTATCCCTAATGGGTAGTATTTTCTAAGATACTCAAAAGATATAGTAGGAAATGCTTATTTGGGTTATGTCTTGTTAAATGTCCAAAAGTAGAGCGGCCATTTGAGAAGAGAAAATGTCAAAAGTATCAAGAGGGATAAAGTAATGTAAAAATAAAACAAGTTTTATTAATGGCTATTTTTCTTATTTAGGAATCAAGCATATAATGACATACTAAGAGGTGTGATGTAAGTAGTAAGTACATGATTTTGTAACTACATTTAACCCCACTTAATTTTGGTGAATGAATATTTTGGTAGCATAAAGTAGATAAGAAGAGTGTACCTTGTGTAAGTTCGAAGGAGTTGAATCGATAATGTATGGAATGAGGATTGTATTTGATGTAGTTTTGAATGGAGATAGTAGATTGTGTATCATGGAATATAGAGGAGGATAAGGATCCTATGGGTGACCTCTTGTGTGTAGTATAAATGATTCCTACATTTGTTCCTTTATTATTTCCTTTACTCGAAGTTTCTTGTGCTATAAGGTTGTTCCTTGTTCTATTTGTGTGTTTCCCTTTTATTGAAGTAAGTTTGGACCTGTAAAATAAGATAAGTGTAGTCAAAGTTCATGATTAATAAAACTAAACTTTAAAGTAGTAAATGTGAAAAAATAAATTCTTATTCAAAAACAAGTGAATCAAGGATAGGGTACACCTATGTGCCATGAAAGAAGAGATATAATTATTATTTTATGTTTTATGCCTTAGAGATGGTCGGAATGTTACTGAAGATGTAGGATTCCTATATCCAAACCGATAATTTGAGCATCATGTTTCTAGAATAAGGATTTTAGTGTCTTGTCTCTAAACTAAGGATTTAGTCATCTTGTTGTCAAGGGAAGAGTATTGGGAGATTTTTAGGATTATCCCTCTAACTATTAACATTTCCCCATAGATAAGTGTCATTATAAATGGTCAAAACCCAATAGAAATTAGTCATATATGATCCCTAGAAAGTAGAGTAGTTAGTTCAATTACCAAAAGTATATAGCTTGAAACTGAAACTAAGTATTTGTTACTAGAAATTGAAAATTATTGTCATTGGAAACTTTTTAATCCTATAATGTTAATTTTTATACCCTAGGATAGAACTACCTAGGTGGGACACTAGTGCCCCTCACTCCTATTTTTTTGGGCACTTCTATACATGTTGTTATTTTGGCCCAATTCTAATTCCAAATATATTTTTAATCTTTTGTTTATCGTAATTTTTTTGTGTACCATTTTATATTTAGGTAATCATAATTCCTATATATGTGTACACACTCTAAGACACCCCTTCATAATTTCACACGGTAATTATACTCTTCTACGAATTTGCATTTACGATTTTACCACTCATAACCACTTTTAACCATAAAACAAACTAACAAAAAAAAAAGAAAAAGATAAATCAAACAACCTAACCTCCTATGAGCTCAAAACAACCTTAAACCATTACAAATCTGAAAATTCCACAAAAGGAAATGGTTTATACCAAACTAACCATTCTCCTCGAATTGGATAAAAAATGGTGTAGTTCCTTGCAATCAGCACCGATCGGTGTGGATCGGTGGTGATCCATTACAACATCATCAATCATATAAAAACAAACTCAGTCCTTTTACAAAGGATTCTCATATCAATTATGACATCTAGCCTCCAAGCTTGCACATGACAGGCCCAAGCTATTTGATTTTGTATGTTAACACAAATGTGAAGTGATCAATACTATCATGTTGTCTCATACTCCCTTTAGAGAAATATTTCTTCGTATTTAGTCATTTTTGTTCCATCCTCCTCAAAGGTATGTTATTTTTATTCAAATCAATATCCTTTTGTTCTTAGGTTTTATCATTAAAATCCAAACACTTTTCTTTTAAAGGTACTTATTCCTTCATTCATAATCATAACCATCACAAAATCATATTTTGATTAATTAGGTTTTGACAAAGGTGATCGATATCGATCACCTAGATCGGCACTAATTTACAATCCTTGCTAAAATTCCTTTATTTTACATTATTGGTACATAATGATGCGTCTCTCTAATATTCTATAATTATGACTAATTATTTGTTGCTTGTAAGCTTGTGTTTCATTAGATGACCCTTCTAAGAGTACTTTATGAACTAGACACAATTATTGACACTGTCGATTGTGTGCCATTCATTTATGTGGAAACAATATGACATTGACAAGTTAATCCTCTACATCATCACCCTCACACCTAACCCAGATGACATCACTAAGTAGCTGTACATTATTTTTGAGTAGAGTGATGAGCCCAACCTATCTTTGGGACAAAATTTTTAATCCCCCTACCTATCATCAAGGACATTGATTAACTTCTTGTATCTAGGCAACACACAACTATAGCTTGTTATCCATATTATCCGATAGTATCTATATTGTTATCATTATTTCTAGATTAATTGTATAAAAGTGATTTGATACCCTTAAAAGGAATCCCTTGAGGTCTTGGGATTGACCTTTTCCAAGAAACTTTCCTCATTATCATCTAATATATTTCTTATCAAAGTTGTCTATGTGTGTGCATGTTTCTGGTTCTTTGGAAAATAATCTTCATCCATGCATTCGAATGCACCTTCTTCTGCGATCTACACACAGTATCATTAAACTTTTTCATTTCTAAGTTTTAGCGGTTTGTTTCATATAATTAAATTAAATCCTAAAATCTATTAAAACATTCTAGAACGCTTGGTGGGACCTTGTCCCTCTAAATAAAAATTATACATTTCCATAGTAGAAACCATTTCTTGTAATATCAACTAACTTTTCAGCCCAAATTCCTTTGGTGACTTCTTGTAATGTGTAAATTAGAAAGGATTATTTTGCAAATAAAGCTATTTCTTTATTCTCTCATTTCAATCTCTTTTTAGTAATGCACTCTATGTGTTTTCCTCGTCAAAATAAACATTTATTTTGGGTCTTAAAAATGAACTTACATTTTCATCCATACTTGATTATCTACTTTAAGTAGGGGTTAAAATATAGATTTAGCACTTCTCCTCACACAACCAAATCATGTAAAATAAAACTTAAATTTTAAACATTCCCTTCCATTTCTACCTACTTGGATTTCATCAGCAAGGGGGAAGTTGACTCAGCATTTTGGCCAAGTATAAATAATTAATGGGTGGTATATTAGCTAAGCACATGACACCGTTATCACTTTGGGACCGTGAAGTGAGGGTTAGACCCCAATATCACACCTTGTACTAATGAAAACACATATTTAGACCTCTCATACCCTTGGGTATATTGAGGAATCCATATTAAACATATGTAAAACCAACCCTAGTAAACTTGATTATTAGTACCTTCTACAAGCCATATTTTCTTTTCACATATTTTTAATCAATCAAGATAATAAAAAATCTCTTGTTGATTGTGTGGTTTTCATTTTAAAAACTATATTCCTTTTGTTTTCTAATTTTTGTTTCATGGTTTTAAAAATACATCATCCTCATGTCTAGAACATTATACACATGTAAAACCCATAGAAACAACCCAAGATCCCCCACGCTCTCCCGGTGTCTTTTAAGACACATCATAAACTCTAGAACCTCCTTACATGGTCACACATTACTTTGATCTTTGGTGAACTAGAATTTAAGGGACTTTTGGATGAAAACCATATTTCCCATAGTATTTATCTTGCTTTCTAGGTTATTCACATTCCATATTATAATCCATAACCCGAGCCACCTCTCACTATCATCACCTATGATCATTATCATCTCATTGACCCTAATTTTAGCCGATTATAAAAAAAAATTACTCCTTATCTTGTTGTTGGTCATACAAAAACATCTGGAACTATCTCATTTTCCCTTGTAATCATATTTGAACTTAATATTATCTCGTCACAAAAGCTGTTAGGATAATTAATTATGCATTTTATAATTAATTATTGTTATTAATTAATTATTATTGTTATATGGTTTTTAAACCATATTTTTCTTATTCCATAGTCGTAGGATTATTTTTTGCATAGTTGCAACTTATCATTTGTTTGTATTAAATTAATTATTACTTCTGGATGTATTTTGGAAGCTGTTGTAATTTCAGTTGTACCTATGCAACCTTTCTTTTGTCTACACATGACTGTACAATACCTATAAGTATTACAGTCCATTCATTGTAACCTGGTTGATTTCACATTAATAAAATTCATAGGCTACCATCCTTGGTTTGTGAAACTACAAAAACATGGTTAACCAGAAGGACCCTTACCATCTTCCTCCTTAGTTATCCGTCATAGTACACAATATCAAAAGAATATCCCACCATCTACAATTATCCACATGACATCCAATTCTCCTCCTCCCTTGATGGGCTCCTTTGGTATGCCCAATTCTATAAGTTCCCTAGTTACATCCTAGCTTGTAATCTCTCAACAGGTCCTCATCTACAATCCTAAACTTAGTTGTATGTATTTCCACATCCTTGGTTTTTATCAACATGAGTGTTATCACTAGTGCTCGACCCCTCTCACAACCCTCATCTACAACTAGTGTCCCATTATTTGCTCACATCCCCTCTTAATAAAATCCACAACCCTCACATCCCATCCTTAACACTTTTATACCCCATCCTTACCAAGATATCCACTCTTCCTCATAATCATTAGTTTCTTAGAAAATGTAAAATATGCCAGGGAAGCCTTCACCCTTTTCAAAATCATATTTTACCATATCATCAATATCAGAAATATCACACCCCATAAAATTTAGTTGTGATTACATGGGGTATGTCGTAAACTGATGAAATTCATTGCTTGATGCAATAAAGATTATTTAGTTGCAATTAGTATTGAAGTGTACCTTACTAAGTTAGATGATTTCATTATTGGTTACTTCTCCTTGTTGTTGTACCTATTATATATATTTCTCATCATCTATCTTTCCTTGAGGAAAGTGACTATGGAAAATGGATGCATGATCATTTATGGTGCTCGTTATTTATAACATTATTTACTGTCTCAAGCATGCCTTAATCTAGCATGATAGGTTATAATGTCTCTAAAGTGAGGGGCATCTATATCAAGTCCATATAAGGTAAAAAAAAGGTATAATTATGTATTATTGAACAAGGGTAAAGGTTGATCATATGAATTAAGTTATTTTAATAAACTATAATTTAGGGCTTACTACTTATAATGTATGAAGGTTCATGAACACCAAAGTCAAAGATCAATATTTTTATTCTCCTAATAATTGTGTTGGATAATTGAAAATTTAATGGTTTTGATGGAACATATATCACCAAAGATTTATAGACGACCACGGAAAAAAATACTATGAATCATGATATAAGTTTTATGTAATGATTGATTATTATTTTTATTAAACATGCAATCTACATGTGATTTCTATGGGTCTAGTTGACTCATGCATGGGTAAGGGTTTTGTTGATTGATCATTATTAATATTATCCTAGGTTTATTAGCCATCCATATGTTAGAAGTTGAATTATTGTTAATTTAATCTAACCTCTAAATATGGTGGGAAAGGAGAAGAAGGTGGTGGTGTGGACTTCTAGGCCACCTGTGTGGTTCCTTGGTAATTAATGATAATTAATTTCCTCAAACTTAGTAAGCTTCATTGACAAGTTACCATTGCATGAGTGTTTCGTTTGATTGATTTTGAATTTAAACTAGAGTTTTGCAAGCTCTATATGCGAAAGTTTTGTGATGTCATTTATAGATTTACAATTATTCTTTGCATAAAGGAAATAAGCCATGAGTTTTTGACTTTCGGTGAAATATATTTCGGAAACATTAATAAATCACTATCTATAAAAGATAATGTAGATTCTTGAGGGCTATAATCATGGAATCAACTCCAAGTTTTGGAATTGCAAAAGAAACTTGGAAACAAAAGGAGAAGAGGAAGCTATTAGTTTCATGAATGATATGATCAATTTCTTCCTAATACCTTACTCCATTTATTATTCACATGAATAAATCTTTACATTCAATCTTGTTCATTAATATTAATTTGGATTCTCTTTTTTGAGGATATATTCTCACGATTATTGTTGATTCTTTTTATGTTCAAATTTGGGTTTGAAATGGAACTCTGAAAGATACTATATAGTCTACATCTATGTGGAATGCCTTGGTGGATTTATTTACACGTATAAACTATCTAATAAAACTACAGTGTATTTGAAGAAAATACATTGTATATGGTGTAATTAATAAATTTATATACATTTATACGTATGAATAGAATTCATATATTTGAGGGTGGTTACCTTATCAATCACCTAGTGGGTTTTGAAATTTGGGTTAGGAGATGTGTAACCCCTTCTACCTCGATGAGCATATTCCACATGGTATCTTTGTCTATTTATAGGAAGTTTTGTTTGGAATTTGAGTCATAGTCTATTTCTCCTTTGATAGTGAGCAAGCTTGTATTACCTTGTTGGTGTAGTGGGTATGTGATTCTATGGGTGGAGTTCAAATGGTCATTGTTTTCCCCTTTTGATTTAAATTTGTTGATGATATTGGTTTGGTATCGAAGTATTCATTTGAATATTATCTAGATTAGTATGTATACTATGAGTTTCATTCTTTGATTTTTATAGTGTTACAATGATAGCACTTCTTGACTTATCATACTAAGTTGCAGAGAATGATTGTAATTATGATGAATTACCATCTATAAGGTTTCCATTTGGATAATACTGCAAACTTATGTTTGGCTTCCTATGAAATTTTGATGATGGCTGGTTCGTTAGACCATCTATAGCAGAGTAGGTATCTTGATCGAAATATGTAAATCCTTGACTATAATCTTTCTATATTTAGAATGCTTACTAAGAAACTAGGAAGTTCAATCTTTCTCTCTTTTGGTTCTACTTTGTTAATTGCAATGGAAATCTCTATGATGGTGGGGCATACTTTTTTAGCATTAAGTATATCGTGTATACTAATTCAAGATCAACATGCCTAATTAAGGGATTGTATTACATTCTCTTGTTGTTTGATTGTGACTAAGGGGTATTGTGTTGGGTTTTCATTTAGGATCTTGGTAGATAGAGGTTACTACTCAACTTTGTTTGGACAAGATCAAATATGACATGGTAATAATCTTTGTTCCTTTGAAGTTATTTAATCTTGGGATCAATGTTTTGAGTATTGTGTATTATCATGGTGTCATCGAATTGGGTATTAGTTTGACCTTAGAGATCTTAACAGATTAAAGTAATCGTTAGTTACAGGAATAATTATGTAGTATTTTTAATTAGCACTGTCGAATATGTGCCAAGTACAGTCAACTTTTATAAAATGGGTATGTTAACTAGTCATGGGATTATATAAGATCCTATATAGTCATTAAAAGTATTACGAGGGTTTATGCACTCGAATGTTTGGAATAAACCTTCTATCGGTTTGACTAGGATACTATAACAATTGGTCTACTTGGTGATTGATTGTTGTTAGCTTTCGAAAATAAGCAATCTCTTATTAAGCTTAACATTTTTTCATAGTGAGAGAATTTTCTCCCTAGTAAATATTAATACAATGATTGTATTAGTATGTTATGATTAAAATATGGGAAAATATTGTCTATTTGAGTATTGATGGATGTTTTTTTTTAAATTAATATTTTTACTACTTGTTCTATAATTAATTATGTAAATATGAAATTCCATTAAGGTAATAGTACATAATATTATGGGATGTTGTAATGAATGAAAATTTAATGATCTTTGTTGATTTTATTGGATCTTGTGAGTTTTATGTTTATATTAATTATAGAATTTTATTCATACAAATATTAAATAACATAAGCCACTAAGTGGGAAATGGGTTTTATCATGTTAGTTTGGTTGGAATTGACCATGTACAATGGAATATTTTCCATGTAGGTTATTAACATTGCAGGTTGATTATGAAGGAAGATGTGACTTACACCTTTTCTCACTATTATGTCTTGATGAAATCTATAAATTTGTTCTTGTTGTGAAAAGATGAAAAGAATTGTATTTTAGTAAGGCATGATGCTTGAAACAAGATGTGATTATTTTGATAATCAGTTGTGGACATGTATTAGTGATTATATGTTGATGATGTTGTTTTGAATTGAGAAATGCAATTAATTGTATTGTATTTGACTAAGAAGAAAAGGAATAATTTGTTGTGATAATAATGATAGAAAGGAAATGTTGCCGTTAATAATAAATTATTATCTTTGATAATACCTATTGTATTGCAATAATTATTATCCTAATAATGAGAATGTTGATAGTTTTCTATGACTATGTAATAAGTATTGGTATAGAGTTGGCAAGTGATTAATTACATAAATGATATTTTGATTGGGAATCTATTCGGATATGCTATTATAATCTTTACAATTTTTTTATGATTGAAGTAATAATACTACTATAAATGTGATGACAAATCAGACTTAGGGTTCTTGCAATAAAGACTCCCTCAGGTGGTATGGGACATTTGAGGAAGTTTCAATTTTATTGTGTCCTACTCTTGGTTTGTTTTCTACCATATAGAGAGAGTCTTTTCAATAAATACTAATGGATCTAGTGGATTATAAATATACATATACATTTATTAATTGAATACAATCCATATATTGAATGGTATATGTGTAACTGAAATTACAAATGATTGACTCATATGTAATGAGGAAGTTTAATATTTATACCTAAGTATGTAAACCTTATGGATTTTTATGATTGTATACATTCAGTGATGATTTTTACATTTTTGTTCTTATGAAAATATAACAACATGGTCAAAATTTAATAGTTAGGGGTTGCGTAATTAATGTAGTTTTGCTGCCCTAATTAACTCAATGTTTAAGAAATGTGCACAAGCCACTTGTGGGAGTTGATTACATTTTATTCTTTGAAACTAAGATCTAGACCTTATTATCAAATAATTAATGGGATGGATATCATTGTGTAAAGAAAATTAATCTTTCATAAACAAATTTAATGAGGTGGAAAGTTACGAAAAAATTATTACACATGTCGTGATCAACATGGAATTAAGTTGTGTTATGAAGAAATTTTTTCCCATCCAATTAGTCTAGTTGGCACAGTCATGCTCACCTCAACAGATGCACAAGTTTTGCATGGATGCGTGACTTAAATTAATTTAACTAAATAAGTAATTCAATTTTGATAACTAGATCAAGTGATATGGTGATGGGACATGTTTCTATTGATGAATGTGTCATCATGAAACTGAGCATGGCATACATGACTCTAAAACTTTGGCTGAAGTAGTGTATGGTAGTACACTATCAGGATGCACCTAGTTCTAGCATAAGTGTGTGATGTCAAATGGGATTCAATTGATTGAAATCTTAGTAGACACTTAGAACAACACTTGTAAATCAATGTTGAGAAGGAACTACTCGTATACTTTTTATTGTGGATTGAAATATTTTTCTATAGGGGATCAAGTAGGATCTAGTTGACCAATAATCTTACACATGCTCTATTGATTTTCTATCTAAAAATTTGTAATTATATCATGTTGTATTTAAATGTTAGATGTACATGTAAATAATTGAATGCATATGAATTAAAATGTGGGGTATTTAAATCAGTGAAGTATGAAATCTAATGTAAAATTTAATTAACAGAAGGTTATATAATTTAGCATGGGCTATAAATGATGCTACTCATTTCAGCGTATGATAAATTAAGGGATTTATAACTCGTGTGCTTGAATTTAATCACTACATGTTAAATTATTAAAGGCCTTAATTGTAATGAAGGAGTTACAAAAATCCCTAGTTGAGAAATGTAATAAAGAGGTTGTTACATTTTTATATCAAAGCTGAAGGTTGCAAATCTTAGAATTATTAGGTCACATTAGGATTACTAGATTCTTATTTTATTAACAAAATAAAATGAATGCAAGAAGGATGTACCATGGATAATGAACCAGACCAACTTAAGCTTCAGGTTTGATAGTAAATAAGTTAGATAAAAACTCTAACATTTTTTCGTGACACACGAGACCTAAAGGATGTTTGGAACAACTAGTTAAGTGTGAAAACGATCAATTCTTTGTAAAATAACTTTAACTAATTGATAAAAATTAGCAAGGGATTTTCTTAATTGTTAAATCATCGAGAGGAAAATTTTTGGAACTTAAAATCCAACATGAAATTGGATCCAAAAAGGTTATATAAAGTAGATAGGGGTGTACTATTTATTGTCAAAGTATTGTGCGAGAAAAGCCAAAAGGCTAGAATGAAAATCTACAATGAATTCAAACTCATAAAGAGAAAAAGAATAAAAAGAGCTTTGAATCTTTCTCACATAAACTTATAGGAAAAAGTGAAGGAAATATATGATAGGAAAATGTCAATTGTCATGGTGAAACCTGTCAAACCGCTGGAACATAACAATCTAAAAGAGAAAAATAGTGGTTTTCTTGATTAAAGGAATTTTAAAAATATTATTTTTGAATGACTTATAGTATTTTTGTCAATTATTAAGACATAATTTAATATATATTACATATTGGATGACATACTTAAGTTCAGTTAGGAACCTAAGATGTGGTAATTAAAATTGGATGTTTGGTTGAAAAGTAAGTGTCCTAAAATACTTTTCATCTAGAAAAGGAACATGGGGTAGTAAAAACAATGTCTTCCAATTTAATTTTGCTTTACAAAGTGATTAACTTTGACTGTTATGACATAAATCAATGTTTTCACTGATATGGAAGATAATCAATATGTGGAAGCATGGGAAACAACAAGCCTAAAATTCAAAGAGAGGAATAATTTGGATTATTTGAGTAATCATTGACAATGAATTTATGATGAAGATATCCAAAATATTAAAACCATGGAAGTATTTGGATAAAAATATTCAGGAAAGAAATATCATTTTGCAAATTGCAAATAAAATTGAGGATTGCATGGGAAAGGTTTGGAAAGACAAGTGAGTAACAAAACAAAACAACATTGTAAGGCTTGGGGAAAAATTGAAAACAATGTATCCTCAATTGTTGTTGTGTAATATAACTTGTTTTTGAATTTGTGTCTTGTTTATTAAGAAATATATCAGATTTTGACTAGATGTAATGACAAAATTTAGATCATGTTTTTGACTGTGTGACATTTTTTGTTGATTGGAAGGTTTTAACAACTAATAAATTTGAGTTTTATATCTGAAAATTTAGAGTTTTTATGGAAAGTAATCAATTTTTTACAAGATTATTAGATATAATCTATGATTGATTGTTCGAATTCAATTAATGTGGTAAAAATCATCAGGACAATGATTCATTAAGAGGGGAAGTATGTCACACCCCACAAAATTTAGTTGTTCTTACATAGGGTATGTCGTAAATCGATGAAATTCAATACTTGATGTATTGAATATTCTTTAGCTGTATTTAATATTGAAGTGTGCCTTACTAAGTTAGATGATTTCATTATTGGGTGCTTCACCTTCTTATTATACCTATTATAGATATTTATCATCATCTATCTTGCCTTACTGAAAGTGACTATGGAAAATGGATGCAAGCTTGGTTATGGTGGCTGTTATTTATAACATTATTTACCCATCTCAAGAATGCATTAATCTAGAATGGCGAGGTCTTATGTCTCTAAAGTGAGGGGCATGTATATCAAGCCCATATAAGATAAACAAATAAGGTATAATTATGTATTATTGAACATGAGGGAAGGTTGATCATATGAATTAAGTTATGTTAAGAAATTATAATGCATGCCTTAATAATTATAATGTATAAAGGGACATGAACACCAAATTCAAAGCTCAATATGTTGATTCTCCTAATAATTGTGTTGGTTAATTGTAAAGTTAATGGTTTTGATAGAACATGTCTCACTAAAGAGTTATAGACCTTACCCCTGAAAAATTACTATGAATCATGATATAAGTTTGATGTAATGATTGACTATTTGTGTTATTGAACATGTTATCTACATATTAATTCTATGGGTCTAGTTAACTCATGAATGGGTAAGGGTTTTTTTGATTGATCATTATTAATATTATCCTAGGTCAATTTTCCAAGCATATATTATAAGTTGAATTATTGTTAATTTAATCTAACCACCAAATATGGCGTAAAAGGAGGAGAAGATGGTGGTGTGAAGTTCTAGGCCACCTACATGACACCTTTCTCATTAATGATAATTAATTGCCTCCAACTTGGTAAGATTCATCAAAAACTACCATTGTATGAGGGTTTCATTTGATTGATTTACAAAGTTGAACTAGAGATTTGCAAGCTCTGTATGTGACAAATTTTTAATGCCATTTATAGTTTAATAATTGTTATTGCATGAAGGAAATAAACCATGAGTCTTGTATATTTTGGTGAAATATATTTTGGGAAACATTAATAAATCACTATCTATTAAAGAGAATGTAGATTATTTAAGGGTTTTGGTTTTGGAATCAACTCAAAGTTTTGGTGATCTGGAGGATTTTTGGTTTTTGTAAAGTTTCCTAATCCTCCCTAAAACATGAACATGTTATAGATTGTTTTGATACCTTTATGATGGTATGTAGAACTACTTAAATGGAGTCCGGATACAAAATTTATTGTGGTTCAAAGATGTGGTTTGAAAATGGTCCAAAATGGTCAACTAGTGAATCACGTGTTGACATGTGGAAGTTTGGAAAAAGGTGAAAAAGGTTAAATGTTGTGTTTTCAATCCTCTGGTCTTAGAAAAAGAAAAATTTGATGGGCCCCGCTATTTGTTGGTTGGGGGCCCTTAGCCAATTTCGGCACACTCTTTTGTAGGAGGGGTACCTTTGTTTCCTATTTCATACCATTATCGTATTTTTGATATTATATGCCATATATATCTCTAAAATTTCCCATGTGGGATTATTGTATTGGAGATTTGATTTATACATTTCAGAGTGAATTGTATAGCTCGAGTGAGTTTTTATTAGCTCGGTGGGGTGATCAACTCCTCTTGAGTTAATCACGATTTTACCACATTGCTCGAGATTACCTTATCCCCTATTACATTTGACAAGTATATTAGTTGATTTGCATATTGTTGACAAAAATTAACCTTCATAGTTGTATTGATAGGACAATGGGGTGAAACTAGATCAACCTCGAGTATGACGGGGTTTCAAAGATACCCACAGATGATGTTGATGGATGTTGATTATTTCACTCGTGAATAATGGATCAAGCTTTCTTCCCGTGACTAAATATTTAAATATAGACTCTACACAAGATGGAATTAGTAATATGGATAGGTAGGTTACCTAGCAAAGTCCAATTCCCAGAAGCTAAAGGACTTCTTTACATGGATGTTAAACCATTTTTAAAAACACTTAATTTTTTTCATGAAAATGGGATACGAAGTGTATGATATATGAGAATATATGATTAAATGTCTATCAATTATTTAGTATATTACGAAATCCAGCTAATAATGATAATATGAAAATAAATGAGTCTATGGCTCAAAAATTAGAATCTAGGTCGAGTATCCATATTCTCATAGATATTGGAACCCACTAAAGAGGTGAGGTTTTCTTCCTCATAAAGTAGGAGTCGTTTCCTTGATGTAATGGTATATGAAGAAGTCTAAAATCTCCTCCTCTATGTCCTACTGAGACATGTAAGCTTAGAATCTAAATCTACAAGGTTGACTTCACTCCCGAGTTTGGATTTAGGGATGTTGAATCCCACTTCATGGTGGTACTCATACTAAGATAGATCAGCTTGGATACACTCCACTTCATAATAGGCTTCCCAGAAATCTTCAGTGCCCTCACAGATCTTCTGGGTGGACTTAAAAATGGTCTCTAGTATGTCAATTAGATTTACGTGAATGAAACACAACTCTAGGTCATTTGGTAGGTCCTATTGCTCCCAATGCAAATGATGTTGAAAAATTTGTAGTGTAATGATGTTAGTGATCGGATGATTAGGGCCTCCTATGACCATCTAAAATCCATGCTTGACAAGATATTAGTAACACAAAAGGAAAAAGTATTTGATAAAATATTCTAAATGAAATTTGATTGTTAAATAGTCTAAAACATAGAAAATGCAGAAATTACAAGAATCGCAGGTGATTCTAGTAAACGTAGGTGATTTTGAGAAATATTAATAGACTGCTAAAGTGAAAGAATAGATTAGCTAAAACAAAACTATGATGATCTTTTGAGAGAAAAGGTGAGATTAGAAATGATTAGACATATTCATTTAAGATGAAAGAATGAAATTACAAGATAATAATGAACCTTTGATTAATGATGGGAGATGATAGGTGACTGTGATTGTGGTTGGATGATGAATGATATTCTAAACAACTCTAAGATACCCGACAGACGTGAACGTGTTTTGGATGGATGTAATATGACACTAATAAAACCCGATAACACTCGATAATGCTTGAAAACATCTCTGAATTATCCTAGATGGTCCCTAAGAGAGGCAGAAAGCTAGTATTTATAGATCACTAGTAGTCGAGGAAATTCCTATCATTTTTGGTTAGTTTGAATTTGGGAGAGATACGAAGGAATAAACCTTCTATTTTGAACTTTAGTTCTTAGGGATTTCAAAATATTGTAGTGTGATAACTTAGAGAGGTTAAGATGTGGTTAGATGAGGATAGAGGTGGTTAGGATGGATGTGGGGATGATTTTAGTAGGTTCCCTATTTTAAACTAGTCATAACTAGTGAAGTAAGGGTTTGTCATAGGGATAAGTTAGATGAAGATAGAGGTAGTTAGAGTAGGGATAAATTTAGAAGGTTTCCTTATTAAACTAGTCGTAACTAGTGAATCAAGATGAGTTCACATGGTGAGGTGTTGGGGTGAAGTGGCATATCTATTTAACTAATTAATTAATTAATTAGCCATGAAAAGAGGGGATATGAATTTAGGAAATGTGGGATTATTTAATTAATTAAAGGGGTGTGGGGGTAATGACCTAGGTTTAGGGAGGTCATCTAAATGATGTGATGATGAGTTTAATTGAGTTAATTAAAAGGTCATGAAATGGTACGCGAACATGGGTACATTTACTTGATTATTTGTGTAGGAATGGGGTGTGTAGATTTTTGGTGTCTATATATTTCCTTTCTATCTCACATCTTAGTAAGATGTTCGACAAAAATGATAGAGAGTGTTTGGTTTGTATGGGTGATTCAGGTCATAGTGTAATACAGAAACACCAATTGTTTACTTGTGTTTTATTTTTCAAGGGTTACCCAGTCCAAGGGGTTATCGAAAAGAGTGTGCCACTAAGGGATTAGCTTGATACAAAAACCAAATGGTTTACACCTATAAACGTGTGATCTATAGAATCAAGCTATTTTAATGGGAAATTTAAGTGATGGGGGCAAAGGTCACGCGTACCATGACGTATGACAAGTCCTAAAATTTGGTGCTTGTTTGACTTAGGTATTTGGGTCCTTTGAGAATTACACACTTGTGTAAAAGTGGTGTTTTTCATGCTTAAAGATGCAAATGCTAACTATTTGTTTGAGAGAGGATGAAACATTGATGTTTAGGGGAATCACCCATGATTGGAGGTAGAAATGTTGGTGATTAGATTGGGTTAAAAGTAGGGTATATATATTTACCTCGAACCTTTTGGTTGTTCTTTTTAACTATAGGGTAAAAATGGCTTGGTCAATTTTTTTGAGTATTTTGAGGTGATTTTGAGTGATTTCAAGTAATGGCATCGTCTAGTAGAAAAATAAAACCACCGATAGCCGAGGTAAGTCAATTTTATTTTTTTTGTGTGAGTTTAGATAGTTTTAGGATCTTTTTCTATTTTTGGGGCGTACGAGTACCACGGCTAGAATCGTTAGCAATTGATGCAATCACCAGCTATTCGAAGTAGAATCATTGGCAATTTGGATGAATCGGTGGTGATTAATCTATGTTTTTGAAATTTTTATAAATAAGAGTTTTTGGTGTTTTTTTAGATTTTGTAGGTGTATTTTTATGATTTTTGATGTGTTTATTGATGATACTAATTGTGGGTTTGTTCATTTTTACAAGTGGATGTGAAATTAAACATTTGAGACCGCATTCCATTGATTTTAGAGTAGGTGAGGGAGGATATGTTAGATGATGATTGGGATCACGTAGAGGCTATCGGTTTGGTTCTATGTGGCATTACGGATATATATCCATAGATACTCGGGCTAGATACTAACATTTCTAGAGAGGTGGAACTTTTCCACCAACACTTTTTGGTTTCCTATAGGAGAGGTCACTATTACCCTGGAGGATGTGCACCATATTTTGAGACTACCGATCTATGGGTCAGTAGTGTATACTATCACTAAGGTAGAGAGGGATGGTGTGATGAATAGGTTTTATGGGGAGGACATTAGAGATATCATATATGAGTTTGGGGTTTTTCTTATGGCCATGTTTATTTACCTAAGAGAGTGGGCAGTGTACAAATGCATATGATTATGATGGCCATCATGTGTTATGCTTTCCTAAATTCTAGGAGTGGTCATTTTCCATGGATGATTGAAAGGATGGTGTATGAGATGATGAAGCATCGTATAGTTTTCGAGTGGGGGACCACCCTACTCACACAGAAATTTAGAGAGTTATGGATCTAAAGGGCTCACTGAATGATATGCTATAGATGTCGAGTTTTGTTTCAGTGCAAGCTTATGAGCACATTACTATTGCTTGAGCCACAAGGTTACCATGGGGTATTGATGATTGTTATCCAATTTTTCACACATGGAAAAATTAGACAACGAGGTCCTATTATGTTCGAAACGAAACGTTGGTCCCAGGGACCCACTTCCAGTCATCATGGAGATGAAGTAATTAAATTAATTAATTAATCATGTTGAGGAGATTCTAATATATCTCTATGATCCTTAGTTTTCAAGGAGGATCTAGGAAATCCAAGGTTTTTAATATCAAGTGTGGGAATGCCCCAAAAGGGTCTTTGAGCTCTATCAACTCGTTGAGCAACTCAGTGAGTTGATATCATATATAAGGTCAAAGGGTTGGGTTGTATTAACTCATTCAAAATAATTACTAAAGATCACCCAATGTTGCATAAAGAGATCTCACCTAACATTGAATTGAACCGAGTTGAGCTCACTCAGTGAGGAGCTTGGTCATTTGAGTTGAGTCCTACAGAGCTCGGTTAAAGAGCTACAAGATGAAATGCTCAATAGACAAGCTTAGATCATGACTCGAAATGTGATTGATGGAGAAACATTGGCATGGATCGCTTGAGTCGTTTAAGGGGGAGCTCGACGAGTCTTGGAAGAATGGATCAAGCTTGAGTTCGTGGCCAAGTTGATTGATTTATAATTTCATTAAGAGCTAGGTTTGGGCTCATCAATGGACATGTCAGCCAAGGCATGCATTAAAGGAAAGGAACGTGTTAATCTCATAGTTTCAAATCCATGCATTAAATGAAGAACTGAGTAAGAGAGTAGCTTAGGGCACTTGAGCTAAGGAAAATACATGGATGGATCAGTGAGCCTATCAAACAAATATTGATAAAGTTTAAGTGTCAGTGAAAATACAGGGAGCTCGTGAGCATGAATCTGAGTTGGGAGCTTGGCAAGTCTTGGAGTTGAGACATAGCTCGGTCTAGAGCTCGGTCACCGAGTCACGAGCTAAAAAGTGATTTCAGGGGTCTACAGGTTCGAGGGTTTAATTAACAAGAATGTGGTCTTTTATAATGAATAATCCATGCCATGATGGTGAGATGATCCTCATATACCAAGACTCAATATTTTCACTACACGGGATCATAGAAAGCATTTCCATTGGGGACGTTGTGTAGGCAAGCCAGAGTCAAAATTTTGCATCGGTGAGAAAATGAGGAGTTTTTTGTTGACATCAAAAGCCTAGTCATTTGGCATAATCCTCGAATACGTGGAACAAATTTTTATTATAGGCTTGTTAAAATCTAGGATGCCCAATGGATTGAATAGTGGGAGGTTGGTAGAGACACAAATCTCTACGCAAATAGAGGTATAAGACCCGATCATCTGATGAATGTGAGAGATTATAATTCCTCTAACGCAGCTCGAATACTATTTGAATAAGTGACAAGTGGATGGATGAGTGTTTTTAACAGATACACAAGCATGTGATCATGTTAAAGAAATGAGTTCATGAAAAGATCTTGGATGATCGAGTCGTATTTTCCAGGTTGGAGCTTGTTTGATGAAGGTATTTTTGAGTCAAGGTTAAGGAAATATTGAAGTAAGCTATAACTCAATACTTAGAATCATGGGAATGGATTCTAGCCTACAAGAACCATGTCGAAGAAGCTTGAATCTCTATTTGGTCATGTAAAATATTGGGGAAAAACATTGTAGGTGATACATGGATGGAGCTCGGGCACGATCAAACAACAAGGTGAAAAGACGTGTTGAGGTTTAGATCTCAACATGATATAAATGGCTTAAGCATGTATTTGAAGAAAATTCCTTTGAAAGACCAAATGAGTTTCTCAGGATACTTGTAGGAATCAGTATTGTCAAGCTAAGTGAGGTAAAGAGGTATGTAAATGTGAACTGACCAAGAAAGTCTATATATTTCTCGTAAGCAGAGCTCATCCGAGATGATTTGGCCAAACATGGGTTGAGGCTGATTCAATTAAACGATCTCAATCCGAATATGGATCATCCAATGCATGGTGAGCTTGTGGAATTGAGTTTTTTTGATGTTGTAGAATGATGGCCAAGTTTCTCGATGGTAAACATACAAAATAGAACAGCTTGTGAGGAACTCATTAAGCATCGATTTGGTTGTGATGAGCTCATGGATTAGCTCGCTTATAGATACGTATGGTGCCAAATCATGGTTATAGGGTTGGGATCATAGCAAGGATGTCAAGGTGATCATTGGTGTGGAAATCTCAAGAGGGATCTCATTTGAACAACTCAGTCGAAACAATCTCAAAGTCGAGATGAGAAAATGAATTAGGGCCCATGGAAGTAATTTAGGAAAGCTCGAGATGAGTTTCTTGATCGTGAGTTTGTGTGTAAAGATCATGAAAGACTTGTTTTTTGGTGATGCACGTTGAGTTTGAGGATATTCGGCCAATGCATGGTGAACTCGCAAAACTTGGCAGGAGTGGAGGAAGCTTGGAAATTAGTTACAACAAGCTCATGCTTGAGCTTGAGCAATGTGGAGGTCAAGCTTGATGACCACCTAGGTGATTTGTCTTGGCAAGCCAACCACCGAGCTAGGTTGTTTTTGACCTATTCTCATGGACCCCCCCTCTTCAATGTAAACCAATCTTTAGGGGGGTCCCACTATTAATTATTAAATAAATATTTTTAATATTAATGTTATTACATTAATATTTTATTAAAATAGTTTAATAATGATAGTTATTATTATTAATAAAATATTTTATTTAAGTATTCCTTTAATTAAATAAGAGGATTAAGTCAAACTGGTCATTAATGGCACATGATGGAGGGTTAAGTGGTTCAACTAACTTTGTATCAAATTTTGACCATAATGTAACTTCATTTTAGGAAGGAATTTATGACTTCTCCTCTTCTCTCTCACATAATTCTTCTATAAATGTAAATTGGAGACTCATTCCAAAGGGTTGCACATTGGTTTAAAAGTTAAACATCTTATATAAGTGCATGTTTTTCAATAATTCTCTCTCTTCTACAAGTTATGTTTGTGGATTGGGGAACTTCCAAGCCTCTTCTCCAAGACAATAATGACAATCATTGCCTCTTATGAATGTAATGATGCATTGTCCACAATGTTCAAGTAATAAAAGTGTGTGTTTTGTGACTACTATTAGTCCTTTCATCATCCTATATACTTCTTTGTGCCTTTCTCATGCTTGCAGGTACATTGTGCAAGTTCAAGTTTACATTGCAGGTTTTGACAGTTCTGTGCTTATCAAGTGGTGGAGTTTTTCCTGTAGTTGAGTTATGGTGCTTGTTCACCTTTCTTAGTTTCATACTTCTTCAATAGAAGACTGAAATATTTTTTTTCTAGTTGAGTTTAACAAAGGGAACACATGCTTCTTAGTTTGTGGTATTTTGTTTACCCTCTCTAAGTTGCAGTAGGTGAAGTTGGCTTGTGGTGTACAACACCCTCTTCAAATCAACCCTTCTCAAATTCTAGTAACACCCTTTATTTGGTGCATCACCATCCCTAGTATAGTTTCCTTTCTTGTGAATCTCTCTCCCTCAATCCCAGGAAAATGTTAGTATAGGTCTACATAACCATTTTATCACACTAGGAGTAGTATAGAACTTATTTTAGGAAGAGGAAGTCGGCCTTCTCCGGAGGTTCACCTCGATCCCAAGTCCCATAGTTATAGATGTGATCCCATGTTACCCAATCACACTAAACATCCTTCTCACATTGTGGCCATTCGAAGAGTGTAGTGATTTGGTGATAACGGTGATCACCACCCTAGTTTTATGAGATGGAGTTCGGGACAAGGGCCATGCAAGGAAGAGGATACACACATGATTATATAGAGATTTATTGTTTAGGATATAGTTTGGGGATGCTTTTTGGAGCCCTTACTTGGATCTACCTACACGGCTGAGTATCCTCAAGAGTTACTTGGTTTACGAAGCCTCTATGGCTCTAGTCACGCAGAAAGCGGTGAGCATGAGCTGCTTCATTTTGACCATGTTCAAGTGGCAATTTGGATTGGTGTAAAGAGTTCTTGGTGAGCCCTTTTAGTATAGGTGGGAGGATACAAATGTGGATACACCACAAGATATAGTGACGAGACTTTCCGCCAGCTTTGATTTGCCAAGGGCTATATGACATAATAAAGAGGGAGTTATTATACTGATTGATGATGTGAGGGTTACCCTAGAGTATAATACATGGTGGGTTCCAACATTGAGGAGATTTGATAGAATCCAAGTGACAAAGAGAGATTTACAACAAATGATATGGGTACATGCTCGGATAGAAGGAGGAGCACTTGTAGAGAGGCAAAGAGCTAGATTCTGAGGATTAGGAGGAGGAGGGTGGTGATGATTTAGTTATTGTTATTCTAGTGATGATGGCCGAGAAGGCTGTAGTGGAGGTAGAGAAAGAAGAGGCTCAAAGAGAGTGGGATGATATTATTGGTGTTTGGGATACCCTCATTCCAGAGAGAGATGGTCTAATTGTCGAGACGGACAGAATGAGGGTGGAAAGAGATATAATGATGGGGGAGTGAGGTAGCCTCCAAGAAAAACTTGTATACGTCTCTGCTAATGAAGACAAGTACAAGGGGCATATGGATTCATTGAAGAAGGCCTTTAGGATCACATGACCTTCCATATGTGGTGCGAATTGTCAATGATGTCCTATTTAGGAAGGAAGATGGCAACACTTGTAGCAACTCCTCCATTTGGTATGATTTTGGTAGTAAACTATGATTTTGTGTGGAAATATTGATACTACTACGTTCATCTAGTCATTAAGAACTACCCGGATGCTACTTTATATGTATATCACTTGGTTGGTCATGGGGTGGCTACAACAACAAAGTGAGGCCTAGTGCAAGTAAAATGAGTGTGGGATAACCACCTCTAAGGCCAAAGAGAGGTGAGGGAGGAACTAGAGGTGAGGTTGTGGTCACAAGTGTTCGTAGAGGGTGGAGAGACATTGGTGCTTTGTTGGAGGAGAGGGTAGTGTTAGTAAAATACTAGGAGAAGTAGATTTTACTAATTGATTCAGATATATATGGTGTTATAGGCTCATAGAAGCCCATTTTTGTATGATGATGAGATATACTATTTTTTTTTGGACTTTGATTATGGTGTATACCGAAATTTGATATATATGTATATATATGATGGAGATGATGATTTCTATTATAATTTAATTTGCATATGTGGTGTATGTTGTATGTCTCTATTTGAAAATGTGTTAATGTTTTAGATGGATTTTGATGAGTATCAAGAAGCATGATTTGTGAATATTTTTGATTGTATATTATTAGATGTGTTCCAATGTTTGATTGATTTAATGACTTTAAAACATGATCCAAAAACGTGCTAAATAAAAATGTAACTAAATAAAATGAGGTAAAATTGAAATGATTGCCCCATAATAGATTGGATATATATATGTATTTGAAGGGTTTCAAAAGTGTGAAAACACTTGCATTTGTGGCCTTATCAAATGTTAAATAAGATTATCAATGGGTAGTTACACAAATCATGATAGGAATGTGGGTTTGAGTGAATGTGCTTGCTAGGATGACAAAGGGGACCTTGTGTATGTAGGTCGGTGTCGGAGAAAAGGACATTCTTTTCAACATGTTCATAGGAAATAATGCCCAAACTTTTTATATTATTTTGAAGCAAACTAATTAGTGTGGGAAGCTTGCTATGACGGGAAAGATGATCAATGCGGCAATATTTCTTGGATTCTTTTAATATTGATGTAATTTTAAAGATTGATCAATGCGGAAAGCATTTTGTATGAGTAGTCATCCTTCAGGATATGGTCTACATTTTGATTTTTGACAAGATGGATGTCCTTTAAGGGATTAGCCCACAATTTTGACTAGTAGATGTCCTTCGAGGGAGCATTTACTTTTTTATATTTTTATAATGATTTATACTTGTGAATAGTTTTCCTTATATCTTGACATTTTTATAAGAGGAACATCCAAATCATTTTCATATATTTTGAGTTGAAGTAAAAACCCTAATATACCTTTTCAAGAAGGGGATAAAATGTGCATCGACCTATACACACATGCCTGATGTCATGTTTTCATTGGTATGGGATAGATGAGTGTAATGATTTCAAGGTGTTCCTGCAAAGGAAGGAAATTTTCCATGTGAAATATGCGATGAAAAAAGTCGTGGTGCTCATACTTAAGGTGTATTTAGGATGCTAATGGATATCAACATCATTGCAATGATATGGTGAAGTGATACTATTTGCATATCGAAAGCCTTCAAACAAATCAAATAGTATTTATTATCACCTACTATTATTACTCCACCTCATTAAGGGGTTCCATTTTATCTATACATATCCACTTCAAAGCATTCTCTAGGAGATATTCGACCCATCGTAATGATCAAGGTCATGAATGGCCATATACTACATTAGCCACACACTCCACGAGTATGAAACACACTACACTCGAATCGAACAACTATGTTGTGTGTTATATTTCACCACCTCCAAATTTTACATTATCTCCTAAATCACAAGACATATGTCATCACCAAATTTAACCCACTTAAATCCACACGCTAAACCTTATAAAAATGATCACATAATTTGACGGTTTATGCTCATGGCTGAATTTCACCTCAAAATCATATCTCATAAATCTATTAAAGGTCGGGATATTGTAGATCAGCTCACCGATACACCCCTTCCAGAGAATCAACCACCTCATGAGTAATTCCACGATGAATCCATCAAAACATTGACGAATGTGATTTTATTCCCATTAAAATGAATCTCTTCTTCGACGGTGCCAAATTCCAAAAAGGGGAGGAGTTGGAATCATTATTATATGTCCCTACAATATTCCACTTGTGCTATCATTCAAACTTAACTTTGAATCTATTAAAAACATGGTAGAATACATTGCCTTAATCATGGGTCTAAACACTACCATTCTCTTAGGTGTCCACATCCCGTAAATCTATGGAGATTCAAAACTTATCGTCGATTAGGTTAAGGGAGGGTGTCAATGTAAAAATGAAATACTCCAAAAATATAAATTTCTTGTTGACTTCCTCCTCAAGGCATTTGATCATTATACCATTCAAACCATTTCATGATCTTCTAATAGGTTTGGAGATACTATGACATCCCTCAAATCCCTCATCTCCTTTAAAAAGAAAAATCTAAAGATAACACTAAGATGTTTGTAGTTATTCAATGCTTGGATAATCCTTCACATCAAAATGAGTTTCCTTACATTAATGTCATCAACAACAATTCACCTAATCTATAGTACACACAAATATATGACTATCTTACCGAATGTAAAATTCCATCACATGGTGCTAAATGATCATTTCTTCAACGCATCACCCGATTCTTCTCATAGGCGGTATGATTTTTAAATGTATCTTTGATGGTATACTACTATGATGTATTAAATCACATGAATCAACCAAAGTAATCGAAGAAGTCCATGATGGCATCTATGGGGGTAAATTTAGAGGAAATTTATCGCTAAACACATCATATGGCTAGGTATTACTACCCTACTATCACCAAAGATTGTTGTGCATATGTAAAGAAATGCATTAAATGCCAACTCCACTTAGATCTCATTCACATCCCTAGTCAAGCATTACAACCCACTCAGGACTTATGGCACTTCTCTCAATGGGGGTTAGACCTCATTGGTGCAATCAATCCTAAATCATCCCAACAACATCATTCCATTATCACAGTAACTGAATACTTTACTAAGTGGATTGAAGCTATCCCTTTAACCTTGAAAAAATCAAGACCTATCATCAATTTCATATATCAAAATATCATATGTCATTTTAGTATCCCACATAAACTCATCACAGATAATGGAAAATACTTCAAAATAAATAAGTTAAAAAGATTTATGATGCATTCAACATCAAGCTCAATTTCTCATCACCATATTATCCTCAAGTAAATGGATAGGCCGAGGCCTCTAAAAATAAACTCAACAAAATCCTTACGACAATAATAGATGATGCAGGTAGGAATTGACATCTCCAAATCCCATTTTCTCTCTCTGGGATTATCAAACCAACATCCACATAGCCACGGGTTCTACCCCATATTCACTCATTTATGGCTTGGAGGTCATCCTACCTCTCAAAGTCCAAATCTTGTCACTCCATGTATCTCTCAAATATTTTATCCCCGACAAAGAATATCACCAAGACCATTTAGCACAACTTGAATTATTAGATGAAAAATGTCTAACAACCCTTGAACATCATCAAGTCTATCAAGAACATATTAGTAGAGCATATAACAAACATGTCAAAGAGCATGACTTTAAAATTGGTGATCTTGTACTCAAATAAAATCAAAATGTCACTACATTAGAATGGAGTAAATGTGGAAAGTTTTCCCCCAATTGGATTGGTCCATACGTTATTACTCACAAGTATGGGTTAGGAGTGTATTGTCTCACTTCTCTTGATGGGGAACCTAAAAGGGAACCTCTGAATGCTTCACACTTACGTCTTTCTATTGTTAAATAATTAATTGGCATGATAGTATTTACAATGGAAGCTTACGCCTTTACGGATCGATGGTGAAACAGTTGAAAATGGTAAGAAAGTTGTGATATGAAATGTCGAATTGACTATAATTTACCTTAGAGGCTATGCAGTTGTTTAAGATTAGATGGTGGAGGCATTTCAATGATTTCTCTAACCTTTTCTAGTTCCACTTCAATTCCTCTAATAGATATGATGAATCCTGAAAATGTTTGGTGAGAACACTAAAAACACAATTTACAGGATTAAGATGAAGACAAAACTAGATGAGACAAGTGAAGATTGATTTAAGGACGTCAAGATGGTTTTTTCATGATTTATACTTTCCTAAAAGGTCATCGACGTAGTCTTTGACAATCTTGTGGATAAGGTCATGAAAAATGTATGTCATGGCACATTGATAAGTAGCCCCTACATTTTAAAGACCAAATGGCATGACACGGTAGTAGAAGGTTCCCCAAGGGGTGATGAAATAATTTTTGTGTTGATCATTGAGGGAAATAAGGATTTTGTTATAACCCAAAAATCCATCCATGAGGGAAAGCATTTTGTAGTAGGATTTTAGGTCGATGAGTTGATCTATGTTTGGAAGAGGAAAATCATCTTTAGGATAGGTGAGATTGAGATCCCTAAAGTCTATGTAGATTCTTATCTTACCTAAATCTTTGGTTACTGGGACACGATTAAGGACCCATTGTGTATAGTCAATGGGTATGATAAAGTTGGCAGATATAATGCATTAAAACTCTTCTTTAACAAGAAGAGCTATTCAGGGATGCATTTTACATAATTTTCTTTAACTAGTTTATCATTGGGATATGTGACTATGTTGTGTAAAATGATGTTAGGCTCAATTCCGGGCATATCACTATATGACCGGGTTAAGTCTTGGTGATACCTTGTTAAAAATGAGGTGAAATCTTCTAGTTATTATGGATTTAAAGATTGAGAAACCTTAACTATGTGAGAATCATGAGGAGGTCCTAAGTTATCGTTAAGAGTGGATTCATTAAGGAGAGTTGATGTGTCAGATGGTAGGGATTTTTAAGAAAACGGTCTTCAACTCCCATATGGGAAAGGATATCCTAGTCATCCTAACATTGGAGGATATCTATAGTAGGTGAATATTCCTCAACCATTTATGGACAAACAAGGGGTAATGATTTAGTGGAGTGGTTGGATTGATAAGTGAGTGACCCTAAAGATATAAAATTGATTTTTAAAAAAGTGCAATGGGATGGATACAGTGTCATCTATGTCCATAGGATCTTTAGGGTTTATTGGTGATGATAGTTATAGTTTGTAAATACACATGAATATAAAAATTTGGATGTAATGGCTTTAAATGTTTCAGGAATGGAATTTTTATAACCTAAACCACTTTTCTCATAGGATTTAAGGGAATGCGGGAAAAATAAGTCATGGATTCCATTTTCGTAATGATTGAAGCTAAAACCTCTCCACGCATAGTGGTGAAGATACATGTAAGCGAAGTTTATATTGTCGAGGATATGAAGTCTAATGTGAATGGCATGGTGTGGTGTGGATTAAGAAAATGGGATGGATGATTATCAAGTCCTCCATAGATAAGGTTTGTTTTCACATAAACAGGATCATAGGAGATGACATGTCCTGCATTTGGGTCATACATGGGTTGTTTATCGGGCGGCCATATATTTTTGGTGAAGGGGTGGATTTAAGTATGAGGAGACATTATTTCCGAGAGTGAGAAATTTTACGGCTTCACTAAGAGAGGAATCATTTGGTAACTTGGAAGAAGGGATAAATGTGCTAGTAGATGCTTCATTAGATGACTCAGGTATGGATTTAGGTACAAGGACATCATTTTGATGGTACATCATGTAGCAGTTGGCAAATGAATTTGGATCACCAGGGAAAATGAAGGTTTGACCTCATGCTTGTATTTGAGACAATGATAGAGTATCAAAGAAACTCAACACATGGTGCATGTTAGAGGGCGTCCTAATAACATGTTGTATTTAAACTCTCCTTCTATAATGTAGAAGAGCTCTGGTAGAGTTTTGACACCAAAATTGAGTGGTAGAATAACATTGCCTAACGTGGGTGCAATAGTGTCATTGAAGGATCGTAATAAGGCCCAGGCGTTTGAGAGAAAATAGTTTTAGGTAGATTAATTTGGTCAAAAGCAAGGGATTAGATGATATTAATGGTGTCGCCACTATCAATAATGACCCTCTTGATGGAGATGGAATTTATTTTAGGAGTGATGAAGAGTGGTCGGTTTTCATCCTCTGGTCTGAGAGAGGGAATTTTAGATGGTTCGAATGATATAGTAGTGGATGCTTTAAGGGAACCTAAAATTTTTGTGAAAGGGACAAAATAATTTTCTGGGTACAGATTATGGATTAGAGGGCTTCCAACATAGCTTGTTTGTGAAAAGGTGATGTTTGGACTAGTTCATAAAGTGACATCCTAACGGGGGATTGGTGTAATTTCTTGATAACAACCTTTTGTACCATAGTGAAAGGGGGTGTTCTGTTTATATTGAAATTTTGGTTCCAGGTGATGGTGTTTGATTGGAATCCTCAAGAGCTAAGGACATAGATACATTAGGTTTATCATATGAAGCTGATAATTCAAGAGGTGGGGGTATAGCGATGAAATTTTTCCTTTCTTAAGCTCAAATGATTCTTTGTCATAATTTTTTGATTGGGTAGTGATGTGCATGGTATTGTCTCGATGAGAAAACATTTTAGGGATGGATTCTTCAGGTTTTGATGATGACAATGTTGATGTTAGTGTTGTGTTTGATTGATAAGGAAGGAAGAGTGGACTACCAATTTCTTGAACTTTTAAGTGAAAGGCCCTATAATCCTCTATGAAATGGCCTCATTTTTATATGGTAATTACATAAAACATTGAAGTTGTACTAGGAAGGTTTCCATCCATGATGATTAGATAGCTTAGGAGGTGGTAATGTAATAAGTGACCACTAAAGGAGGTCATCTAAGATGGTGGTGTAACATCCCTTAGGTGTATATGTGGATGGTAGAAAAGTTTTATTTGTATTTTCTTCGAGAGGAGGTAAAAATTTAGCTACAAGTTGTTTATTTTTTGTTCGTGGAGGCCTTCTAGGAACCACAATAGATGGAGGACAAGGACCCAACATGGGTGGTCATTGGTGAGGATAATTGGACTGTGTGATAGGTAAGGGGCAAGGACCTAGTACTAATGCCTATAGTTGGGGATAATTGGACCATGTGAAAGGTATAGGATATGGACTGAATGTAAGGGTTTGGTAGGAGGATTTTGAACCTTAGATAATAGGGTGATTAATAGGTATAAGGGAAAAAGCTCCATCTGACAAAGGGATTTGATTTGGGAAAACATATTGAGGATCTTGAAGACCTAAACAACACCTTGTCTATGAGGCACTTTTATGGTTTTAGATGGACCGAGTGTGGTTGGTGAGGATGCGAAAAGGTTATATTTCCATGTTTTGGGTTGTTGGTTGAGTATGGATTTAGGTGTAGTTTTGGGAGGTCAGATTCCATAAGGGCATGTGATGACGATGTGGGAATTTTTTTAGTAGTATTCTCGAATAGGTAAAGATTCAATAATCATGGTTTTAGGCTTGTTGGATACCGGTGTCGATTACTGTAAGTTTTGATTCGATATGTAATGAGATAGATTTAGGGATATGTTTTATATTTTTAATGTATTAATGGTATGAATAGTGTTTTTTTGTGGTTGATCTAAAGATGAGGGTGATTTAGAAAAGGTTCCTTAAATATGTCAAGATTTTGATTTGGAGGTGTGTTTAGATTACCTAAGTGAATTTCACCTTTGTTAATCAAATCTTGAAGTACATTATGAAATGTATGACACATTTTAATGTCATTTCCATTAACCCTATGGTATTTACGATAGTCATTATCTAGGTAGCAAATGGGTTTAGATAATGATGTGTCGATGAGTTGAATAGGAGAGATATCATGTTGGAGGCAAGAAATTTTTCAAAAACTGCACTATAAGTCTCTCCTTTAGGTGTAGAACTACATTGTTAATAGGAGAACTCAACAATGGGATTTTAATTGGGAGCATATTTAACTACGATGACGTTGGAAGATGTTTTAGACTTATCGGAGCTGGATTTTGATTGAGATGGAAAATCAACTTTTGGCTTCTTAGGATAAAGCTTAACCTGACCATCTTCTAGAGCTTGTAATTCCAATTTACGGGTCATGGTGAAATCCTCATCAAAAGTTTGAAATTATTGGATTTGTAATGTGGATGAAATATGTTTAGTGGATGCATAATAGAATACTTTGATTGATTTTGTTTGTGGTAATGAAAAGGATAGTTTATTGACTACACCTCTCAAGTGAAACAAAATCAGAAATAGATTCATCTTTGAAATTCTTGATGGAATTTAGGTCATTAATGGTAACTTTGCGGGCTATGTTTATGAAAAAGTGTTCTAAGAAGAGTTGGGAAAGTTCTTTAAATGAGCATAAAGAATGTTGTGGAATTTTATTGTGTCAATCCAAGGTAGGACTAGCAAGGGACATCGGAAAGGTCCTCATCATGAGGTCTTGATCATGAGTTATTAGATATCATGCATGACAAAAATAATGGATGTGTTGTTGGGGATCTTATTTACTTTTGTAAAAATTAATAAAATTTGGAAGTTCCCAATGAGGTGGATATGCTTTATATGACACTAAAGGGTGAATGGGCTCATTACAAAATTTTTCATAGGAGAGCACATTCTTGGATGAAGACAAAGCAACTTCGAGACTTGATATGCATTTCAAAAGGGTTTCAAAAGGATCGAGGTTGAGATTTTTATCGTAAGGGTGAGCTAGGATGGAATAAAGATAGGCTAGGTTATGAGTATGCCTAATCTTTGCTTTGAGGATGCCTTGATGGTAGGAAATGTTTTTGATAAGGAATGTTTTGTTGGGGAATGTTCTGGCTTGAGGAAAGTTATATTAGTAAGGGAATTATGTTGGTAGGGGATGTTATGTCGTGGGATTTTATATTATGGAATTTATTATTGAGGAACATGTTATTGAGGCATGTTATATTACGGGATGTTTTGTTGTGGTATATTTTGATGAGATGGAAATTTAATTTGGGAAGCTAAAGGTTGCGATGATTGTATGTACTAGTATTTCATGGCATTGATGTATAAGGGAGTGTTTGTGAATATTTGGTGATCTAGAAGGATATGGCGTAGGCATTAAAGGATGGTGATAGTTTCATAATGTTTTTTTCTATGATATTGAATTATAGAATGTTTTGAAGATTTGTAGATTATGGCATGGAGATTAGTGGATGTGATGGTTGTGGTATGTCTTGTGAAACAAAGTGGGTGCTAGTTAATTCATCTATCTATGGGAAAAAGTTCCTTAAGGAGCTTGTTATAGGATAGGGGTATGGTTATTCACATAACCATTGGGTGATGGATGATACATGGAGAGAGAATAGATTTTTGGTCCTATTTATGCACCTCTTTTTCTCTTATCTTCTTACTTTTCTTTACACCCTTCCAACACCTTACTTTCACATGACCATATTATTTTTCCTTGTATTAATTTTGTTCTTCATGAAAAATTTCACACATAACCTATCATTTTCCCTCCCTAGCTGATGTCGTCACCCATGGGTGATTGGTTCAATGCATTTTCAATTCCTAACCAACACCATTGTGTCCAGGTGATCGCATCGCTATCAACACCAAAAATAAAATCTCGCACAAAACACATGTCACAAATATATATGAAATTTCCATTTTCTCTTCTCTTATTCATTAACTTGCATCTTCTTGCTTAGCTCTTGTATTTCTTGCACCTTGACTCTTTGATTGGATCTTCTTATTATCGAATTGGTTTGCTTGCACTCTTGGGTCACCTATAGTGAGTTAGGACAGGGGTTTTCCCCTCCTCTTGCTGAAATATATTCTCTCTTGATGTATTTTCCTTTGGTAAATAGATGCATCGGCGAACACCCTCTAACAAGTAAGTGCTTTGACTCAACTTTTCATTTTCATAAAGTAGTGTCCTATCTATTTTCTTATGCACATGTTAATCTAGCATTTTATGCAAATGCTAGGTTAGCAAATTTTTATTCAGATTATTTATCTTATGTTGCATTCTTTAATTTGGTTAGCATATATCTTGCATGTTTATTTTGTTCTTAATCACCCCCATAGTACTAATACCCCAATAGGGTTCCTTCCTCTTTCTCAATCTTGGGCCTTGGAAACCCTAGGTTGACCTAGTGTAAGGGTTACTTCCCTTTGGGTATGTGATCTTAGTGGTCCTTATACCCCCTTTGAATTCTATTTGTTGTGTGTCAGTCTTAGTGTGTCTCTTACTCGTTGCCTCGATACCCTAGTTAAATGGATGATAGGAGTGCATGTTGTCTAGACACATTTTTGATAGCCATACATCTTTTGTGAACCCGACATAAATCTCCTTTTATACCTTTTGATTTAAAAAAATGTTAAAATCATCAATTTTCATTTTTCATCTCATTTCAGCCCTTGAATTTTTTTTTAAAAAAACCTAAACAAAATATTTTTTTCATGATGTTATTGGCCCCTATGTAAATTTTGTGTAGGGCTGATTATGTCTATCTTAGTTTATTTTCCTTCCCGATGCTATATTCCCTATGTAAATTTTGTGCAAGGCTAATTGTGTCCATCTTAGCTCATTTTCCTTACCAATGCTATTGGATCCTATGTAAAATATGTGCAGGGTTAATTGCATCTAAATTATAGTTTTCCATAACTCTGCTTTCGGTTTCCAAATTACACCTAATTCACCTCACAAGCTCTTCTTGCTCAGATTAAATCCCCTCAAATTTTCCATGGGATATTCATTCATGCCTGCATTTCCTCTTCATGCACCTAAGTACTATAATTCTCATCCTAAAAATTCTGATCATCCTAGCTTCCCTAGTCTTACCTATAAATCTTTATTTTCCCCACCTTGTCCCTCTGATCACTCAAAACAAGGTTACTCACCTGATTGTAATGTGGTTGAGGTTAAGCATATAGATATGATATGTTTAATCAAAAACCTCAATAACAATGAATATCTTACACACTGAATGGGATGGAATTCTCATAAATATATCCATTAATTCCATAAAGATTGTTATGCGATGGAAAAGTGACAAGCAAGCATCGGAATCTACAAGTAACTCTTCCTCGTACCCAACCTCCAGAGGTCATCTTTGAGATAGCCGGTGGGGATGGATTATGCATAGGGTATGGGTAAACTAGTTAGGAAATCTTATATCTTCAACACACACTAATGGAATCTATGAATCTAAGGCAAAGAAGGCCCTCCTAACTCGAATCGGCATGATAGCCTCGATCGGCGAAGGGTGACTGCTCGAAGGCTCTAATCAATATCAAGCTCTCGGTGTGATTCGGTCTATGGGTTGTGGGATACACAGAAAATGACCTAGGATAGTTTTGTGTATGACTCCAGACAGGGTCATAGGGTGGATGATGGGTACAGTAGATTCTACGGGTGATTATCTGGTCTAGTCCAGAACTCCTTAGCTTTATTAGCTGTTACGTCTAACAAGGATAATTGTTTGATGATGATAGGTAGAAGTGGACTAGATCTGAATGCTAATGTGAGTAAGCCAGCATCTATGTCTGATTTACCTATGGATTGGTTGGGTTGTGGGATTTGTGGGTCACAACCATAGACTCGTGGTTGTTACGAGACCTCTATGGTCATGTGCGAATCACTCCCTAATCCCTAGTACCCAATAGTCATATGCTTTCTCGGCCTCTATATTCGAATCAATAGTTGTGTGATCTTCTCGAGTATCTCACAGATGTTCGTGCAACCTGAATTCTTAAGCTAGTATTTATATCTGTGAGAGTATCTCTTGCGTCTGGTTGTGGGACCAAAGGATCACAACCAAACGTTTTCTCTCTTTCAAGCCCTTCTACAGTCATGTGGATATTTATCTAGGATAATCTGTAGTTTGGCTGATTTGACCAAAACATATGCGCTTGGTCATCTTCTATGTTTAACCCGCTCAACTGTGAGCTGATCTGTTGCAAATATGCTATTGTTCGGAAGACTTGGATTCTAAGATTCTGATCTATGTCGGTTATTGCTGTGACTAGATTGGGTTGAGGCACGATTGGCTTGAATATGTATTCTTTGGGTTCCCTAGGTCCCGTGATTGTCATACAAAAGCAACAATGTAAATCTAACTGTAGCAAAGTAAAATTAACTATGTGAAGTATATCTACAACATATATAACTTCTCTTTTTTGGGTTTTTCCTACGAGTAACTATTTAAACGAAATTAAAAGAGAAACTTTTTAATATATCTAGAAATTGACAAGTAATCTAATAATGAATTTAAAACAAACAAAGCAACCGAGTATAGCTACTTTCTGTGCGAGTTGTGAATCTATTCTAAATAGTGAAATAACTAGATCTAATCTATTTGAAAGACTCTCGATCCTACCTCGAAGTGAGGAGTGAATCATAGTTGCTCAGAAACTATTAATCCCCACAACTTCCCTGGCGATATCAAAAGTAAAATTAGCTGAAATGAAATGATTGACTACTTTATTTGATATGCTTCTAACTAGAACTTTGAAAGCTAGAACCTGGATTTTGCAGAATAGTGGCGAATCCGATGGTGTGTGTGGTTTTGTCCCCTCAGTGTGATCTCCTTGTTCCTTCATGCTCACGTGGATCTAGAAAAGCGTGTAATGCTAGCATCAACAAAAGTAGCTATTGGAACAAAGGCAGCTTAGGATACAGACTTAATACAATGCGAGTAGGAGAGGGATAGCGTAAGAGTACAGAGCTTGGCCTATGCAATTCCTAGCGAGGATTTATTGCAAGTCATGCAGCATAAAATGTCCAAAACCTGAAACTATCCTGTTTGACGAGCAAAACCTGCAACTTTAATGGCCTCCTACTAAAAATTAAACTATTTCTCTTGTAATGGATTGCATGAAGTAATGAAAACACTTGCACAAGATGGATATGTGGCTTTCTAATAGCAAAATAACACTAACTAAGCATGTAATGAACAAAAACTATGAATCCTAGACCAAATGGAAGACTAAGCTATCGAAATAAGAAATTGAGAGGCAAATTTTGAGGGGCCATTTTCTTGAGCACAAGCCAATTATTTATAGCATTTCCATTTACCCAAAGGTAAAAACCAAATTGATCTCTTAAACCATAAACAATGCCAAAACATTATTCCAAGGAACTAGAATCATTAATGCAAGCCAAAGGTGGTGAAAAAGTTGGTAAACGTTGAAATTTTTACGTGATTTGTGTTAAAAGAACATTACGAAAACGCGTGAAGGATGCCGCCTGCAGGTGGCGGTCACGAGTCCACCACCCAATTAGGGCGATGGTTTCGTAACTGAAGAGAAAAATGCAAAGAAAAGAGGGGAAATGAGAAAAACAAAGCACGCAGGGGTTAAGCGGGGCATGCGGGATGTTAACACATACTTGGGGAGCTTTTCCGGATCCCGAACACCTTAGGAGGAGACTTGTATCATCATTGGGGCACGTGTTACATTGTTCCAATGGTGCAGTACCCTAAAATTTTGGGTACGTACATATTGCCCACTCGGAGAAGCATTTTAGCCATAAAGAGGCATAAAACGGTGGGTCCGAGTATGGCGGTCCCGAAATGGGAAGTTGGAAGTTATACCTGATACGTCTGTGTGTTGAAATGATGCCATCCGAAATTCCTACCACCTGTAAAATGAAAAGAGAACTCAAGTGCAGATAGACAAAGTAGATCAAAAATAAATACTAAAATAATATGAAATGAGGATGTACCATTTGTGCGGGGATAAGAACTTACCTCCATCGGCGCTCCAAACCTGTGAAAAGGGGATTCAAAACAAGTCAGGTTGTTATATATGAAAAAGTGGGCCCATTTTCCTATTGATTTTGAGCTCAGGGACCCATGGTGATGGTTTCTGATGAGAGTAGAGTCAAAATGTTCGTGACGAGATAGTGATCATGCCTCATGAGTAGAACATCGACTGCGAGATCACAGGTTAGTTTTTCTCAATTTACCGTTTTTACCCCCAAAATTTTAAAATGCTAGAATCTTTGTCGTGGGGGGGTTATTTTTGAAAATGTTAGTTTTAATAGGTCTATCTAGGGGGTGCTTTACTAGGTAGGCTTTGTTTTAGTTAAAAATTGTCATTTTTTGTGTTTTTAGGCCTTTTTAGGGTACAAAACCCACGTGAGTTTTTGGGACACGACCGCCGCCCCTATTCGGGGTGGCGATTACAAGAACCTCCGCCTTTAAGGCGGTGGTTACAAGACCACCACCTTTAAGGCAACGATTCTGAAGACCGCCGCTTTTAAGGTGGCGGTTCTTCATAGAATGCCAAAAGAACACTTGTTTGAAATTGTTTTTGCATTTTTAGCATTTTTATGTGTTTTCATGATTTTTCAAATGTCATTTGGATACTAACTTGCTTTGTTTTATGTGTTTTTGGGTGTATGCAGGCGAGGGAGGAGTACATTCGATGGAGCCAAGAGAGAGAGTGTGACTGGCTCCCAGTAGTATTAGATGCCCTTTCACAAGATGAGGTGGACACTCTTTAAAGGGCTGGTATACTGCGTATATCACAGGTGCCACATGTTGCACCATCCAGTCACATACTTTATGACTTATTTTCATATTGGGATGCTTGATCGAAACACCTTTCGATTACTTAGGGTCTGCATGGTGAGTGGACCATTACTTTGGAGGATGTTTACTATATCACAGGGTCTCGATCATCGGAGATGACTTACCCTTGAGACAGCGAGTTCACGGGCTCGAGATAGCACAATGACACTCTTACATGGGAGATGCGATTATCTCCACTGGTTTGAAGAAGGGGTGAGGGTCCGATCTATTCCTAGCCTGCCCATCCCTTGATTCGTTAGCACATTATGGGGATCCTTTCCTCGAGATTGATCGGGGTCGAGGAGGAGACACTCTATTATATTGTTGGTCCCCCATCATTACAGTTGAGGGACATGGCCAGATTTATGCCTAGGGAGCCAACATACTTGGGACTACCTACCATGATTTGTACAGGGTGTTCCATTTATAGGGGAAGTCTTTGAGCCACCTAAGCCTGGTTATGAGTTGGGTTTATGAGCTCTTCATCCCCTATGGCAGAGGTGTAGAGGTGGCAGATCCCGGAGCTGTGAGGGTAGCTAGATGGACAGACATGTCAGTGCTCAGAGCACCTCACCAGCCAGTTGCTTGCCTAACCACTGATGACATGGAGGCCACACCGTATCGGACCATGGCGGAGGTTTATTGGGCAAGGAGGCCCTTACTTTGATTTCCTGCTCCACCACATGGTAGCTTGTTGACAAGGTAGGGAGGGTGGAGATACATCCTTTTCGGCCGAGTTCCTCAATAGTTTGGCCTGCCATACATGGGTATGCTTCCCTCGGTGGTGCTAATATATAAATCAGTTTGAGAGGCCAGGGGTGGTCCTAGAGGCCGGGGTTGGACAGTTATTACTCCTGGTGTTCCTATTGCAGCTAGGTGGGTAGTACGTGCTTGAGGGAGAGTCGGTGCTCCTCAGGCACCCTTACTTCAGATTACCACCAGTCTTGCCCACAACAGAGACAACCCCATTAACATAGAATGCGAGTCACGAGGAGTTCACGGGGGAGGCAGAGGAGGAGGCGAGGCCGAGGCTAGTGAGTCGAGGTGGAGAGGAGGACAACAATCCTGAGTGGCATGACACTCAGGATATTTTATTGGCAAAGAGGGTGGAGCGAGAGCACGAGAGAGGTGACTCGGTTTCGGAGGAGCCACTCTCCCAGGGCCTTGGTGGGGAGGATGAGTCCGTAGCGGAACGCTACGTTGCTCCAGCCATGGGAGGAGTACCTCGGTTAGAGGTGACATCTCGTGGTGAGTGCTGACCCTAGAGATCCATCTTGGAGGCCCGATGATCCGAGTGAGTTATCCTCCTTCTTTTTAATATTTGCTTTGAGTTAGGATTTCCTTAATTGATATCACTCCCTTTGTTTACACCTATTTTTATCTCTTGATTATTTCTAATTTGTTTTCTTCTTTGTTTGCAGAGACCTCCGATGAGTGGCGAGACTGATTCGCGAGGTATGCACCGATACCCTGAAGATCCTATTGTAAATATCTTCCCCTGCAGTAGATATAGACAATAGCGAAGGAAATGGAAATCAAAGAAACTCAAAGACTGATGTTTAATGTGCGAGGCATAGGTAAAAGACGCTCAACAAGGAATGTCGACATGCAAAAGGATGCGCCAAGGCGCACGTAAAAGGCGCTCAACAAGGAATGTCAACATGCAAAAGGATGCGCTAAGGCGCAGGTAAAAGGTGCTCAACAAGGAATGTCGACATGCAAAAGGATGCGCCAAGGTGCAGGTAAAAGGCACTCAACAAGGAATGTCGACATGCAAAAGGATGCGCCAAGGCGCAGGTAAAAGGCGCTCAACAAGGAATGTCGACATGCAAAAGGATGCGCCAAGGCGCAGGTAAAAGGTGCTTAACAAGGAATGTCAACATGCAAAAGGATGCGCCAAGGCGTAGGTAAAAGGTGCTCAACAAGGAATGTCGACATGCAAAAGGATGCGCGGCGTAGGTGCGTAGGTAAAAGGCGCTCAACAAGGAATGTCGACATGCAAAAGGATGCGCCAAGGCGCACGTAAAAGGTGCTCAACAAGGAATGTCGACATGCAAAAGGATGCTCCAAGGCATAGGTAAAAGGAACTCAACAAGGAATTTTGACATGCGAAAAGGAATGGATGCGCTAAGGCACGAGTAAAGGCACTCAACAAGGAATTTCGACATGTAAAAGGATGCACCAAGGCGCAGGTAAAAGGCGCTCAACAAGGAATGTCGACATGCAAAAGGATGCGCCAGCGGCGCGCGAGTAAAAGGTGCTCAACAAGGAATGTCGACACAAATAAATTCACACCTTGGCACATGTTAGAGGATGTCGACACAAATATGGATGTGCCTATGGTGCACCTTCGGAGAGCGCAACATTCGAGCGGCGAGGAAGCAGAGACCCGACCCAAATATTCAGACGGCCATAACTTTTCACAGGGAGCTTAGATTCACACAAGGTTGGACTTTTCGGAAAGCTTACGATGTCCTCTATCCAACTACAACTTGATGTCTTTAATTGCGTGGGAAAAAGTTCTTAAAAATGTAAAATACAGTTCGCCACTTTTTAAGTTTGCTAGGGTTCTCACCTACCACCATAATGAGATAAATTAAATGCAACTTAGAGGTGGTTGGGGTAGATTTGGATTTCCTCTCTCTTCCCTCTCTCATTCTTCCTATAAATTGTAAGTAGGGGCTTCTTTCTAAAGGTTGGACATTCTTGTTTTTGCCCCTCCCCTTCTTCTCTTTGGCGGTGAATTTGTGGAGTTCAAACCTCCCATCTAAAACTCTAATGCAACTTTGCCTCTTGGCATTTTGCGTGTGTTGTATCAATCTTTGGAGAAAATAATACATATCATGGATGATTCTCAACCCTCTCTATGTTCATTTTCATCCTCTTGATCTTTCATTACAAATCAAGTTATTTGTGCATGATCTTGCATTGCATTTTTATGGTTTGTGTTTATTGGCAAGACAGGTGTTCTTCATTCCTCGATGCATCACCTTTGTTAGTTTAGGTTTATTTTTATGCATCTTCTTACCTGTCTCCTTGGAAGTTAGTTTAGGTTTTGAGTAAACCCTTTGCATTTTTTACGTGTGCATCTGAACAGAGGAATAGGAACCAGCCTTCATCCGGAGAGCTTTTCCGATTTCGTAAGGTCCCACACTTGGGAAAATCTCCATGTTATCCAATCGCACCGAGAGTCTCAACCCATCAAGTTGCGGACATTCGAAGTGCTTGTGATTCACCATCAAAAGATCCCTATGGAGAAGACCCATGTAAAGTTGTATGTGGATGCGGGGAGCCTTTAGCGGTGGGAGACATATCGATGTCTTTGCCCCTATGTGGCATGTGGCCAAGATGGTATCTACCCTCCACACTGAGCTGACATGGTATAGGACAGTAGAGCACCTGATGAGGAGTCATTCTCATGGCGAGACCGTAGCTGCCCCTCGGGATCGTGAGCCCTCTGTGTACTCAGAGCGCCGGCGTAGCCGGAGTCATAGGCATGGGCGTGCACCCTCAGAGGGATCTGATAGGGGTTGAGAAGCCACTTGGCTCTTTTTGACTATTTGTATGATGTATTTTGTATCTCCTGGGCTCTTTGAGCATTTTGACCATGCTTAGCGCATGATGGCATTGTACAGGAATTTTGACCATTTATATATATATATACTCTTTTCATATCAGATTCTTGGCATTATGACTTTGTTTCCATTTCCACATGTAAACTATGATGTTATGTTTATATGCTTTTTAGAATGTATGCAATGGAGAACAAATGATACAAATGTTTACTTTCTTTTTGTATTTCGTGATGCTGATATGTGATAATGTAGACACAATGTGATTTTGAATTTTAGTTTCTATAAGCAATTCTTGGTACTTCATATTTGTTTTGACAAAGTATGATGATAAACCGGTATGATGAGCAAATAAACTTGCCCCACTCCTAACTCCACACAACTAGTAAGATGCGAGGGCTTATCACCGAGAGCTAGAAAGGGAACAAGTTATGAAATGTATTGAAATGATAGTGATGAAAGATAGACAAAGCTTTGGTGGAACCAAATTAGGATGCTACAAGCCTACTCTACTCGAGTGACTCCATAGTTTGGGATGCAACTTGCTTTGTAGTTTATCTAGACTTAGATCCGTAGATGGCCACATGGTAGACAAAATCTGGGTTCCGGGGTTTTGAACTCTCGTGGAATTTTGGACATCCATTCATTTGTTTTTACTCGAGGATTTCAAGATTTGAATTGTTTGCTTATGGCCTTTAACATTTATTTGTCAAGAGGAACCCCTACACCTTGCCCCATGCTACTAGTAAGAATTATGGGCTTATCACCATGGACAAGGCATAGGTGAATAAGGGCCTTTCCATCCTTTCCCAACCTTACGTCACTAGTAAGAGATGCAAGCTCATCACCGAAGGTTGGTAGGGCAAGGAAATGTGTAAAATTTAAAATTTTCTGTTTGATTTATATTTGACTTGCTTATTTGAGCAAAATGTCGACATGCTCTTACTTCCAAAGAGATATACATACGGGATAGATGTGACACGATGAAGCTTCTAGAACAGACCATAGGTAAGACACCTATCCTAAGAAGAGACCAAAAATGAGAACAAGCATGCAGACCTTAGTATGGTTACCATTAAGACTTTGTCATATCTAGCTTTATGTGATGAAATGATTCCAAAACAGTTGATGATATCATGGAAATGGAGAAGTATGATTAGAGTGTTTATGCCAATACCATCAGAAGTTTGTAATGAATTGCTTTTAAGAATAAATTCCTTGATCACAAAATTGTACAAAACAAGTGGACAAAATGAACCTAATTATATGAAGATGAAATGTAGATATGATTATACAAATAATGTTGGCCGCTTATGCATAGAATCATTTAAGGTGTAGGGAATTGACTGTTTCACCAAATTCCTCACCTTCTAGTGTACATAAGAGATATGCACCATTTCCATAGTCTCTCGTGACTTGGTATGGGCCCAACCATTTGGGCCGGAACTTCCTTCCTTCACCGGTCTTTTTATCGATCGACTATCTAGCCTTAGAACTAGATCACCTTCATATATGTCTCATTCATAGACCTTCTTGTTATACTACCAGCACATCCGGTTAGCATAGACTCTATGCCACTGTTCAACATCTAACCTAGCTTCATCTAGACTTTCTAGTTGGGAGAGACGTGCTTCTCTATAAGCGTCTTCATCCAGAATCCCTTGTAATGAGATACGGAGACTGGGTATTTCAACCTCAAGCGGGAGAACTACTTCTGCCCCGAATACTAGCGAGAAAGGAGTCGCTCCTATTGGTGTTCTTATTGAGGTTTGGTGGGCCCACAAGGCCGGATATAACTTCAAATGCCAATCTCACTTGTTTTCTTTCATAGTTTTAAGGAGAATGGCTTTTAACGTTTTGTTTGTCGCTTCAGCTTGTCCGTTGGCTTGAGGGTAATACAAGGAGGCCGTATGATGGCTTATTTTAAATTTATTGCACAATTCAGTGAACTTCTTCATTCTTAAAAGAAGTCCCATTATCTGAGATAATGATTTGTGAGACACCGTACCTGTAAATGATTTGGTTTAAAATGAACTTGGTGATTACAGAACCTGGTACAGTAGTAAGAGGCATGGCCTCTACCCACTTGGTAAAATATTCAGTGGCCATGATTATGAAATTATGGCCGTCTCAAGATGAGGGAGAGAATTTCCTATCAAATCTATGCCCCACGTAGAAAGGGCCATGGAGTAGAGATTGGTTATAGAGCTTGTGCCGGCATGTGGATCTTGTGGGAGAATTCTTGGCATTTATGACAACTTTGTATAAACTCTCTTTGTGTCGTGTTCTAGAGTAGGCCAAAAATAGCCCATCCGATGTATTTTACGAGTGGTGGCATGGCCACCAAGTGGCCTCCACATATTCCACTTTGTGAGATTCATAGAGAATCTTCTTGGATTCTTCTCGTGTCGACACATATTAGAACCATTCCATCAAACACTTTATGATATAGAAGTTGCTCTATAATGATGTATTTAGCTACGATAATGCGTAATTGCCTTCTTTGTTGTGGTGTAGCACCTTCTGGATACGTATGGTCCATGATATAATTAATAATATCAGTATACCAAGGACACTCAGAGATAGGAGGTCTGGTTTTGATGTAGTATACGCATTCATCAGGAAAGTCCAGATCTACTAGATTACCTCCGTCTAGTGGGTTATCAGCTAACCAATCTGCAATGATTTGTCCTTTAACGGATTTCTGATTTACAAATGTTAATTCAAACTCCCCCATTAAGGTTATAAAGCGTCTAGCCTTTTTAGACAAGGACCCTTGTGTGAGGAAAGTTCGTAAATAGTCTGTCTTTACAATGACCCTTGTTTCTTGATTTAGCATATAATGTCTTAAGCGTTTGGTTGTGAAAATTATGGCAAGGCATTCTCGTTCTGCCTGTGTATAACGTGTTTCATAGTCGAGCAACATTTGGCTAATGAAATAGATCACGCATTCTCTCTTGTCATCGTCTTCTTGAGCCAGCATACAGGCTAGCGAGACATTGGTAGCTCGTGAATATAAAATTAATGGGCGGTCTGGCTTAGGTGGCATTAGCATAGGTGGTGATAACAAGAAACGCTTAACTATGTCAAAAGCTTCATTGCAATCTTTGGTCCAATCAATACTATAATATTTTTGAGTAGATTGTTTATTGGATGAATGGCGAAGCTTAAGTCCAGGATGAATCTCCAGATTGCACCAAGCTTTCCGAGAAATGACCTGATTCCAGATTCATCCGAAGGTGGGACCATTTCAAGAACAGCCCTAATTTTGGTTGGGTCAACATCGATCCCACGTGACGATACAATGTAACCTAGGAGCTTCCCTCCTGTTACACCAAAGATGCATTTTTCTAGATTTAGCGTGACTCTGTATTCTATTAGACGTGAAAGAATGACGCGAAGCACTTTCGGATGGTCACAATGCTTCTTGGCCTTGGCCAACAAGTCATCTACGTAGGATTCCACAATTTTATGAATAAGATCATGAAATATATATGTCATAGCCACTGGTATGTAGCACCAGTGTTCTTGAGACTGAATGGCATAATAGCATAGCAATAGGTTCCCCAAGGAGTTATAAACGTGGTTTTAGCTTGATCTTGTTTGGATATTCTGATTTGATTGTATCTTGAGAATCCATCCATGAGAGACAAAAGCTCAAATCCAGTTGTTGCATCAACAATGACGTCTATGGATGGTAACGGGAAGTCATCCTTAGGACATGCCTTGTTAATGTCTCGGAAGTCTATGCAGATGCGTATCTTCCCATTCTTTTTGAGAACGGAAAATTATTAGATACCCACTAAGAGTAGTCGACTGGTTTGATGAATCCTACTTGGAGGAGTTTCATTACCTCCTATTTCACCATGAGAGCTACCTTAGGTTTCATTGGTCTTGATTTTTGTTTAATCTGCTTTATGCCTGATTTAGTGATGAGGTTATGTACCGTGATGTGTGGTGCAACCCCTGTCATTTCTTTATAATTAAATGCGAAAGCCTTCGATGTTCTTTGAGGATTCGAGAGTGTATTTCTACTTGATGGAGTTAACGAGTATCGTAATTTCAATGTCCTTGGTTCATCCTCCGTTCCGATGTTAATATCAATTTTTTATTCGATTAAAGAAGCGTTACATTCTTCAAACTCAAGCGGGGCCGAGGTTTTCCAGATCATCTCCGTTCTCTACCATGTATATGCTTTGAGCTCCTTTTGTGGGGAAGCTCATGTCATGGATTTCGAAGTAGGAAGATGAATGCGGTATTAAGGATAAATCTCTTGCATGATGGGTGAGATGTAATGCTTTGCATAGGCATTTAAGTAATCCAGTGGCTTTATCACTATCAATGTGATCTAGGATAGTAGATTTGTTCTCATCTCTATTCATTTAAAGAGGGTTTGACATTTTTTCACTAATGGTTTGAGTACGAAGGGATACCATGAAACAAGTATCTTCCAATTCACTTGTTTGAAGTGAAGCGTGACGTTGAGGTTCTTTATTGAATCGGCGAGAAGATTTTGTTCTCGTGGGATTGCTTCAATTGATATGAAGTCAAACTCCTTGCTTAAATTCAATACAGCTGTTTTGTAGAGCTGTAAGTGCTTGGCTTTGGTTTCATACACCTCAGTGACTTGGTTTGCTACTAATTGTGAGTCTCCTAACACCCTAATGTTATTAACACTAATTCTCTTAGCTAAGAAGAGGATAAGGAGGAGGGCTTTGTACTCAGTGCCGTTGTTTGTACATTCGAAATTTAGTTTAAAGGCAAATGGTAGGAATTTTCCCTCGGGAGAAGTAAAGATTACACCTACCCCAGCTCCGTAACGACATCTAGCTCCATCGAAATGGAGAGTCCAATATTTAGCTGGGAATATGGGCATTGGGATATTTGTTGTGTTAACATATTCTACTTCTACCATGCAGAGATCCTCTGCTAGAAGAGAACCAACACCTAGGGTATATCCCATGCCTACAGAATCAAATGGTAGGAACATTGGTAGATCATGTTCTAGCAATTCAACAATTTTTGTAGTAGTTCCTAATGATATTGTTTCTACAATCTTAGCCTCATCCTTGAGGGCTGGGATCATCTTGACTAGGCTCATAGTATCAAGATCTATCGTAGGTACCAGACTTTTCCTCCGGTTTTGTGTCGGTGGGTTTATTAAGTTGGTTTGTTGGGAGTTCAAATTCCAAGTGAACACCTGGTCTTTTCTTTAAGTCAGCTAGGTGTATATTAAATGGTTTTGGATCACCTTTGGCTACGAACACCTTTCCTAAATGCAAGAATCTTACTTCTTGGAATAATGTAGAAGGGATTTCCTTCATATGATGTATCCATGGTCAGCCAAGGATCATATTATAGTTGGTTTCCCGATCTATAATATAAAACTTAGTCAGGATTGTTTTGGGTCCTAAGGTGACTAGTAGTATTATAGTTCCAATCGACGTGGCTTTAAGGCTATCATAGCCTCTTAGTGTATTTCGAGTCGTGGAACAATTCATTTATCCATACCCTAGCTTTTGAAGGAAGGAGAAGGGGACTATGTTAACTACTGCCCCATCATCAACCATCGTACATTTCACATAATTGTTATAAACCCATACCTGCAAATGTAAGGTTGGATCACCTCGCGTCAATCTCGGCATCTCTGTCGACATTTTGTTTTTTCAAATATGAATTCGTATCCTATCCGGCTTCCCCCGGAGGGTGGATATCAAAGTCTATATGGTTTACCTGTGTTTCGGGAGGTGGAGTGATGTTAATTAAATGACCCAAACCTAATGCCTCTAAAAGAGCATCCCTGTGGGCAGGAGAGTTCTTTAGTAAGTCCAAAAAATAAATGTGCGAGAAGGTTTTTGTTAGATCACTAATTAAATCATAGGCACCCACGGGTTTTACTAATATTTGTTGGATGTCATCTATCTCTGGCAGGTACCTTGGACTTGGCTGAGAGGAATACTCTCGTGTCCTTGTTACAGCTTCCACGGGTAGTTCGGCATCTAACTCCACTAAACCAACTATCTTGGGTTGTGGCTGACTTCCTAATTGTGGCGCAACTAATGGATTTAGTGAAGTTGAGGCTTCATGATCATTGTTTCTTGTCATCACACACTTTTTTGTCCCATTTGGATTTAACCTGTTGTTGTTGTGATTTGGGAGCGGATCATTGAAGATCTTAATGGGTGAATTTTGAGGGGAAACTGCCCCTGTAAAAGTATTTGGTGCCGGTGACGTAGGATCTGCCAAGAACATATCTATGAAAAGTTGTCTTTGTTCCTCTAGCAAACATTGCATGAATTTATTGTAGTCACAACATGTTCTAGTGTCATGGCCCCGAATTTTGTGGAAGCCACAATATGAGTTAGGATTGTAATTCCTAGTTTGTTGGATTGGCATATATTGTGGCCCAAAATTCTGATCAAACCCTTGCCTATTAGGATTAAAGTTTTACATTTGTTGTTTTTGGTTTTGATTCTGGTTTTGACAACCAGTTGAGTTTTGGCTTGGACCGTGTGTAGGGTTTCACTCTTTGTTGTTGTTGTTGTTGTGGATGATTGAAATCCACTGCATTGATTGTTGGGGTAAAGTTGTTGTTTCGTTGGTTGTTCATTAGTGGTGGAGCATTCACAATATTTACCCTTTTAGCCTGATCAGTTACTCCATTTGTTGTCACTCCATGATTTTTATTGAGGATTTTAGGTCCTGGATTGACATTTGTGGTAGTAGGATAAGCCGTAGTATTCTGGTTGGAGGTGATTAACCTCCCGTTTGTTCCATACATCTTACGACCGCTATCTATTGCCACTTGATCTATTCGGAGAGCACTCTCAAGTACTTCATCATAAGTCCTTAGTGGGAACTTTTGGACTTCTTCCTTTACTTCTCTGCTGAGAGAATGAAGGAATAAATTACATAGTTCCATTTGATCCATATTTGGAGCATCAAGCTAAAGAATAAAGAACTCGTACGCCACCTCGGATGAAATGAGCAACATATTCATTGTGTTCCTGCTTAATGTGCAAGAATTCCCTGATTCCTGTTCTTAATAGTTTTTTCATGTCAAATGCCTTAATGAACTCTGAAACGAGTTGTTTAAATGAATGGATGGAAGCCTAAGGTATTCTATAATACCAATCGAGAGCGATGCCTTCTAAAGTTTTGGGGAATATTTTAGCAACAACCCCATCCTAAGGAGTAGTTTCTTGAATGGGCACGTGGCGTAAGCCTTGATATGTGCATTTGGATCTCCCTCACCTTTGTATTTGGGCAAATTGGGAAGAGGTCATGGAAGCATGACACTTCGTATGGTGAAATCTAAGGGCTCTTTCAAATATTCTGAATAAGTTCCTATCGCATAGGTTTCGACCATTAATGGTGCTTGCTGGGGGAGCGGTGGTGGAATGGGTTGTTGATATGGCATAGCGTATGCATTGGCAGGGGCATAAGGAAACCCCTATGTTTGAGCAACCATGCCGGGAGAGGAGAACATATCCCCTTGTGGTGATTTGGAGTACATGTTTAAGTATGAAGGGGGATTGTCCAGAATGGATTATTTTTACTAGACTAGGAGGTATCGGAACGGTGTTAGAAATGGCGTTCTAGTTGATGTTTGTTGTGAATACCAAGGAGGCATGCCCAACGTTCCTATTCCTATGAGGAGGTCTACTTAGCTAGGATGGTGTGGAGAATTAGAATTTCCTACCTGCATGAATTGAGAATGGTGATTTGCCTGAGTAAGTTCCAACCCCCTAACTTTTTCTACTAAAGTTGAAATGACCTCATTTGGTGAAGTCATGATATTTTGCCTTAGTGGCGTTTGTTGTATATCCTGATGTTGTATGGGCATGTGATATCCCACTATGAACCGATTGTTGCCTTGCCAAGTTTCCTTGAGGCATTTCCTATTTCCTCAAAGAGACCTCGGGTTGCGTTTGTAAACTCCTATGGGTGGTACATACTCTGAGAGCATTGTTCATTCCTGGCATAACGTATGGAATGTTCATCATCTAAAACCAGGTATGGGTCTGATTTTCTACTAATTTGTGGTCTAAGTAGTATCTGAGGAGATGAACCAGATTCTCCTGTGAACGTCATATTGTTCGAGCCTGAAGGCTCTGTTTGTTGTGTTTGAGCGAGCTGATCCAACTCCTCTATTTGGAAGGATGAGCTATATCTAGTCCTTGGAGGTGGAGTTTGTGTTGACAACTGGTTGTTTGAATAATTGTCACCCCATACTGAGAGCGAGGGTGATGACTGTCTATTCAGTTGAGCGTAGTATGCTTCAAGATCTAGGAGAGGTCTACCATATGCATCGAATCCCGACATATTCAGGGGGTATATGAATACCTGCAGAATAATGGGAAAGAGAGAAGGTGGAAGAATAGAGATAAGGAAGATGTTGCAGTTGTTGGTTTCACGTCGGGTTCACCAATTTTGTACGATGGAAAAGTGATAAGCGAGCATGGGAATCTACAAGTAACTCTTCCTCGTGCACTGACCTCCCGAGGTCGTCGTGCGAGACAGCCGGTGGGGATGGATTATGCGTAGGGTATGGGTAAACTAGTTAGGTAATCTTATATCTTCGACACGCACTAATGAAATCTGTGAATCTAAGGCAAAGAAGGCCCTCCTAACCTAAATGGCATGATAGCCCAATCGACAAGAGATGATGCTCGAAGGCTCCAATTAATATCAAGCTCTTGCGTGATTCGGTCTATGGGTTGTGGGATACGCGGAAAATGACCTAGGATAGTTTCATGTATGTCTCCAGATAGGGTCATAGGGTGGATGATGGGTACAGTGGTTTCTACGGGCAATTGTCTGGTCTAGTCCAGAACTCCTTAGCTTTATTAGCTGCTATGTATAACAAGGATAATTATTCGATGATGATAGGTGGAAGTGGAGTAGATCTGAATACTAATGTGCATAAGTCAACATCTATGTCTGATTTACCTATGGATTCATTGGGTTGTGGGATTTGTGGGTCACAACCATAGACTCGTGGTTGTTGTGGACCTGCTATGGTCATGTGTGGAATCAGTCCCTAATCCCTAGTACCCAATAGTCATATGCTTTCTCGGCCTCTATATTCAGAATCAATAGTTGTGTGATCTTCTCAGAGTATCTCACAGACATTCGTGCAACCTAAATTCTTAAGCTAGTATCTATATTTGTGAGAGTATCTCCTACGTTTGGGTGTAGGACCAAAGGATCGCAACCAACGCTTTGCTCTCTTTCAAGCCCTTCTACAGTCATGCAGATATTTATCTAGGATAATCTGTAGTTTGGCTGATTTGACCAAAACGTATGCTCTTGGTTGTCTTCTATGTTTAACCCGCACAACTGTGAGCTGATCTGTTGCAAATCTACTGTTGTTCGGAAGTCTTGGATTCTAAGATTCTGATCTATGTCAGTTATTGCTGTGACTAGATTGGGTTGAGGCACGATTGGCTCGAATATGTATTCTATGGGTTCCCTAGGTTCCATGATTGTCATACAAAAGCAACAATGTAAATCTAACTGCAACAAATTAAAATTAACTATGTGAAGTATATCTACAACATATATAACTTCTCTATTTTTGGGTTTTTCTAAGTAACTATTTTAATGAAATTGAAAGAGAATTTTTTTTAATATATCTAGAAATTGAAAACTAATCTAATATTGAATTTAAAACAAACAAAGCAACCAAGTATAGCTACTTGCACTGCGAGCGATTGTGAATCTATTCTAAATAGTGAAATAACCGATCTAATCTATTTGAAAGACTCTCGATCCTACCTCAGAAGTGAGGAGTGAATCATAGTTTCTCAGAAACTATCAATCCCCACAGCTTCCCTGGCGATATCAAAATTAAAATTAGCTGAAATGAAATGATTGACTACTTTATTTGATATGCTTCTAACTAGAACTTCAAAGCTAGAACTGGATTTTGCATAATAGTGGTGAATCCAATGGTATGTGTGGTTTTTTCCCCTCAGTGTGATCTCCTCATTCCTTCGTGCTCTCATGGATCCATAAAAGTGTGTAATGCTAGCATCAACAAAAGTAGATATTGGAACAAAGGCAGCTTAGGATACAGACTGAATACAATGCGAGTAGGAGAGGGATAGCGCAAGAGTACAGAGCTTGGCCTATGTAATTCCTAGCGGGATTTATTGCAAGTCATGCAGCATAAAATGTCCAGAACCTGAAACTATCCTATTTGAAGAGCAAAACCTGCAACTTTAATGGCTTCCTACTGAAAATTAAATTGTTTCTACCTTAATGGATTGCATGAAGTAATGACAACACTTGCACAAGATGGATATGTGGCTTTCTAATAGAAAAATAACACTAACTAAGCATGTAATGAACAAAAACTATGAATCCTAGACCAAATGGAAGACTAAGCTATCGAAATGAGAAATTGAGAGGCAAATTTTGAGGGCCATTTGCTTGAGCACAAGCCAATTATTTATAGCATTTCCATTTACCCAAAGGTAAAAACCAAATTGATCTCTTAAACCATAAACAATGCCAAAACACTATTCCAAGGAACCAAAATCATTAATGCAAGCCAAAGGCGGTGAAAAAAGCTGGTAAACGTTGAAATTTTTATGTGAGTCGCGTTAAAAGAGCATTTTGGAAAATGCGTGAAGGACCACCACCCTGAGTAGGGCGGTGGTTACAAGACTTCCGCCTGCACAGGCGGCGATTCTGAGGCTGCCACCTGTGCAGGTGGCGGTCACGAGACCACCACCAAGTCGGGGTGGTGATTTCAGTGAATCAAGAGAAAATGCAAAGAAAAGAGGGGAAACGAGAAAAACAAAGCATGTAGGGGTTAAGCGGGGCATGCGGGATGTTAATGCATACTTGGGGAGCTTTTCCGGATCCCGAACACCTTGGGAGGAGACTTGTATCATCATTGGGGCATGTGTTACGTTGTTCCGACGGTGCAGTACCCTACAATTTTGGGTACGTACAATTACCATGTCTCGTCTCAAATACAAATGGATTAATTATAGCTAAACTCCTTCTTATAGGATTGGTCAAAGAAAGTCTCCTAAAATCAATTATAAATGAACATGATGAACACTAATAAGTACCTAAAAATAAATGCAAACCTTATTTTACGGATCCTAACATATTGAGAATTAATATCCTAGATTAAATGGCCTTATCCCAAGCTTTTACCATGGGTAGTATGATACAAATAAAAATATAATGCTAGAAAATAGAATCTCAAAGTGTGGTACACAACATACCTTCCTTTAAAATTCCTCCATTATTGGATGTGCATGTAAATCCTATTCCTCCTCTATCAATCCAAAACAAGATGTTGCAAACTATCCAAAATGAACCTTTAGCTCCATATATCATAGCCATGGATTTGGGAGAGACTATCCCTACCATCTCTTATGATGGTTCCGAGGATCCAACCCTCTTCCTCAAAACTTTTGGAAATCTCTATAAAGAATGGATTCAAACAAATACCTATGCAACAACTAAGCTTCTAGCAAAAACCTTAGTGGGTGAGGCCCTAGAATGGTATAATCAGCTTCCTCCCAACTCAATAGTTTACCTAGAAGGCTTATTCAAGGCCCTAATTTCTGAATTCCAACAACAAGATCTACCTAAAAATACCTTGCAGAAATTCATAAATCTTAAATAAGGAATGAATGAATCAACTCACAAATTTATTAAAAAGGGAATGTTTTTTCCACAAAAGTTTAACCATAACCTTGATAGTAAAATTTTATCTCAAATCTTTCTTAAGGCCCTCATGCCAACCCTCCAATACAAGGTTAGGTATTTCTCTCCTAACATGTTAGAGGAAGCCCTCAAGTAAGCTAAAAGACAAGATCACCTCATGCATGAGTTCGGATGCACTTCCAACTTGTTACCCAAGCTTAAAATCACAATGCATGTAATTAGATGTTCAAAGTTCCCAAGAGAAATTAGAATGGGAGAAAATTGAGAGCCTTCTCACCCTTTCCCCCATGCCCCCTTATCTTGCACCAAACTTCTCCAAATTCTTTGCACTCCATGAATCATACCTCCTTCGAAACAAGCTCTTCCCACTTTTAGGGGTGATTTGTTTTGTTGGTGTCATACAACCATAGGAAACTCACATAGTGATTGTAAAGACCTTAGGAAGGAAGCCCTCAACTTCTTCCTTGGTTCCTCTTTTGATTACTCTACCATCATATAAGAATGTTATGAAAAATATCAATCTTTAGAGAAATCTCGCTCCAGTCATCAAAATCAGCACCATAAAAATCCCATGAAGAATGTTGTGGGTACCATAGAACACTCGTACGATCAAATTTTCTTGAATTTCCAATATATCAATGCTTCTAAAACTAACTATATGCATAATCCTACCCACAAAGATCCTATTATTAAACTAAAGAAACTTTTTGATACCCCATCTTTTCTTGATACTTCCCAAGATCCACCAATGATGAAGCTCACCCTCACAATTGAGCCTTCACCCACATTATCAATGGTGTTACCACGAAAGGATCCCATTCCCCCTTCTTATGAAAATATAGATCCATCGAACACACATCCACCATCAGGCTTAGACACATATTCTATCACACCACCACCATGATATCGATACATGATTTATTCCAAGCCACACTAGAACTTTTTAGATGAGATAAACTCTCTTACATGTAAGATTCCTTTTATGGAAATCATCTCATACTTCAGATTCACATCATAAATTCCTTCTTCAACAACTACAAAGATTTGAGAATTCTCCTAGCGAGGATCCCAAATCTCCTCCATATCTACAACCCCTAAAATTCATCACATGGAAACTATAGGGTGACCTCCACAAATTTCACACTTGGATTGTTTAGCATTGGAATTTTTGGAGGATGACATGATTATCGATGAAGTCTTATTTCACACAGACAACCCACCCCTACTCATTAGCATTGTTATCCATGATGCACAAGTGCGTAGAGTCCTTGTGGATGAAGGGTTGAGGATTAACTTACCTTCCTATTATGTAATAAAAAACCTTGGATTTTCCATTGATAACCTTAAACCTACTTGCTTAACTTGTCGTAAATTTAAAAAAACTAAGCAAAAACCCATAGGATGCATCTAGTTTACCATCACAATCAGACCTAAAATGGTTGTGACAAATCTTATGGTTTTATATCATCTTATCTCTTCTAATATCCTATTAGGTCTCCCTTGGACACATCGTATACATGTAATTGCATTGTCTCGGTACCAATGTATTAAATTCATTCACAACAAATTTTTTTATGAATGATGTCGATCCCAATCCTTGGGATATTTTAGTACCATTATTCCTAATGCCCACTTCTCCTGAGATCTAAGGCATTCCATATCTAGAATTCTTTGATCTTAGGCTTGAAATTCAGGTTACATTATCATATTCATAATATGAGGAACGTAATGAACTTCAAAACAAGGTCAACAAGAATATATTACTTGACAAAGTTACACGGTGGTTACTTGTTGGTCCTCTTACCTCGCGATGGTATCCACCACAACCCGAGCTAGAGGAGCATGTTTTTCATGCCTCAACTTCCAACCAGAAAGAATATAATGAATTAGGAATTATACAACACATTTTTGATCAACCTCTCCTCTTGACCTGATTTTTCGAAAGATCAATTTCATGGCTAAAGAGGAGGTGTCTCAACCTAAGAAATAAGAGATTGCTTTTTTCCCCTCTAATGATGAAGACTATGCCATTTCACAAGATGAGTCTAGAAAATTGGAAGTATTTCACTATCAATATTCCTTGGCCCAAATCTAATCCTTGCAGGTCCAATATAACACCATCAACAAATTTTATGGGCCTCCTATTTATGATACTAGCAATAGTGAGGATGAAGAGGAAATGATTCCTTACGTGTCTCCCATTAATCCCCCACTTTTGAAAACTCATTGCTATTGGAGAAACTCCAAGATTATGGGTCTCGTTACCCTCATAAAACAACTTCAACTCCTTAAATATCTCCACCACCCACATCAACTTTTGATTCAACCTCTAAATTTAGTGATGGTCCCTATGCTACTAACATGGCTATTGTGGATCATGCACCCAAAGACGTTACCTTGGATGCTAGGGTGTTGGACATATGAAAAATAAGTTCTAGACAACACCGAGATGGAAAACAATACATGGGTATATAAATTGATGTGGAATATCACAACCCTCTCCCCACTTTAGATAATGATGACTATATTCTACATCTCCTATATACACCGAGAGGATAAACTTCCTCAAAGCCATCATAAATTAGGTAATTTTTCAAATCCATCTGTAACATCCTCATTTTAGACAATAGAACAAGTCAATTTTTATTTTTTTTTAATTGCGTCCTGGTTCTAAATACATAATTTAGAACTCACAAATCAAATAACCATTCATATAACAGATAACCATATGCAGCTGTAATGACTCGGAGTACCTCCGATCTATTCATTCCATGACTCGGTAATCTACCGATCTATTCATGAGTAATAAGAGTTGACGTTATTATTTAACACTTCACTCTTGCGGTTCTCTTCCCTATTCTGGGATTCAGAATGCTCTGTCCAAGGAACCTAACTGAATAATTGTTACCATTATTCATCGGCATCTCATCCCTTAGACTAGGTGAATTAGGACAACGCAATCAAGCAAATTTGCGATATACTTGGCCAAAGATTTGAAACATCTTTGCTTATGTCTCGTATTCCTTAACGACATACTCGTCAACTGAATACGTCCTTCACCCCATTCCCATGTTATGTAGAATGTCTTATACCGACTTCACATCAGGTCCCTTTTATCCAGTTAATCACTCGGGAATGGATTAGTAAGGTAACCACGTTATATGGATGCTCCCGAAGACTAGGGATAAGATGACATACTGGGTCAATCCTAATTAAACCAGTGTGTCAAGATACCCCGAGTCTCCTAGGCAGCCATATAATGTGACCACATACCTAATCGGTCCAAAAGTAACTTGTACGAGATCAAAGTGTAAATCTTAGCGATCAATGCAAAGGGTGTCATCATAAGTCACCTGCATTGTTGTAACTTCGAGAAGATCCTAATCTTCTCGGAGGTACAACCCTGTAGTTGACTTGTGCCGTCAACCTTTAAATCCGCCTCGAAAAGATCTACTTAATACAATGTGTTACGCACGTTGAGTTTAAATTACAATAAAGACGTTCCCTTAAGGTTAGCCTTTCCCAAACCCGGGATTCCTCATCCAAGTATGATCTTTCTCAATAAAACCCACTACACAGATGAGTTATTAAGACCAAGGTCTCATCACGGAGCTCTTAGAATATATATGATTCTAAAACAACGGAATTGGTCGATATCTCATAAATTTCACATGAGATAGCCATCTGAACCCCATTAGATTTATATCAGTTCTCATAACTGAATTTATATCATACTTATTAGCATCAAATATAAATGATTCAGAATCCAATTAAATGTTGTCCTGTCATAATCAGGACTAGGGATTAATAATTTAATTCAGTTTGTTTAGCGTTCTGTTTAGGTATATTTTAACCCTATCTTCCAAAAAGACAGTTACCTAAATTTCAATTTAGCTTATGATAGAACATACCAGAACTGCTAAATAATCATAAGAATTCAGTCTTATATTCTTGCAAAGCTTACATTGATAATCACAAAAGTCTCCAAATTATATAATAATAACAATGCTCTTTAGATCATTTGAACCGAAGAAGGTCAAACTATCAAGATAAGAATATAGACACATAAGTAACAATATCAATTTCCATTCCTTCAGAACTAATCAAATACATTGTATGCATTCCGCATACTTGATACATTACTCAACTGAAAAAGGAACATCTTTCCTTATATGGTACATTTAGAAAATCAAGATGTAATTCACTTATAAATCAAATTTAATCAATCTGATTATCCTATCAGATCTGCATGCTTTTACCACTTACGGCAACCATCTGCAAAAATAGTCAACATGAGTCAGTTCGATGAACTGAGCATGATAAGCACTAACTTTTAAAACAATTGCAATCCATCAATTGTTTTCATTAAACACCCTGTTTAAATGATATAAAATCACCAATCAAATAAACATGACTCAGACTATACGTTAAGAATATATCATGTCTATAACGTGTAACAATAATTTTCGTTACGGAGTAGTCCTATATACTTCTCAAATATTTCATCAAAATATTAGGGATCAAGAAGAACAAAAGTGTCCTAAGCAATTATTCATTGTAAATCCAAGTTGAACAAACATCAGACAGTCATTATATTCAACTTAAAAAGAGGAATATCATATCAATCCAGTTACCGTCATTATGTAAAATCAATTACAGATGTTAGTTAAACAATTATATCAACTTATAATTTACAACAGAAAAGAAATAAACAAATTGTACATGTTTCCCTCTGAACTAGCTCATGTCTATACCATCTTTCCAAAAGCAAGGCATTCACTTAATACGCATGCAAATAAATCAGTCGAGTCCATCAACAGCACTCTGTTCTATTAAAACTTAAAGTAAAGCAACTACAGTACAGTAACCCTCTTGCCAAACACGGTGTCTATCTACCAAGCGGACTCCGTATGACCTTACGCAAAAGCTGACAGATAAGAAGATTAGCACTGAAAGGCTTTTAGACACAAGGTCGAAATCAAAAGAACTCCATTGTTATCGCAGTCAACCAAAGACTCATGATCATTTAAGCAATGACATCTCCCTACGACTATGCGAAGGGATTTTTAAACGAAATCCAAGCAGCATGCACAACCACATCAAACTGGAATCTATCAGAAGAAAAACATAACATAGAATATCGTAATCACCCCTGAACGCAATCAGAGTTGAAGGTATGGTATTCACGACCTACTTAAAAGGCCATAATTCATGTTATCAAGCTTAATAAAGAAAACCAACAAAGCCAAGAACATTACATGTTCATACTCAGGCTTATACGGAAAACAGTGACATAGATTACCATTCGAGGAATTAAAACTAAGTCCATAAACAGTATTCACAGTTTAGCTTATCCAGAAGCCGACATACAAGATATCTTCCCATACTCACAGAACCCAACAAGTCAAAAACAAAGTAAACCCAACAGTTATAATCTGAAGCAGTTACACTGTTTAACTATTAAGAATTCAACTGAGTCCCAACAACAGTAAACAAAATACATAGAAGATAATGACTCCATCCGTGCCAACATTGGTAAGCCTTTAAAATCAGGTTTATACAAAAGCTATATAATGATTTTGTAACAAGAAACCCAACAGAGCCCGTATAACTATATTTGCTCCAAGCTTACATAGAGTGGAATACATATTTAAATGCCCAACTGAGTCTGAACCACAAATTCCTTGTAAAACGAAAGTATTCATTACCAAATAACAGAAGTCGCCTTACCTGTTACTCCAACAAGACTCAGACAAAGCAATTTTCAACATTCAAATATATATTTATATTTATAGCTTCCACAGTGGTCCAATATATACGAATCATTCAAAGGACTCTACAGAGTCGTTCAAATAAAATACCTATATCCATATTGTATACTGTCAACGGGTTGAATCCCATTACCACAATAAAAAGGAAAACAACTTCCACAGGGTCGTAATGACTACTGAACACAATAGTTACCTCTTCCCAACAACTTTAAAAGACACAACGAAACCCAACAAGTATCAATAACCACCCCATCAATAACCACGACAGAGCTTACAAGGTTCTCTTAAAACTGAATAATCAAACAAATGTCCAGCAGTTTCCCTTCCAACAAGTATTCACAACATGCATCGACTACAAAATCGACAAGCATAACAGTGGCCTATACCCATCACAAGAATAATTTATGGGCTCTCGCCGAGCAGGCCGAGCATACATTCCCTTCATAAATTTCACATATTTAAGCCAGAATGCAAAACACAAAGAAATAAAGCCACAGTTCGAATTTAATAAACACCCATCAAGGGATAAATGAAAAATCGAACCAGCATGAAGATACAGTGCCAAAATCACACAAGACATCCAAAGAAAATCCTCTATTACCATAAATCATTTGAACAGAGTTGTTCTAATGAAATCACTTGAAAGACAACAAGATTTTTAAAGGTTAGGGCCTAACATGCCTGGATTTTTGCTCAAAATTCCGAAGCAGACCACTGAAAGAGCTTGGACTTCCTTTTCCTTTTCCAAGTTAGAGCGACCAACAAAATTTTGCTATCTCCATGACATATATATCTTCCTTGCCAGAGAAAAGAGCTAGATACGCTCATACTCGCCATGCAACACAAAGAAGACTGGTGCGAAGAACCAGTGAACAGGCAGAAGGAAAACCGAAATTCGCGATAAGCCAAACAAAACAACAACTTTCCAATTTGCATGCCTTCTCGCGAATTCCGAGCTCGACTACCGAGCTCATTAATTGCATTTACTCCAAATTTCCCGCTCAAACTCCACTGCCACCGACCGCCAAAGTTGGCGATAGACAAATAGACTTTCAACACCATTTTCAGTTTTGGCGACCTGCCACGTCGGCTCAATAGCCGTTTCTAAAACCTCCGCCAATACCTATCCTTCATACTTATCCTTTGCATTAAATAACATAGAAAAAGCCACCCATGGTTCGCACCCCTCCATAGGTCCCCATAATCCTTGCCCAATAGTTAGGTTAGTAACTTAGGTTAGAATTTAGGATAACACCTAGTCTAACTTCATAGAACATAGATACTAACTTAGGACATTAGCTCTTAGCCTAGGTCTAGGTTAGATTAATACTAACCCCTAGGTTAAGTTTAGTTTTAGGTTACTAACATTAATAATTCCAGTTGGGTCTACATTCCGTACACTCAGAAAAAGACCTACAACATGCATTCTTGAACAGGGTTAGCTCCTGTTCTGCTTTTAGGCTTACAAAATTGTATGAAACCGAATTATTACCTGGTCCACGATCGAGACCTTCCAGATATACTTCGATATCGGGAACCAATCCATTTCACATGATCAACCTGAGTTATACTCCGGACTAGCTTATTCAATGCTTCTAGACCTTGCAACCTGTTCAAGGTCTGTAATTTTAATTCATCACGAACAAACTTAAAGCAATACTTGGATCAATTCCACTGATCCAAGGCTAGGTCTTATAGATGGATAACTCTATGATTCATTCCGAGATCAGATTAAACTCAGATACAAAATGAAAGAAATAAAAGAGTCCAATCATATTCCGACTCAGTCAAAAATCTGCAATCTGCAAAGAAGATTCAGTACATATCAAGCATGATTTCTCAATCAAGGAACACATCCTTTTTACAAAGAAATCACATATCAACACTTGTATGCTCAGGAGGAAGTAACAACAGTTCAGGGTGTTACATGCTTCCCTCCTAAAAAGATTCATCGTCCCGATGATTACATATTCGATTAACCTTCAGGTCAATCAATTTATTAGTTCACAAATCAATGCGACTATTTTCCAACTTGAATAGTTCCAGAAATCAATGTCACAACACATTTTATTCAACCTGAATAATGTTTGCCTTCATCTGGCTTTCATAAATACTTAAAAAAAAAAAGTTCATTAAAGAATGTTTTGTCAACAGATTTCATTCTGTTGAAAAAGAGAAGGAAAAGCAGTTTTCATCTCTTCCAGATTTTCCCAAGTTGCACTTTCTTCGTTAAACTGGTCCCACTGGACCTTACATTGCTGTATTTCATGATTTCTTAAATGCAATTGGTGAGTTTCCAGCACTCGTGTGGGTTTAACCACGATTATTCCTGGGTCTTGGACCTGCAAGGAATTCCAATTTAAAACATGTGACAGATCTGAAACGTATTTCTTAAGCAAAGAAATATGGAAAACATCATGCATGCGAGATAAAGCAGGTGGTAATGCTAAACGATAAGCTACAGGATTGATTATTTCGACAATTTCGAAAGGTCCCACGAATCGAGGTGACAACTTGGCAGCCTTGCCAAAAGTTATAGAACTCTTTCTGGGTTTAACACGAAGAAAAACCTTCTCACCAAGCTCAAACCTTCTATCAACCCGCTTAAGGTCAGCATAGCTCTTCTGCCTATCCGCTGCTTCCTTTAATCTTTCACGAATCAGCTTAACTTGCTGTTCCATTTCTGTGAGAATCTCTGGTCCAATTACCACTCTATCCTCAACACTGTCCCAACTAACAGGAGTTCTGCACTTTCTTCCATAAAGTGCTTCAAAGGGTGCCATTTTGAGAGATGAATGATAAGTGTTGTTGTATGCGAACTCAACTAATGGAAGATACTCTTCCCATTTATACTGTTGATCCATGCAATACATCCGCAACATGTCCTCCAACACTTGATTTACCCTTTCAGTTTGTCCATCCGTTTCCGGATGATATGCAGAACTGAAGTTTAGTTTTGTTCCAAGAGCTGTATTAAGTGTTTTCCAAAACCTTGACGTCATTCTTGGATCCCTGTCAGATATAATCAATTCTGGTACACCATGCAATCTGAAAATTTTGTGTACGAATCTTTTGGCCAGCACTGGTGAATCATCCTTTAGATTTCCAGCGATGAAATGAGCTACCTTAGTCAGTTTATCTACAACTACCAGGATAACATCATGCTTATTCCTAGACATGGGTAATCCTTGTACAAAATCCATGGTTATTACTTGCCATTTGTACTGCGGTATGCTATGAGGATATAACAGTCCAGCAGGGTGCATATGTTCTGCCTTAACCCGCTGACACTCCAAACAATGGGTCACAAAATTTATGACATCCTTTTTCATACCTTTCCAAAAGTATTGTTGTTTCAGATCAGCAAGCATCTTTGTGATACCCGGGTGTCCAGAGAAAGGTGAATTATGAAATTCCACTAACAACTTCTTCCTCAAGTCGTTCAACATAGGTACATATACCCTGTTTTCATAACGCAAGATTCCTTCATTATCAAAATGAAAACCTTTATACCTTGCATCATTAGGTTCTGCAGCAAGCGCTGCCCTTACCTGCAGAAAGTAATTATCAGATTCTGAGGCACTCTTTACCTCTTCCTTGAACTGAGTTCTTAATGTTATAAGAGCAGAAATGTGCCTCCTACGACTTAGAGCATCAGCTACTCTATTCTCCTTCCCTTTGATATAGCTAATATCAAAGTCATATTGTGATAAAAATTCTAACCACCTTCTCTGTCTGGCATTCAGATTAGGCTGAGTAAAAATATATTTCAGTCCTAAGTGATCAGTTTTCAACTCAAAAGGTTTCCCAAGTAAGTAGTGTCTCCAGACTTGAAGTGCATGAACAATGGCAGCAAGCTCCAAATCATGAGGGGCATAGTTCAGCTCATGTAACTTGAGTTTTCTACTTTCATATGCAATGACCTGATCATTTTGTAGCAAAACACCTCCAAGGCCTTCCCCAGAAGCATCCGTTACAACAGTAAAATTCCCATTAGGGTCTGGTATAGCTAATATAGGTGCAGAAGTCAACTAGTCTTTCAGACTTTTGAAAGCCGCTTCGCACTTGTCATTCCACAAGAATTTCTTATCCTTTTTCTGCAATGAAGTTATTGGTGTAGCTAACTTAGAAAAATCCTTTACAAATTTTCTATAGTAACCTGCAAGACCCATGAAACTTCTTACTTCATGCACATTCTTTGGCACAAGCCACTCAGTTATTGCCACTATTTTTGAAGGATCTACAACAATTCCTTCTTTGCTTATGACATGACCCAAATAGTGAACTTCTGAATCAAAGAAAGAACATTTGGATAACTTACCATACAACTTTCTTTTTCTCAGAATTCCCAAAACTATCCTCAAATGCTCATTGTGCTCCTCAACGCTTTTAGAATAAATGAGAATATCGTCCAAGAATACAAGTACAAACTTGTCCAGATATTCTTGAAAAATATTATTCATTAAGTTCATAAAGGCTGTGGGTGCATTAGTTAATCCAAAGGGTAGAACCGTGAATTCATAATGTCCGTACCTTGTTCGGAAAGTTGTTTTATGAATGTCTTCTTCTTTAATCCTTAACTGATGATAACCAGATCGAAGATCTATCTTAGAATAAACCGCTGCTCCACGCATCTGATCAAATAGATCGTCGATCCTTGGAAGTGGATATCGGTTCTTGATTGTTGCTTTGTTCAACATCCGATAATCAATACACAGCCTAAGTGTTCCATCCTTCTTTTTCACAAATATCACAGGTGCTCCCCAAGGTGAAACACTTGGTCTGATCAAACCTTTTGTCAAAAGTTCTTGCAACTGTGCCTTAAGCTCGACTAACTCTGTAGTAGTCATCCTATAAGGTGCTTTGGAAATAGGTTCAGTTCCCGGTTTGATTTCAATGGTGAAGTCAAATTCTCTCTTGGGTGGTAACCCTGGTAATTCTTCAGGAAAAACATCCCTGAAACTTTGTAACAGAGGAATTTGCTTCATGTAATCACCATCTTCTTCTGAAGATTCAGATATCTTTACTGCATAAAGAGTACATCCTTTATTCTTAGCCTTTTTAAGCCGCATAGGTGACGCTTTCTAACCGAATTTCCCGTTTCACCCCTTGAATCTCTGTTGTTTCTAGCTGATCATCTAAACACTTTATGTTCTTTTCATAGCAATCTACCTTTGCCTTATGGTCAGCTAACCAATTGACACCAATGATAATGTCATACGATCCTAAAGGTGTAACATAGAGATCAACTTCCGTGGAAAAGTTAGGTAAGTCAAGGACTGCCCCAAAAAGACACATACTCACTGTATGAACAGAGTTATTACCATACTGTACAGTCCAAGATTTATCCATTTTTCCAGCTTTTCTTTTAAGTTTAGAAGCAAGTTTATTAGATATAAAACATTCAGTAGCTCCTGTATCAAAAAGAATAGTGACAGGTATGCCGAATAACTTACCCGGAACTTCTATAGGTGTCACTTGCTTTTCAGCTTGCTTGTCTCTTGCTGCAAAGATTGTATCTTATGCTGCTGATTACGATCATCCTTCTTCAAAGGGCACTGATTTGCGTAGTGATCTTTGCCACAATTGTAGCAGCCTCCTACAGGTCCCTTTTTAGGCTCAGAATTGCCTCCAGCCTTGTAATTGTCACGTTGTCCTCCATAGGGCTTCTGCCCATTGTTATAATTTTTAGCAAAATTATCCCTTACGTTTCCAGCAGGCTTATTTACTGCTGCTTTCTTATTGTTATCTCCTGGAAACTTACTCTTGTTTCCAAACTTTTTCCATGGTCCTTTTCTGGGTGCAAGAGAGGTTGAAGAGGGGTTTGCAGTCTTCTTCCGCACTTCCTCCTTATGAGCAGAAATAGCCTTTAATTTCTGTTCTTGCCTTATGGCCTTTTCAACAACTCCTTCCATAGTGGTTGGACTGTGAACATCGACCTCTCCCCCTATCACGGGATTCAATCCCATGATGAATTTCTATATTCTGAACTTCTCGTCAGTTTGATACTGCGGTACATACTTGAGGAGTTTTGTAAACCACTCCCAGAATTCAGTTACCGTTAGCTTCCCTTGAGCTAAGTTCTGAAATTCCATCATTTTCTGATCATAGAAAAGTTGTGGCAGCCAACGTTGCCTAAAATAGCCTTTAAATTGATCCCAAGTAATATTGGTCTCATCAATGTTTAGTTCAGCTTTACGGCTATCCCACCACGAAGATGCTTCGTGGGAAAGCTGATAGGCTCCCCAAATAGCTTTGGTTTCCTCTGAGAAGTTCCTTATTGCAAAGTACTTCTCCATTTCGCTGAGCCGGTTCTCAGCTCCATCTCCTAATGTGGTGCCATCATACTTAGGTGGACTTATCCTTTTTATATCATTAGTGAGTTCTGCTGCCAATCTGGCCTTTTTGTTTTCTGGTTGGACAGGTGCATTTACAGCATTAACATCAACACCCATATTGGGGTTGTCCTCAGGAGGTGGCTGATTGTCATTTCCAGCTTCTTCATCCTCCTCATTCCCCATCGCCTGCTGCTCAAGTACAGCTAAACGATCTCTTGTGTCCAACAGGGCAGCAAGGATCTCATCAAGTTTCTGGGTTGTTGCCGCCCCTCCTTCGTGGGAGCATTATTCGCAATGTTCCCCTTGTTCTAACCATTTTCTCACAAGAAAATTCAGGTTTTTATCAGATTATGGACACAATAGGTCCAAGAGCTGCAACCTTCAGCTCTGATACCAAGATGTAACATCCTCATTTTAGACAATAGAACAAGTCAAAATTTTTATTTTTTTTTTAATTGCGTCCTGGTTCTAAATACATAATTTAGAACTCACAAATCAAATAACCATTCTTATAACAGATAACCATATGCAGCTGTAATGACTCGGAGTACCTCCGATCTATTCATTCCATGACTCGGTAATCTACCGATCTATTCATGAGTAATAAGAGTTGGCGTTATTATTATTTAACACTTCACTCTTGCGGTTCTCTTCCCTATTCTGGGATTCAGAATGCTCATTCAAGGAACCTAACTGAATAATTGTTACCATTATTCATCGGCATCTCATCCCTTAGACTAGGTGAATTAGGACAACGCAATCAGCAGCTTGCGATACTTTGGCCAAAGATTTGAAACATACTGCTTATGTCTCGTATTCCTTAACGACATACTCGTCAATCTGGAATACGTCCTTCACCCCATTCCCATGTTATGTAGAATGTCTTATACCGACTTCTGTCAGTCCCTTTTATCCCAGTTAATCACTCGGGAATGGATTAGTAAGGTAACCACGTTATATGGATGCTCCCGAAGACTAGGGATAAGATGACATACTGGGTCAATCCTAATTAAACCAGTGTGTCAAGATACCCCGAGTCTCCTAGGCAGCCATATAATGTGACCACATACCTAATCGGTCCAAAAGTAACTTGTACGAGATCAAAGTGTAAATCTTAGCGATCAATGCAAAGGGTGTCGTCATAAGTCACCTGCATTGTTGTAACTTCGAGAAGATCCTAATCTTCTCGGAGGTACAACCCTGCAGTTGACTTGTGCCATCAACCTTTAAATCCGCCTCTAAAAGATCTACTTAATACAATGCATTACGCACGTTGAGTTTAAATTACAATAAAGACGTTCCCTTAAGGTTAGCCTTTCCCAAACCCGGGATTCCTCATCCAAGTATGATCTTTCTCAATAAAACCCACTACACAGATGAGTTATTAAGACCAAGGTCTCATCACGGAGCTCTTATAATATATATGATTCTAAAACAACGGAATTGGTCGATATCTCATAAATTTCACATGAGATAGCCATCTGAACTCCATTAGATTTATATCAGTTCTCATAACTGAATTTATATCATACTTATTAGCATCAAATATAAATGATTCAGAATCCAATTAAATGTTGTCCTGTCATAATCAGGACTAGGGATTAATAATTTAATTCAGTTTGTTTAGCGTTCTATTTAGGTATATTTTAACCCTATCTTCCAAAAACAGCTTACCTAAATTTCAATTTAGCTTATGATAGAACATACCGAATCTTTTAAATAATCATAAGAATTCAGTCTTATATTCTTGCAAAGCTTACATTGATAATCACAAAAGTCTCCAAATTATATAATAATAACAATGCTCTTTAGATCATTTGAACCGAAGAAGGTCAAACTATCAAGATAAGAATATAGACACATAAGTAACAATATCAATTTCCATTCCTTCAGAACTAATCAAATACATTGTATGCATTCCGCATACTTGATACATTACTCAACTGAAAAAGGAACATCTTTCCTTATATGGTACATTTAGAAAATCAAGATGTAATTCACTTATAAATCAAATTTAATCAATCTGATTATCCTATCAGATCTGCATGCTTTTACCACTTACGGCAACCATCTGCAAAAATAGTCAACATGAGTCAGTTCGATGAACTGAGCATGATAAGCACTAACTTTTAAAACAATTGCAATCCATCAATTGTTTTCATTAAACACCTGTTTAAATGATATAAAATCACCAATCAAATAAACATGACTCGACTATACGTTAAGAATATATCATGTCTATAACATGTAACAATAATTTTAAATTCTGAGTAGTCCTATATACTTCTCAAATATTTCATCAAAATATTAGGGATCAAGAAGAACAAAAGTGTCCTAAGCAATTATTCATTGTAAATCCAAGTTGAACAAACATCAGACAGTCATTATATTCAACTTAAAAAGAGGAATATCATATCAATCCAGTTACCGTCATTATGTAAAATCAATTACAGATGTTAGTTAAACAATTATATCAACTTATAATTTACAACAGAAAAGAAAAGAAATAAACAAATTGTACATGTTTCCCTCTGAACTAGCTCATGTCTATACCATCTTTCCAAAAGCAAGGCATTCACTTAATACGCATGCAAATAAATCGGTCCGAGTCCATCAACAAAGACTGCTCTATTAAAACTTAAAGTAAAGCAACTACAAGATACAGGAACCCTCTTGCCAAACACGGTGTCTATCTACCAAGCGGACTCCGTATGACCTTACGCAAAAGCGACAGATAAGAAGATTAGCACTGAAAGGCTTTTAGACACAAGGTCGAAATCAAAAGAACTCCATTGTTATCGCAGTCAACCAAAGACTCATGATCATTTAAGCAATGACATCTCCCTACGACTATGCGAAGGGATTTTTAAACGAAATCCAAGCAGCATGCACAGCCACATCAAACTGGAATCTATCAGAAGAAAAACATAACATAGAATATCGTAACCACCCCTGAACGCAATCAGAGTTGAAGGTATGGTATTCACGACCTACTTAAAAGGCCATAATTCATGTTATCAAGCTTAATAAAGAAAACCAACAAAGCCAAGAACATTACATGTTCATACTCAGGCTTATACGGAAAACAGTGACATAGATTACCATTCGAGGAATTAAAACTAATTCCATAAACAATATTCACAGTTTAGCTTATCCAGAAGCCGACATACAAGATATCTTCCCATACTCACAGAACCCAACAAGTCAAAAACAAAGTAAACCCAACAGTTATAATCTGAAGCAGTTACACTGTTTAACTATTAAGAATTCAACTGAGTCCCAACAACAGTAAACAAAATACATAGAAGATAATGAATCCATCCGTGCCAACATTGGTAAGCCTTTAAAATCAGGTTTATACAAAAGCTATATAATGATTTTGTAACAAGAAACCCAACAGAGCCCGTATAACTATAATTGCTCCAAGCTTACATAGAGTGGAATACATATTTAAATGCCCAACTGAGTCTGAACCACAAATTCCTTGTAAAACGAAAGTATTCATTACCAAATAATAGAAGTCGCCTTACTGTTACTCCAACAAGACTCGAGACAAAGCAATTTTCAACATTCAAATATATATTTATATTTATAGCTTCCAGTGGTCCAATATATACGAATCATTCAAAGGACTCTACAGAGTCGTTCAAATAAAATACCTATATCCATATTGTATCACTCATCAACGGGTTGAATCCCATTACCACAATAAAAGGAAAACAACTTCCACAGGTCGTAATGACTACTAAACACAATAGTTACCTCTTCCCAACAACTTTAAAAGACACAACGAAACCCAACAAGTATCAATAATCACCCCATCAATAACCACGATAGAGCTAACAAGGTTCTCTTAAAAGCTGAATAATCAAACAAATGTCCAGCAGTTTCCCTTCCAACAAGTATTCACAACATGCATCGACTACAAAATCGACAAGCATAACAGTGGCCTGTACCCATCACAAGAATAATTTATGGGCTCTCGCCGAGCAGGCCGAGCATACATTCCCTTCATAAATTTCGCATATTTAAGCCAGAATGCAAAACACAAAGAAATAAAGCCACAGTTCGAATTTAATAAACACCCATCAAGGGATAAATGAAAAATCGAACCAGCATGAAGATACAGTGCCAAAATCACACAAGACATCCAAAGAAAATCCTCTATTACCATAAATCATTTGAACAGAGTTGTTCTAATGAAATCACTTGAAAGACAACAAGATTTTTAAAGGTTAGGGCCTAACATGCCTGGATTTTTGCTCAAAATTCCGAAGCAGACCACTGAAAGAGCTTGGACTTCCTTTTCCTTTTCCAAGTTAGAGCGACCAACAAAATTTTGCTATCTCCATGACATATATATCTTCCTTGCCAGAGAAAAGAGCTAGATACGCTCATACTCGCCATGCAACACAAAGAAGACTGGTGCGAAGAACCAGTGAACAGGCAGAAGGAAAACTGAAATTCGCGATAAGCCAAACAAAACAACAACTTTCCAATTTGCATGCCTTCTCATGAATTCCGAGCTCGACTACCGAGCTCATTAATTGCATTTACTCCAAATTTCCCGCTCAAACTCCACTGCCACCGACCGCCAAAGTTGGCGATAGACAAATAGACTTTCAACACCATTTTCAGTTTTGGCGACCTGCCACGTCGGCTCAGCTAGCCATTTCTAAAACCTCCACCAATACCTGTCCTTCATACTTATCCTTTGCATTAAATAACATAGAAAAAGCCGCCCATGGTTCGCACCCCTCCATAGGTCCCCATAATCCTTGCCCAATAGTTAGGTTAGTAACTTAGGTTAGAATTTAGGATAACACCTAGTCTAACTTCATAGAACATAGATACTAACTTAGGACATTAGCTCTTAGCCTAGGTCTAGGTTAGATTAATACTAACCCCTAGGTTAAGTTTAGTTTTAGGTTACTAACATTAATAATTCCAGTTGGGTCTACATTCCGTACACTCAAAAAAAGACCTACAACATGCATTCTTGAACAGGGTTAGCTCCTGTTCTACTTTTAGGCTTACAAAATTGTATGAAACCGAATTATTACCTGGTCCACGATCGAAACCTTCCGGATATACCTCGATATCGGGAACCAATCCATTTCACATGATCAACTTTGAGTTATACTCCTGGACTAGCTTATTCAATGCTTCTAGACCTTGCAACTGTTCAAGGTCCAGTAATTTTAATTCATCACGAACAAACTTAAAGCAATACTTGGATCAATTCCACTTTGATCCAAGGCTAGGTCTTATAGATGGATAACTCTATGATTCATTCCAAGATCAGATTAAACTCAGATATAAAATGAAAGAAATAAAAGAGTCCAATCATATTCCGACTCAGTCAAAAATCTGAAATCTACAAAGAAGATTGAGTACATATCAAGCATGATTTCTCAATCAAGGAACACATCCTTTTTACAAAGAAATCACATATCAACACTTGTATGCTCAGGAGGAAGTAACAACAGTTCAGGGTGTTACACCATCCATGCGATTTGATGACTATGTCATTACTATCGATCCTTGTCGGGACGAGGTAGATAAATCCCCTAAAGCTCCATACCAGTTCCAGGATGAAAATTTTATGTTAGCTTAAACAACCATTCTTGTACTGATTGGATGACAATCCCTCACATGTAGTCATGCTTGGGGATTGTTTCCCCCATTTACACAAGCGTCACATTGAGATATTAAGAAAACACATGGGGTATTTACATGTGGACATATTCTTATGCCAAGGATTTTTCTTGAGATTATCTCTCATAACATCATCACTTATCTTGATGTTGTGCCTGTTTGACAAAAGATATGAAAATTCCCTCCTAAAATTAATGATCTTTGTCATAAAGAAATCATTAAAATTTTAGATGCCAAATTCATCTACATCATGGACTATTTTGAATGGGTCTCCAATATCATCCTAGTTAGGAAGAAGGATACTCTCACCATCCATATTTGTATCAATTTCAAAAATCCCAACCTCATTATTCCTAAGGATAAATTTCCTTTACCCTATAGGAATGCTATTGGTGAATTTATAGTAGGGTATGAAATTTTATCTCTCACAGAGACAAGTTCTTAGGATATAACCAAATCCAAATCACTCTCAAATATCAACATAAGACCACTTTTAAAAAATAATGGGGTACTTATTATTATGTCAAAATTCCCTTCAGGATCAAAAATATCAATGCAACATATCAACATACCATGACTCACATCTTTCCCGACCTTCTACAAAAAATAGTGAAAGTTTATGTGGATGATCTACTCATCAAATCTTGGAACATAGATGATTATGATTGTGACCTAGACATCACCCTAGGGCATCTTCACAAATTTAAGGTTCATCTCAATCTTGTAAAATTTGTATTCGTTGTGACTTGAGGAAAATTTTTAGGTTTCTCAGTATCAAAACATGATATCAATGTAGATCTAGTAAATATTAAATCTATACTCTACATGCCTCGACCATCTTCCATAATTGAAATAAAAAAATTTCTCGGTAATATTAGGAAATAGAATGATTTTTCCTTGAATTCACCTATTGTGTGCATACCATAAATATCCTACTCCGATAACATGAAAGAATCTCTATCTTCACTACCAACTTTGCAACCTCCTTCTCCCGATCAACCTTTGTTATTATATACCTCATCCACATCGGTGTTTATAAGGGTAATGTTAGCACATGAAGATGAAAAGGTAAAGGATCATGCCATCTATTATATTATTTTATTCCTACTATATTATGATATGTGATACACTTCCATCGAGTGGGCTTGTCTAGTTATCTACTACGCATCTACGAAACTACAAAATTACATGTTCTACCAAACACATGTGTCATTTTTCACACGGATCCTTTACGACACTTATTCTCAAATTCTTTCCTTAGAATGGATAAAATTGGCAATTGGATTAATCTTCTTATTAAATTTGACCTCTGTATCATCAAGCAATGAGTGGTAAAATTCCAAGTTATCATAGACCATTTGGCCACCAATTTTATCCCCACTCCTCAACCTATTCATGATGCACTACCAAATGAGGACATCCTCCTCATTGAGGGTATTAACAACGTTAAATCTATAAAATACTATTTCTTTATCATCATGGATAGTCTTAAGGCATAATCCTATGATGCCAACAATGAAGCTCCTTCCTCACCTAAAGTTAAACCAAACACCAAGATCACAAAATAATAAATTACTCTTTATTTACATGAGGACATGTGGTTGTTACACTTTGATGGGGGAAATGTATTCAATGAGTGGGGCAAGTCATGTGCTCTCGACCCTTTTGACTAATTTAGTTACATATAATTATAGAGTAAATAATCTAAATAATGATAAAATAGAGTAAAGACACAATAAAATTAGCATGCACACTTTGTGAAACCCTAAGAAAGAGAGGTGTATAGGAAGACTTAGCTGATTCTTAAGAAAACTCAAGTGATCTAGGTAGGTGATATACTAAAATAGGCTATAAACAACATTGTTTATGCTTGCCATAAATTTTGGAACTTAGGAACAGTGTAAGGAAGGGGCACCTAGGTGCTGGCGACTAGATCTGGGCACCGGTGGTAGCACAAATGCTCAAGATCCTATTTCATCTATGTCATTATGGTTTCATTGTTGGTTCCTATATGTCACTTTATATTCATTATTTGATCACTCAAATTACTTATAACCTACAAGAAATAATTTCACCTACACATACCCACAAACCACATCAAATCTAAAAGGAAAATGTAGAAAGGGGAGTCTAGCTGACCCTAACGCTCACCCAAAGAGTGAACTTACAACATAGCATTGCACTGAACTCATTTTCCATATATTTCTTGTGTATGTGTGTAGAAATGATGCCCTAGTATTTCCATGTGCGAGTTACACCGATGATAGTGGGATAGATCTAGAATCTAGAAGATGAATAGTATGTGTGGATGTAATGGAATAAAATTACTCTTACTATGTTATGTATGCATAAGTATGTAGTCATTTTATCTTGAGTGTGCTAAATGGATTCCTTTGAAGTTCTCTTTACACCTTTGGATGCAAACTTAGGTGATAGATTGTAATGTTTAGTTCTTGGTCAATGATTTTGAGAAGTAACTAAGTACATATATACATATGATTCCATAGTTTTAATTTTGTAATTGACATCTAGAATTATAAACCATAAGTGAAAAATATGCCTAAAAAATATAAGAGACATAAAATGAAATATTAAAGGAAATAAAGTGTCGATCACCCATGAGGGATAGGAGCACCTAGGCGCTACTATCCTAAATGGGTGTTAGTGTCTGAAGCCATAAAATATAAATAATTTAATTTAAAATTGGGTCATAAGTGTGTAATACCAAAGAGAAGGAAAGAAACAAAGAAAAGAGGCCAAATATAGTTGTCAACCACTAGTTTTCTTACTTAGGAAACATGTATATATTATCATGCTTTAGCACCCAAGTGTGTGATTTTGTGTCTACATTTTCCACCACTTTATGTTGTTGAGTGAATACTTGATAAAATAAATTAGATAGAATATTTGTACCTTAGGATCCTATAGATAATAGTGTAGGTGATAGTGTGCCAAGTGGACAATTGAAGTGTGGAGACTAGGAAAGGGAACTAGACCATAGGAGTGAATTCTATGTGTTGTAGTTTTGTTTTTGATATGAGATTATTTTTTTAAGGATAGACCTACAAAAGAAGATCAAGCAAGTAGTCAAAGTTTTGTATATGCTAGATTCTAAAAACATATGTGTAAGTATGTAAAAGGAAAGTGTGCACCTAATATGTAAGAGAGTAAAAGATAGAAAGTTATCATGTTAGTTGGATATTGTTTATTTAAATGTTGAATATGAGGTTTTGGGAAATATCACACTGAAAGTGAATTTTTGGGTGATATCATGTAAAGAGAGAGTTTTGGGTGATCTCATGCCAAGATCGAGTTTTGGGGAGAGAGGTCTAGTTTTACTCTCCTTCCATGACTCTCCCAATAAGCACCATTGTAGATGGTATGCCCCAATTTGTGTTGATTATATCAATTTGTTTTGAATTTTTCCCATTGTCCTATTGTTATGTATTATAATTGATTATAGGATATATAATGCATTCTCAGGATCGGAAGCAAGTTCTAGCTAGTCGAGGACTATACTTGTAAATTGCTGAATATTGTGTTGATTTGAGAAAGTTACTCTTTCTACCCCCAGAACATTAGCACTCCGGGAGGAAACAAGTTCCTAGGAGATATTGTTTGACACCGAGTGCCATGTTTTTTTGTGTGAGTTCCAAGTCTATTTCTGGACCATTCTTTAACTCTATGCCTTGTTGATTTTGTATTGTGTTGATATGTATTCTAGGTTTAAGATGTTGTACGAGTGATTTTATCACCCAATAGAGGTGCCCCCTCTTTTTGGGTGCATACAAAAATGGTAGGATAATGTAGTCCAAAGAATAGGACTTGATGTTGATATGAAGGGGGTACTTGCAGGGGGTAGGGTATGTGCATGTATAAAATAAGGAACATGTAAACAAAATAGACTAGTAATAAGTGATAGTGTAAATTCTTGCATGTTGAAGAAAAAAATGTAACAAGAAATTAGGAAGACAAGATGGATCAAAAAAAGGGGGTTTCATACATGGGACATCTCTCACAATTTCACCGGATAATCGGTGCCAAAGTGGCCAAGTTCATAATGATCATATAAGACATAGGGCATAGCCCAAAACAATAATAAGCAATGGAAAGAAAGTAGTGACATATAGCCATGGTTGTATATATCCTGCAAGGAAAATGTTACACATGAAGCACCCATTAGTATGTTAGAAAGATAAATAGTATGTCAAAGCATGTATATATCAATGGAAAGTAAGTGCTAGTAAGAAGAAGTAATAAATGATAAAACAATAGAACTTGTAATGTGTGAAAGTAGTAAAGGTATATGCCCCTAGGAACCTCGGTGGGAATAGCAAAGGATTCAATGTCAAGCATCATGCATTATGTAAGGATATTTAAGATATCTACATTCACATATAGATACCAAGTGAACTTGATTGTGTATATGATAAAGATAATAACATATTGAGTATTTGGCTAACATAGTAAGAAAAATACAACATATAAGTAGAAAACTCTAGCAAGAATAAATATAACCAAGATATGCAAATGTTGTATGAGTGTGATGGTATGACATGCTATATTTGAATATGATAAGAGCAATGTGCCCCCAACTGATGTGTATGAAATGAGTTTCATTTATAAAATCCCCATCAACAATCAAGAATGAACCATAGAACAAGAGTGCATCATTAGGAAATAGGTGTTTCACATTGCAAGTAGATGCTAGAAAATATATGTCATGAAGCATAGAGTGTGAAGTGTGTAATGTGATGTTCATTGATGTAGTGTGCCCTCAACAATCAAGTGTGAACCATAGCACAAGATTGTGTCATAGGGTAATGATGATACAATGTGTGTATCGAGTGAGTGGGAGTACTTAGAAATATGAAACATGAATCACATAGTGTGAATCATAGTATTATATACTAGATAAAATTGATCGTGTTATAAGGGTGGAATAAAGGGTGATTCCCCAAGTGTATGAGGGATATAAGGATATCCAACTATAGTAAAGGGTTAGTTTCCTCGACCCAATATCTAAGGATACAAAGGTATGTGACAATGTTCTAAGATCAATGGGGTATGATAGTAATGATGTACATGTAAAAGAGACCTTTGTGGTGAAGGAGGTGGTGAAAACCTATATAAAGTAGTTTCTGAGTAGGGTACTTAGGCCCCCAAGGTGGGCTAATGGATTGATGAGGATGAAAAGGTAGTGAATTAGGAGGAGTGTGATGGAGCATACATTGGTAGGATCCGATGGATAGATCATATTATTTTTTACAGATATGAACCAATATAATCATTAATATGCAAGGAATTAGAAGATAATGTATTGTGATAATCATGATCTAAGAAGGTGATGACTGGTGGTGATGGATCAACAATAAAAATAAGGAAATCAAGGGGGCCATATGAAGGAGGAGGTGTAGCATGATATGTATGGTTAGCATAAGAATCAGTAGCTTTCTTGTCATGCTTGGGAAAAGGTTCATTAAATATTTTTAGCTTTTTATTATCATTGACCGGCTTAGAAGTATAAGGCTTAGGGAGCTTGTTTGAATTGTTATCGATAAGATCTTAAATAATATGTTTGAGTTTAAATAAGTGATTTGTAGAGTACCCAATGCATTGCTGATGATCACATCTTATATTTTCATCATAGTTGTGGCCATGGGGGTGAGAAAGATCGAGATTGAGCAGCGGTGGAAGAGTAATAAGATTGCTTTCAATAAGTTGTGGTAATAGAAATCGAGGTGCGTAGGGTAATTTAGTAAAAGTATGCTTTGGAGGTTGCAATTGAATATTTTCATGTGTAAAAATAACATTAACAGTACACTTAGCTTCAGTGGGCTTAGGATATGGCTTGAAATTAGATTTATTTTGAAACCAATTAGAGGATGAGGATGAAGAAGTATCATAGTATTTCAATTTTCCCATAGATAAGAGTTTTCCTTTTACAAAATTTGATTGTATGGCACAAGTTATAAAAGGAGAGAGAGGTCTAAAAGATAACACTCTTGTAGTGGAGATAAAAGTATTGGAATAAAGAGAGCTTGCAATTTAGAATTAGCTAGTACAATAGTCATCTTAGTAAGTTTGTTCTTATAATGTAACACATAGTCTGCTAAATGCTCATTAGATATTTGTTTGATTTGATAAAGTTGTGCATAAGATATTTTGGTGCTGATATTGATAGAAAAATGTGCAAGGAAAGCATCGAATAAGTATGTAAAAGAAGTTACCAAATGAACATGTAGATCATAGAACTAACGCATGGCGTAATCTTACAAAATTCTAGGAAATAGATTAACAAGTAATGTATGGTCATCCACATAGTCAAGACATGCCACATGAAAAGATTGAAGATACTCTTGAGGGTCACCATGGCCATTGAAGGTGGGAAACTTAGGTGTAATGAAGTTAGGAGGAATCAAAAGGGATATAAAGTAGTAATGAGGAATCAAAAGATGGACAGGAATGCGAAGTAGCTTGTTGTAATTGAAAGATTTGAATTTACAAATCTTGGTATAAAGAAGTCGAGTCATGATTATTTAAAGAAGAACCAAGTTTTGTATTAGAATTATTGGGATGAATGAGGGGATTGGTAGTTGTATCAATGGAATTAGGAATGTTAAGGGTTATGTAGAGGCCATGGAATCGAGGAGGAACCTATAAGAGGTATGGAAGAAGCATCTTGAGAATTTTTCTCAAAAATTAAAGCATTTAGAACATGTGGAATATGTAGAGGGTTAGTGAGCAACGCTTGAAGAAAATTTGTGATATTTTCTAGTTTTTCTTTATTAATGTTGGTATCCTCATCATATGAGTGTTCACTATCAGAAGACTCAATGCTTTCAAGAGGGATGTGTTGGAGTTAAGCAAGGCATTAGAGGATTCATCCATTGATTGAGAGGATTTTCAAAAAAATAGAGGAATCTCAATGTGCTCAAAGGTACTGTTATCCAAATAACTCTCCCAGTTATTTGGGTAACTTGTATACACTTTCTGGCTTTGAGCTCTTCATTGCAAGGTTACACACACTCAAGTTCACTTGGCACATTCCCTTGGTTGCATTTTCTTTCATGCTTCCCCTTCTTCCCTTCCTTTTCTTTTTCCTCTATGTTCAATCGTCCCCTTACATGCATTCTATGCACTTCCATTTTCCTCTCAAACATTGCATTCATCTTGCGCATGCACACCTAGCACTTGCTCCAAAGTTGGTTGTCCTTGATATCCCCACATGCCCTTTCCAAAACCATCACACATTAGCTTGTAATAATTTCACCTTGACTATGTATTCTCTGCTCATCAATTTGCCCCATTTCCATCACACGCGTTGCATGTGCCTTCCTTCTACCTTCTTCCCATGCCTCATTCTTCCATGTGCACATCTTTGTGCCCTCCTCTATGCCTTTACTGTGCCACGTAAATCTCTAACACACTTGAGTGTTCCACACACAACCTATCAAAACATGCCAATACAGGATCGAATCCTAACAACCAACCAATGAATGACACATGGAAGAAATGACAAATCAAATAAACAGTTGGCTAATTTCTTTAGTCAATCCATGCACGCCACGTGTCTTGCATGCCCAGATGGCTCTAAAATATTTTGATAGCCATATATTTTTCTATAGAGCTCTGATTGGCATGCTCCTAGTCTCGACCAACAACAACTCACATAGGCTACAATGTTAGACATTCAAATTCATTTTTTGGTGGATCCGGTAGGTGAGAAATGGGAAAATGACATTATGGACATTAATGAGCATATATAATTGATCCAACCACCCGATTTGATATTATTAACCCTCCTTCCTTCTTCAACACAATAAAAAACTTGGGGAAACATGTTTGAAATATTTGTAGGTGGATTTACTGAGCATTAAATGCTTCTTGTTGGTGGTTTTATCTCAAATTTGGGTTTTCCTCCTTCTTCTCTTCTTCTTCCATGGATTCATGTATAAATGTATGAGATGGGATCATTATTAAAATTGGACATTTTGGATCCTTACATATTTTTCGAAGGACTTCATAGTTTTTGTATTCTCGAGTCGCATACCTCTAGATCCGTCTCGTGCATGTGTATATCGGCCGCTATCGTCATTATGAATGCTTTGTGCATTTCGGAAGAAACAAAAGCATCATTTTATCACTATTATTTGTCCTAAGCATTTTTATATTCTTTTTCTTGTCTTTATTTTACATTATGTGCTTTTTGTGTCATTATATGTCCTTGTAGGCCCCCTTCTAGTTGTTTTCCATGAAACTAGTATGGTAAATGCATTCTAGTTTGTTTCATGTGTCTACCCTTATTTCATGCATTTCCCTTCATTTTTACTTAGAAAAAATAGTGTTCATCCCTCTTTTTCTGGTGCTATCATATTTTAGTGTAGTTTCCTTTCATGCTATACTTCTACCTTGGTACCTTGGCATTGTTAGCTTAGTTTTCCATTTTAGAACTAGGAGTAGTAGTAGCGGTGGAAATAGATAGAGGAACCAGACTTATCCACGAGATCCATCCCAAGTGTGTAAGGTCACATGACTTTGGGATGGTTCCATTGTTGTCACAAACAACTTGATTCTTCCATATCCAAGACAAGGGTGTAAGTTTGATGACCAAAAGTTTCTAGCACACCCATTTGGAGTAGCAATGAATGCTTAAATTTCATATTTCTAAGTTTTGGTGTGTGGAATTAGTATTTCTAGCCTTTGGAGGCTTATTTGAACACATATGGTGACTCCAAACATTTACGAGATCTTTTTTTAGCATCTGTGAGCACCTTTCATGAGAAGAGTGTATACAAAGAGAAGTATAGCAGTGAAGATTCATTCATGTACCTCCATGCATCTCTAAGAAGATTTCGTTCCATAAATACTACGTGTGAATCTCCATCTCTAGCACGTTGGGCCCATTCAACTCGTCCTCACAATAGACAATCATGTACCTTGCAAAGGCACATCACCCACCTCCTCCACAAAGTAACTTTTCTAGCTTCACTAGAGAAATACCCCTAATCCTGGTCATGCAACATGATATGCCAAATGGCATGCTCAAAAGTATTCCATACTTTACTGGTGAGAATCAAGTCACCCCTCAAGATCATATCTAGGATGTAGTAAACGTATGTTCACTCTATTTGATCACACATGACAATGTAGCAGTTAGGATACTTACGACCTCTTTCAAAGGAAAAGTACTTTAATGGTACCAAGGTTTGAGACTTGGATCTATTTCCACCTAGTATGAGATTGGAATAGCTCTTTGTAATTATTTTGAAGATAAGTCAGATCACCTATCTATGGTGGAGTAACTGACAACAACAAGGAGGGCACCCAATGAGCAGATGAGTGATTTTAGCATCAGATTTCAGAAGACTTGGGATAGAATCCATCATATGGTAAGATATACGTCCCAAAGATGATTTTCTGTATTATCTAAAGTTGTTGAACATTGATATCTCAGTCATGATTCAATCCATGGGAGTTAGGACTTTACCAACTACTTATAATATTATAGTAAGGGAAGAAAATATCTTATTCAAGAAGGAAAAATAGCTCTTAGACCACCTATGCCCTTGTTCCCGAAATGTCACAAGTGGCTCACCTTCTTTGGCACCTATTCCTATCCTCGAGAAAAGCACATAACCTATAACATCAACATCCTACTCTTCGGTGTGGTAGAAAAAAGATGAACAATTTAATACCCTTATTAGAATTTTTTCAAACAAGGTCATATCATTAGAAAAAATATGCACAAGTCTATAGAGGAAGTTCTAATCAGGCATACATCCAAAGCAATCAACCTTGGAAAAATCAATATGGAAACCAAAGATATGTTTCCAACCACCGAATGACATATGGCATGCTATCGCACATCTTCCCTTACAAGTTTATCCTCCCATGCCCTCTCTTCCAACACCCAAAGTGAAATTCAAGCACTTGTTCCAGATTCGAACAATTTGGCGTAGGATTTAGGATGGTGTTTCCCTTACAACATGCCTCATATTCAATATCACTATGCTAAATTTGCATGCTCACAAGCGTACATGATCCAAAATGCTTCCACCTATGAGCCTTCAACAAGTGCACCTGAAATAGAGAATGAGAAGGGGATTGAGATTCATCTTGATTCCAATTTGATGTTCTTTAGCACCGATGAATTTTGTGTAATTAACCAAGATGTAGATGAAACAAATAAACACCTCACCCAAGTTGTGAACAACATAACATACAATAAGAGAATGTTCAAATCTAGTGCACGAGTCATAATTCTAGCAACATTCGAAAACCCTAAAAAATAAAAGGAAGAAACTAAGATATCCAAAGAAATAAAAGAACTCAAATTCCTATGCAATAGGTCCCATGCAAATATCCTCTTCAAGTAACGTGCACCCCTCCTTTGGTAGGTCAAGCCTCAACTTTGGATAAGGCCCCTACTTCCATGCCTAAATAGTCAAGAAAGGATATCATTTTACCCCAAATGCACAAGTCATCGGTATTCCATTCTAATTATGGACCAGATGAAGAAGAAAAATATAAATGTCACAATGTGGGATTCCCTGACCATTCCATCCCATCATGACTTGTGGCATAAATCTCGTCGATGCAGATCATGCGTGCGGCTCAACCTATACAAAAGTCACGCGCTTCTATCAACATCTAAAAAGAAGAGGAGAATCAAGTAAGTAAAATTGTTAAAACCCCACCCTTCTATATGTCCTTGATCATAGGTAAACATCTTTTCCATAACTGGATGATTGACTCAAAGTGCTATTACTTCATCATGCCTAAGAGAATAGTTTATGTCCTAGGTCTTAAGTATAGCCCCTTGTCTAAAGGAGTCCTATAACTTGATGGCTCAACTATTACTACCTTAGGAATCATCAAGGATATTGATTTGACCCTCCATACATGCCCAAGCCTCACCATAACTCAATATATGTCTATCATTGACCTACTTCCTTTGTTTTCCCTATGTCTAAAAAATAATTTACTGCAAAAGTTGGTGGTTAGTTGTCTTATGATTGGTCTCATATGTTACTCAAGACAAGGTATGGTACTCGGTTTACCATACACAATGATCCAATATTTTCCTATCATGTAGAGTCATATGTCCCATCCTATTTCCAAGCCAACTATTTAATCCAAGAAGAATAATCTTCAACTCCTAAAGAGCATCATCTTCCACCTTCTATTCCTAATCTTGTACTTGATGAATGGGTAGAGAAGCACCATAAATTTGACCCATATGTTTGAAGAACCTGAAGCTTATGAAATCGCTTAGTACCTATTACACTCTTTAAGAATATATTATGTTTCGCATGCACTCGGGCATAAAAAAGAGAACCCCGATCTATGTAAGTTATACTTTGATGGATCCAGAGCAAAAATGGCTTGGGAGTAGGAGTCGTTCTCATTTCTCCTAAGGATGAGAAACCCTTCTTCACTCACAGATTAGCAGTTTACATGTTCTAACAATGTGGTAGAGTATGAGGCATCTGGTGCATGGTCTTCTTATTGCTGAAAATAAGAAGATTAAGGCACTTTAGATATTTGGATATACTTAATTGGTTATCCATAAATTCACCAACAAGTTTCAGGTAAAGAATAATATTCTCAAATCTTATAAACACAAAGTTTGGGACATCTTTGATATCTTTGATGATATAAATATATAGGTGGTGACATGTAAAATGAATAAGGAAGTTGATAAAATGGCCACACTTAGTTTGTAATTCTCTCTTGCTGAGGACTTTGTCAAACGAAACACTCACCACATTAAGATGGTGATTAGACCATCCATTCTAGAAAAAATATCGGTTGGCAAGTGTTTAACATTGACGTGCAAATCATCTTGTTCATTCAAATGAAGTTGTGTTATCATCAAGCATACAAGCTTACTTGCATGATAGATATGGTGACCAAATGATTCAACCAAATTCAAATAAGCTTCTTAAAGGGTTGGTCACCTTAGAGTTGGACCTAATGATGAGTTTAAGGGTGAAGAAAAGTATATGCACGCTACGTAATAATATTGCTCCCGATTCTTTATTGCATGCAAAAGGAGTTGTTTCTTAGTAAGACTTGTACACATAATGAAAAATAGGCCTTCATCTCTCTGTCAAAAATACAAATATATCATCTCATGGGAGTATGAAGACCTCAAAGGTTTTGATTCAAGTGTTTTTCAACACTCCATTGACCTTGATCCTGGTATCAATCCTGTTAGACAAAAGCAATGACCAATCAATCCAAAGATAGAGCCCCTCATGAGAAAGGAATTATCAAAACTCATTGAGGAAAATATTATTTTTCCCATAAAGTACTCAAATTGGTTCATGAATCTAATTCCGATTACACAAGAAGAATGGTGAGATCGAACTTGTGTTGATTTCAAAGATTTGAACAAGGCATCTCTAAAGGATCATTATCTTTTTCCTTCAATGGAGTGGATTCTATAAACCGTGGCTCTCATGCAAAGATTCTCAATGTTAGATGGGTATTTAGGTTTCAATCAGATCCTAGTTAAGGAAGAGGATCAATTCAAAATAGAGTTTACAACCAAGTGGGGAACATATGCATATCATAAGATGCCCTTTGGTTTGTCAAACACAGGCACAACATTTTAACATGCCATGGACATTTCCTTGTAAAGTTATATCATTGAGTTCATATTTGTTTACCTCGATGACATTATAGTCTTCCCAAAGAAAAGCGAGGATCATATGGCATACCTTGAAAAGGTCTTTGAGAGATGCAAAAAAATTGGGGTATCGCTTAACCCCAAGAAGTAAAATTTTTTTGTGGCACATGGAAAGATTTTAGGCCATGTGGTTTCAAAGGATAGCATCACAATTGATCAAGAGCGTGTTTCATCCATCCTAAATCTCTCCTCGCTAGTGCATAAAAATGCCTTGCGGTTCTTCCTTAGTAAGATTATTTTTGTTAGGAATTTTATTCGTAAATTTTTTAGGACTAGTAAGGCCAATCACCCTGATGCTCATGAAGGAAATAGCTTTTAGATGGTGTAACATTCCCAATTTAAGACTTTAGAGACAAGGGAATTTTTTTATACAATGTTCACTGTTCTAAATAAACATAATTTAGAAACACATTCCACGCCAAACAATCTCATAACATATAACCATATGCAGCTGTAAATGACTTAGTAATTTTATGATCTATCATGTCCATGGCTCAAATAACTACCAATCTTTCATTTCATGTCTCGGTGAATCTCCTAATCTATCATAATAATTTAAAGTATTAAAAACTTATCATATACTAAGTATACTTTGTTCTCTTACCCTAATTTAGGTACCGAGTGTGTCTGTTTGAGGAACCTATCTGAATACTTGTCACCAATATTCATCTGAAATCATATTCCATAAACTAGGTGCCATAAGACAACACAACCAGCAGCTTGTGATACTTTCGCTAAAGAATTTTAATATATAGTTCATATTACTATTCCTAGATAACATACTCGTCTAAGCGGAATATGTCCTTCACCCCACTCTTTTGTTATCTAGAATGGTATTTACTAACTTATGTCAGTCCACTTGTCCTAGGTTTGACCCTAACCCAAGTTAGTGATATAATTTGACATAGGGAACCGCTCACGATGACTTAGGGTATAGGGGCATGCTCAATTGACCTAAGTCATATGAATGTGCCACTTTATCCTAAGTCATGGAGAGATACTTCCTATTTCAATTCATATAACTAACTTGACATAGAGGGAAACTAAGTTCAAGTGCAGATGTGTGTGGATCAAGATGATCCAACACTTGAAGGGTGTTGCAACATGTCAACTGCAACATTGTATCCTCGTGAAGACCCAAGTCTTCACGAAGGTATAGTACTGTAGTTGGCATGTGCCAACATCCGTCAGAGCCACTCCATTTTGATGTACACACCTCAATGAGGGTTATCACCCCAGATTAAATTAGAGTTAGGATTCAAATTACAACAACCTTGCAAAACCCTAATCCAACTTCCTTAAGTTCTTGTCCTCATTTGGGTTGATTATAAATATTCATGAATTTCAATATCTCATTATTGCCTTAATGTTTGTTAATTTTTATTTGAACAAGAAGTTTCTCATAAACATAACAACATGCTTCATCAGATCAATTTCATGTAATTTAATGATTCAAGGAAGGTGTAAGAACCCTACAGGTTCAGTGAGGATAGACTTCAAGGAGTTGAAGTCTAAATGATTAAAGATCATAACACCTTACATTTTCTTACATTCCTTTGAGAAGGGAATAATCTTTCTCTTTAGATTAAAGTGTTAGGGATCATATACCCTTTTTCCTTTCACACTTCATATAAGATTTAAGTTCATTTCATTTAACATCCCTTATTAAACCATTCAAGCTTAGGAAAAGAACATCAATACCTATAACTTATCAAGTTACATTCTAGTAAGGGAAATTACACTATTTCCCCATTCACTCATTTCATTAAATGACCAAAAGACTAAGGAAATCAATCATATAAACCATAACACCAAGATAGGAGTACAAATTTCCTTCATGAATGAATAAGAGAATTTTACACCACAAGTCGAAGTAACTTTCAGACTTTCAATTCATCATGATACAATACAATTTTTACAAGATTAAGAATTTTAGACATATTGCATGTCAAACAACATCAAGATCAATAAGAATACAAATTTTCCTTCTTCAATGTATTTAAACAATGAATCAAAATTTCCCTAACAAAGATCCAGAATTTTAAGCAACCAATACATCATATTAGATAATTCCTCCTTTTATCACTTACGAAGTCCATCTACAAAAATTACAGGCACGGTCAGTTCATTGAACTAAGCATGATAAGCACTAAACATTAAAACAAGATGCCTTCAAATAATGGTTTCATTAAAAAAACTCTACTTTTATGAACAAAAAGAGTAAGAAAGCAAACCTTCATAAGTAATAACTATTACAAAAAGGTACAATTACTTAATAAATAATAAATTATAAGAAAAGATCTTAAATATGATTAGCCAATTTACAACATCATAATAGATAAGTAAAATTCCAAACAATTACTTATCTAAATCAATAAAAGTTCTGCCAATTAATTTCAAAAGTCTATCTACTTTTATATAGAATCAATTTCATTAAATAAACAAGAGAGTTAATTTCATAAATAAGAACCTTCTTCATTGTTTACTGGTATCATGCGAAGGCATGCACGCTAAGTTTGATATAGCATCGTAAATGTTTTAGGATGACTCATCTAATATGTTATACAATAAGAGAATCACATTTTAGATGTGGAATCCTAATTATAATTCTCCGATACATTGCTTAGGCTCATAGATAGGCTTCATGTCTACATTTCAAAAACAAAGGATTTAAAATCCAACTCCCACAATTTCAAAAAAAAATACGTAACTTACCTCCTAGAATGGTAGAATAATGAGTTAAGTTGAGAAGAGGTTTCCAGTCATCGTTTCCAAAATATACAGGTAGAAAAAGGACCGGTAAACACTATTCTCAAACCCAAAATTCTTTCAAGAAATATAATCACAAATAGAAGATACATAATTGAATGCACATATAACTAAATCCTTCAAGTTAGTCTACAAGTAATTCTCCTTTCGAGAATGACAACTATCATTGATATGCCAAGTTCATTCCAAAAAGGATGCGTGAGACACACACATAGAATGAATCTTTAACAAACTAACAATCCAAGAGTAAATTATCCATTCAACGAACCCCTCGGAGTTTCATAGTCTGATAATCATAAATATATATACTAACAATTTACCAAGTAAATTTCCTAGCTCAAGAGTGAGTAGGTCCTCATCAACCAACCCAGGTTCAAAAGAGACAAGGACAGGAAGAATGTTCCTAAAGGAATCGAATAGAGTTAAGTAATATGGTCACAATGTCGACTTAAAGAAATCCATTTACTAACAACATAACTCATAGTTAAACCAACTAATCAACTCCCAAAATCTCAGAGGATGGTTCAAATCCAAGTAAAAATAGAGTAGACTCCCCCAAATATTGTTTCCACAATAAATTACAAGACCCAAAACTCATAAGAAAATTCACCAAGATTCTCAAGACAAAGAGAGAAAACCATTAACAAAATAGAGTATAGGTCACACTTTTCTTCAAAAACTTCACAAGCTCGAAACATAACAGTAAGTTCCCAAAAATTTCCTATTCATCTTCCGAAGTAGTGGTTCTATATATTTCAAAGTCAAGAGCAAGTAGTTCATGATTAATTTATACAAGTTGAATACAATAGTTCATAAATCAATCCATAATTCCCTTTTACCCAATAATCTTCTAAAATCCATTTCAAGTTTAGATTTTCAACATGGAATACACACACACTCCCAAAAAGGAAAGTATCTAGCTCTCAACAAAACAGAATACGATAATGGAAGGGTAATCATTTACCTTCAAGAAAAACAATCACATGTATTCAAAATGAACATACAAAGTACATAGTTCATTCAAACATGATACCCTTTCCTTGCTTCCATGTAAATATTACCTTTTCCATCACTAACAAACATTTATCTCGATAATATGCACAAAATTTATAGTCCTTGAGATAATAGAGAAACAACATAGAATTACGAAGTTTTGTATCTACAGACTGAAACAACAACTTCGTTACTACTTCATCATCTTAATATCTATAACCCATTCGGGGAAGATAAGCCAAATCACCCAATGTTTTGCTTAACTCATTCACAAAGAGTATCAAGACAATTTTACCATTAACCCACTTTGGAAGACAACCCATTATCATCATTTCATCAAGATTCATCATTCGAAGGAAAACAGAGAAAGTAAACAAGTAAGAATCTCAAAATAAAACACACAACTATTCTTTTACAATAGAATAGATTTATTTGAATGAAACATTTAGAGAAAAGCAAGTAATCTTAATGGATAGAGCCTATCATGCCCGATAGTGCTTTTGTTGGTTCAAAGAATATTTCTAGTGAGCCTCCAAGACTCAAATTATTTCTTCCTTAAATGTCTCAAATAATTCCTTGAAACAAAAATAGACCAGGAATAAAAATAGTTACCAGGTTGAAAATAGAACTACTAGCTCGAAGAACCAGATAGCTCCATGCAGAGTGAAAATCAAAATGTGTGAAAGACAAAAATACCCCCAACAAATCTACTTACATGGTTTCCAAGGTGGTTTAATAGCCAAAACTGATGACCATAAATGTCATTACTCCCCAATCTCCCACCTATCTCTCCTTGCCACCGCCATCCAAAATTGGTGAATGCTATTTCAACTTCTACATGCATTTCCAATTTTAATGATGATTCCATGTAAGCTTCCACCAAGTTTACATGTCTCTACCAAAAATGGTAGTACTTCCTATTAATTTGAAAATCAAATCAAATAAATGCCTTAGGAACCATTGCCAACTTGCCATACGACCCTTAGGTCCCTTTCATTAGTTTAGGATAGATATCCTTAACTTAGGTTATGACCTTAGGTTAGTTTAGAAAGTATTTACCTTAGGTTTATAAACATTGCCTTAGGTAATTTTCCAACTTAAGATAGGTCATAATTCATACCAATTTAGTAGTAGGTAATAGGTTAAGAGTATATGTAGCATCACCTTAGGTTTTCCCCATCCCAACATAGAACATGAAGCTTAGGATAGATTGCCACCCATATAAGTAGACATAGCTAGGAAGTAGGTACATTTACCTTAGTTTAGAATACCATTAGGATAGATCTCATAGGTTTAGGACTTAGATTCCCTTCATAGTCCTGAAGTAGGCCTCATTCCACTTAATTCCATTAAATGTCCTGAAGAGATCAATCCGAAGGATCTGAGTGCAAACATACAATAGAATGTAGGCTGATATTTAAAGAAGATAAGCGTTAGTATACATATGAGAGTTCAGTCCATTATGTCCTCTAACATTTGAATGTCAGTTTACAATTCAGATCAAGTAAGTTGATTTTAAACATACCTTAGATTCAATCGAATTGATACAAGGATTTCATTACTATAAGATATAAGTTTGCAAACAACTTTTCCACTTTACAACCTTACCTATCTCAATAGAATGGATTCCTTGCAAGCAATAGTATTTCAGCCACATGAATCCAAGAAAAAGAAATATTTTATCCACAACAAGCATGATTTCAAGAATTCAAAAGAATACACCTTCTTTAGGAAGAATCACATGTCAATGCTTGCGTTGCAAAGAGGTGAAGTTAACAGTTTATCAAATATGTTACATACTTCCCTCCTAAAAAGAATCATTGTCCGATGATTATATTATCATAATAATTTGCATCATGGAAAATCAATTTATTAAATTTGTTTTCATGTGTTCATAACTTATCGAATTAGCATTTGCATAGTTGTTTATTATAATTAAAGAGATATCTGTCTAGAACTGGTAGATTTATTGACATAAGGGAATAAGATCACATTTTTTTATCAGTCAACATAATCAATTCTGTTCAAATAAATATGGAAAAGTAGTTTTCATATCCTCCAGATTTTCCCAGGTTGTACTTTCTTCATTAAAATGATCCCATTGGACCTTACATTGACTTATTTCATGATTTATTAAATGCAACTAGCGAGTTTCCAGCACTCATATGGGTTTAACCGTGATTATTCCCGGTCTTGGACCTGCAAGGAATTCCAATTTAACACATGTGATAAATCTGCAATCTATTTCTTAAGCAAAGAAATATGGAAAACATCATGCATTCATGATAAAGCAGGAGGTAAAGCTAGATGATAAGCTACATGCTTGATTGCTTCAACAATTTTAAAAGGTCCCACATAACGAGGTGATAACTTGGTAGCCTTGCCAAATGTTATAGAATTCTTTTTCGGTTTCACCCAAAGAAAGACCTTCTCACCAATTTCAAATTTCCTATCAACCCGCTTCAAGTCAGCGTAACTCTTTTGTCTATTTTCTACTTCCTTCAAGTATTCACGAATCATTCTAACTTGTTGTTCCATTTCCGTAAGGATTTCAGGTCCAACACCTCTTTATCCTCGACGTTGTCACAACTGATAGGGGTTCTACATTTTCTTTCATATAATGCTTCGAAAGGTTCCATCTTAAGAGAGGCATGATATGTATTATTTTATGTGAATTAAACTAATGGAAGGAATTATTCTCATTTATACTACTGATCCATACAATAAATTCGTATCATATCTTCTAAAACTTGATTAACTCTTTCAGTCCATCCATCTATTTCCGAATGATATGTGGAACTAAAATTCAGCTTAGTTCCTAGAGCTATGTTAAGTGTTTTCCAAAACCTTGAAGTCATTCTAGGATATCTATAAGATATTATTAATTCAGGTACTCCATGTAATCTGAAAATCCCATGCACAAACCGTTATTATTGCAAATCAATGCAACACCCCGGATGCAAATCAGGTTTCTAAGTTGATGTTTCAGGCATCCAGTTGTGATTGCACAACATTGAAACCTCTCTCCAAGTGTGGGACTTGTAAAATGAGAGAGGAATCTCTAGATTAGAGGTTGGTTCCTCAAACTCCTCGATTAGATCTATTATTTACACAACTACAGAGGTTCAGATCCTAATTTTATCTTAATTTGTAAGGAGACAGGGATAAGAAATGAAAAAATTGAAACTAAACTGATAAAGGTGATACCCCAAAGGAGTGGTGAGCACTTCTTGTTCATGCAAATTGACACAAATCAGAAATTTCAACATAAAACATCATGCATAGGTTGATGAGCTGTAATCAAGGGTTTGAAATGAAGCAAACAACACATACAAAGGACTGAAAGCATTCACAGAGCTGCATTTGTGATTTTCAACATCAAAATTCTTGTATTCCAACACCAAAGAGGCAGAAAAACCTGTTACAATCCCTAGAAGGTATGATACTTGCCAAAATCACTTGTTAAAGGTGAAAACAGAAGCTTGTTGTGCAAAAAGTGTTCAACCTTTGAAAAATGAGCCAAATCTAGCTTTTACAGTGCATGGGTCGAGCCCAGGAGAGAGAAAATGTGAAAAAACATGGGAGCCATTCCCCATTGACCAAAATGCATTAAAAATAGCATGGAGGTCCTTACAAACCCATGCCCTGACATTTTTGACCATGCTGGAGAAGAATGCGACCCATTTTGCATTAAAATTGGTTGTTGAAACGTCAGTTCTGTCCATGGGCACGTACCAGAAGTGTTTTTGATTTTCTCCCTCCAAACTGAACCAAAATTCAAAATTGACCATGGAATCTTATATAGAATTTCACCAGATTTCCATTGATATAAAGAACATGAAAATATAACCTCTAGATCAAAATTTATGGCCATTTGAAGATTTAGGGAAAAAACAGGCCCAAAATGGATCGGCGGGAAAAATTTTCGAATTTTACCTCTTTTTTGCATTTGGAATTTTTTTCCAAAAATCCCCGCACTCCACCACTTAGATGCCATGTGGCATGATGTGATTGGCCATGGGCTCATCCTTGAAATTTTTCTTACGGGCCCTTCCTTAAAATTTTTTGCAACATGGACACGTGGCGAGGTTTGATTGGCTCGCGCCCCAGGGCGCAATTTTACCTTTGAAAATTTTGCATTTTTACCTTTGGGAAAAATTTCATTTTCCCCCATGCTCCGCCTCCCGAGACATGTGTCGGCATCTGATTAGCTGGAAGGGGCCGTGGGGTAAACCTTTCCCTTTGAATTTTTTGGCAAAACTTAGCCAAATTTTGAAAATCTTTCCCGAGCTCGAACTCCCCTGGGACCATAGGACACGTGTCCTATTTTCATTCACGCGTGGGCTCTCTACCCCAAACTTTCCTTTTGAAAACTTGGCAAAAACTTAGCAACTTTTCCATTTCTCCCCCACTCTGATTGATGAGGACACGTGGCGCAATCCAATTCGCCGCAGGCCATGCGGGTGAAAATTTAATTTTGAATTTTTTGGCAAAAACTTGGAAATTTTCTAACCTTTCCTCCGACGTCCATGACCCTCCTCTGGACACGTGGCGAGTTCCTATTGGCTGCGGGCCAAAATTCAAAAAAATCCTACACAAAACACTTAGTCAATTTTTTCACTTTGCCTCCTCTCCCGACACGTGTCACGTCCCGATTGGCTCGGCGGGCCCGCGGGAAAAAATTTTCCTTTTGCAAATTTTGACCAAAACTTGAAAAAAATTCTAAGTTTTTCTCTCTTCTCCGCCACCTCCTAGGACACGTGGTAGCTTCCTATTGGCTATGGGCTTCCAAGGGGAAAATTTCCCACAAAAACTCCGCCGAGCCATAACTTGAAAAATATGAGGAGTTAGGAGGAAAACTTTACCTTTCTGGAAAGCTGAGAGAGAGCTCTATCCAATGGTTCCATTTCCAGAAAGATTTTAGTGCCTAAAACCAAAAATGGAGACTGAGGCACAAGAGAGGTAAGAACACAAGGAGTTAGCCATCCAAAATGAGCAGGGGCACATTTTGGATAACAATTTTGGTGACTCAGAGGGGTCATCTACCTGCTAGATGAAAATACCAGTTGCCTGAAGCAGTCCATTGGGCATGGAGTCATCAAATTTTCTATTTAGAACCCCAACTAACTTAGAATGTTGCAAGGAGGAAGATGGAATATCACCTGATGGAAGAAAGGACTGAAAACATCTCCAGGACGAAGTCGTAAGCAAAGCACTTAGGGAAAGAAAAACTAACCTACAAAAAAACAATGTGCACAAGCACTTGAAGGAATGGAAACCTAAGCTAATATTTACAAGGTAGAGAATTTCCCTTTAGAAGAAATGCTTGAGATAGATTCCATTGACTGGAATCTATAGTTCTTCACCATCCAATGAAGCCAATTGGAAAGCATTGTTGTTCTTGCACTTCATGACCATGTATGGGCCACTCCAAATGGCATCAAATTTTGAATGCCTTCCTAGTTTTGCTCTATCTGCATCCCATTTTAACACTAGATCTCCAACCTGGAAAGATCTACTCTTGGCCTTCCTGTCAAAGGTCTTCTTGATCAAAGCTTGATCCTTCTCCATTGCTTGGGATGCCTGATCTCTGATCTCTTGAAGCTCCATCAACTCTGCATATCTCACCTCCATGGGCTCAAACTCCAATAGCTCCAACTGTTTCATGAGTTCCAATGTTGGCAACTCAAGTGATACGGGCAAAATTGCCTCTCTTCCATAAACAAGCCTAAATAGAGAGTTACCTGTGGATCTCTTGGGAGTTATCCTATTAGCCCATAAGGCTGATTTCAGTTTGGTATGCCAAGACATCTGATTCTCATCAAGAGTTCTCCTAATGATCCTCAACAAGTTCTTGTTTATAGACTCAGCCTGGCCATTACCTTGAGGGTAATAGTTTGATGAAGTACTTAGGTAGATCCCGTTCTTGACAGCCCACTCAGTCACCTTGGATCCAATGAATGCCAATGCATTATCTGAGATTATTGTAGCAGGTATGCCAAATCTGGCTACTATGCCCTCATAGAAGTCTAAGATGCTACACTCATTTACTTCTTTGAGTGCTACTGCTTCAGTCCATTTGGTGAAGTAGTCTGTGGCTGTCAAAATCCATTTGTGCCCTTGGCTTGAATTGGGATTAATGACTCCAATGAAGTCCAAACCCCATTGCATGAATGGCTGGTCAACTGAGATTGGATGCAATGGAAGGGCAGCAAGTCTCTCTTTTCCTGTGAAGAATGCACAATTCTTACACCTCTTGATCCATGCAAAGAAATCACTGAAAATCTTGGGCCAATAATAACCAGCCTTCATAATTTTTAGAGCTGTCACTCTCGGTGCAAAATGACCACCAGCTGGTCCACCATGGAACTCTTCCAACACCCTATGAATCTGATTTGTGCTAATGCATCTTAGCAGCACTCCATTCACATCTTTCTTGAACAAAACTCCATCAACAATGGCATATGGGACAGCCTGCAATCTGAAGTGTCTTCTTTGGGTCTTGTTCATCTCCGGAGGGCATAGGCCTGTGCTTAGGAAGTGTATTATACCTTGGGTCCAGCAAGGAGTGGGGACAACATTATTTTCTTCTTGAGTGCCACTTGGCTCATGGCTGTCTTGAACTGTCAAAATAGCCTCTTCTTCATTGCATACTTCTTTTTGCTTCCCCAAAATCAGCTGCTCACACAATCCTTTTCCTCTTACCAGCTTGGTGACCTTGATCTCAATGTCATACTCCATGACACGAGTGATCCAACCTACCCTTTTCTCATTCAAATCCTTGTTGAGGAGGAAGTCTTTAACCCCAGCATGAGAGACCAGCAACTGGACCTTGTTGTTTGAGACTAAATGCTTGAATTTCTTCAAGCTTCTGATTACTGCAAGTACATGCTTCTCAATAAAATAATACCTCACCTCATAGTCATCTAGGCTCTAGCTGAAGAAAGAAATTGGCTGCTCATCGTTGTCCTTGTTCTGCTGTACCAAAATGGTAGAAATAGTATCATTACCTCCAAATGCATAGAGGATGAAATCCTTGGAGAAGTCCAGGTTGATGAGGGTTGGTGCTTGAGAGATGGCTTCTTTGATTGCTTCAAAACTCTCCTTGCCTTCTGCTGTCCACTTGAAAGCCATGCTTTTCTTTAACATTTTGGTGATAGGTTTGACAAGGGCTACAAAATATGGGACAAACCTCCGAACAAAGTTTATCCTCCCCAAGAAACTCTGAAGGGCTTTCTTGTGGCTTGGCAATGGTAGTGCTCTTATGGCTTCAACCCTCTCTAGATCAATTGCTAATCCTTCTTTGGAGACAATATGGCCAAGGAACTTTCCTTCATGTGTAAGAAAGATACACTTCTTAGGATTCAAAGACACTCCAAATCTCCTGCACCTTGTGAAGACTTGTCTCAAATGAGAGAGGTGGTCTGCTGCATTTTTGGAGAAAACAGTGATATCATCAAGGTATATCAGCACCATATTGTTAATCAAACCTTTGAATGCCATGTCCATTGCTCTTTGGAAGGTAGCACCAGCGTTGGACAGCCCAAATGGCATTTTCCTGTATGCATAAGTTCCCCATTTGGTTGTGAAGGCTGTCTTGAACTGGTCTTCTTCCTTCACCATAATCTGATTGTAGCCTGAGTAGCCATCAAGTAGTGAAAACCTCTCGGAGCCAGCCACAACTTGCAAGATTTGCTCCATGGAAGGGAGTGGGTAATGGTCCTTGAGAGATGCTCTATTCAAGTCTCTGAAGTCAACACACAATCTGATCTCTCCAATCTTCTTTCTTACTGGAACCAAGTTGGCAACCCAACTAGAATGCTTGATTGGGAATATGATCCTTGACTCAATCAGCTTGTTCAATTATTTCCTCATGAGAGGCTTCATGTGTGGATTGACTGGTCTTTGTTTTTGCCTGACAGGCTTAGTATTTGGATCCAATTTAATGGTATGCTGAGCTAAGTTGGGATTAAAATGTTTCAAGTCTCATAGCTCCAAGTAAACACATCAGGGAACTCTTGACACAGCTGCATGAACTCATACCTTTCTTGTTCGGTTGTTATCTTTCCAATTTGCAATGGTTTGTTCTCTTCCACCAAGATGGATCTTTGAATCTTCTCTCTTGACCTTTGAATGTTTGCTTTCTCCTTCCTAAACTGATCATTGGGATTAAAAATGGACTCCAAAGTGATAAGTCCCTTAGGTAGCTTGTTAGTTCTCAAATTGTACTACTTGGTCACCATCTTTGTTCCAATTTTTCTTGATTTTTAGTGAGAACTCAGCTTCTTCTTCTGAAGAAATGGATGATTTGCTGGTCATTCTCAAACACTTGCCAACTGACATTGTTATCCAAAGATCTTTGAAGGCCTCATAATCACATGGATGTTTGGCTATACCTTGTCTTGTTGAATGCTTTCCACAATGTCAAAGGCTGCCCCTACTGCTGCAAGCCTGTCAGCAGCTTGGTTCTCTTTCCTAGGAATGGATTTGATGCCAAAACCCTCAAAATCTTCCATGAGGTCCCACACCCTATTCTTGTAGCACTTGAGTAGATCATTCTTGGCAGCATGTTGTCCCTTGACCTGATTTACAATCAATTCACTGTCACCAAAGACTTGCAAGTTCTTTATTCCTCTCTTTATTGCCCAATGCATCCCTTGCACCAAGGCTTCATATTCAGCAGTGTTATTGGAGCATGCAAATTGAAATCTAAAAGCTGAATAGTAATTTACTCCTTGAGGTGAAATAAGCATGGCTCCACCTCCTGCACCTTGTCTACTCCTTGATCCATCAAAAAATAGCTGCCATACCTCATTGTCATCCTTATGGTTTGGCTTGGTGATGCTAGGAATGGGCTGATCTTCTTCACGTATGCAATAGAACCCTAGCTCAGATTCTTCTACTTCTTGATAAGGATCAAAAGCATGTACCTTGTTTTCCCATTCATCAAGAGTTAGATCCGGGATGCTTCCAACCTTGGTGTCAGCTTCATCAGTGCTTGGGTGATCTTCTTGATCAAATGCTGAACAATTGGCATTGATCTGACTTGGAGTGTAGGGCTCAATGTGGAAGTTTGCAATAGGTTCAGACCTGATTGTAGCTTTGGTTCCATACCTCGTTCTGAACAACATGTGTGACCAATCAGCAGAAAAATATCCTCCAATCTTGGCTATGAAGTCCCTTGACAAGCATAGGGCAAAGAGTGGTGGAAGGTCTATAACTGATACATCTTGTAAAACAACAACATTTGGACATGCATGCAAGGTAAGACTCAAGTTTCTAATCACTCCAACTGTTGTTACTGCTGTCCCATCCAGCTGCACTACCCCTTTGGATATGGTTTCATATTGGAGCCCTAGCTAATCAACTATTTGTTTAGGCATCACTGAGCTACTTGCCCCAGAATCTATCATGCAATTGTGCACTAACGATTTCCAATGATTAATGCAACACCTTGAGAGACTGCTCGATTCATGCCACAAAAATCCTCTGCCTGCCCAGTTCACAAGTGTGGTGTCATTTGGGGCTGATTGCTTTGTTGGAATGTTTCTTGTTGTTGGTTGTTTCCTTGATCGCCCTCACGTTCCACACCAATAGTTGTCACCATTAATGCTTGATTCAAAGCACCATTGAAGCACATGGATTGGTTGTGAGGTTCATTACATGGAAAACACCAATCATACTCCTAAGCGGCGTTATTTTGTGTTGGCACCAATGCCTTAGAGCCAGATATGGCATTAGGATTATAGGGCTGAAATGGTCTATTGGCAGGAGGCCTTGTTTGATTTATATTTGCAGCTGGATTAGGTGGTCTTTGTGGTTGGTATGGCTACCTGTTAGGCTAAGCTTGGGGCTGATAAGAAGGTCTAAAACCTTGGGCTTGTTGCCCCTTGAGAGTAACCAACTCATTGCCTATGTTTTGCAATTCCTTCATGACTTCTTGAAGCTCATTTGGGGCACTTGGAGATGAAGTAGAAGCTTCATTTGAACTCTGATTCCTAGGAATGGGAGAAGGAGCCAAATTAGGTGCTTGATTAGTGTTTGGGCTCTCTAAACTTGGAAACAATGGCATGGGAGGTCTAGGGGCTAGTTTGCCATCTTGGATCAAACAATTTTCAGCCCTAATGGCAATGCTATAAGCCATAGGGATAGTTATGCCTCCCATGGACTGAATCAACATAGAAATATCAGAATTTAGAGCTTTGAGGTAGTAGAGAAAAGAACCTTCTGTTGTTGGCCTGACTGCCACTGGAATTCTCTCCCAAGTCTTTTGAAATCTAAAGTTGAAATCAGTCAGCTGCTCATTGGGAGCTCTCTTGATGGTTGTCAACTGCTCCAAAAGAGACAAGTTGTCTCCCTTCTCTCCAAATTGCTCATGAAGTGCTATACATAGTTGGTTCCAATTCTGAATAGAACCTGAGGCAAGACTTCTAAACCATTGCAATGCTTTCCCCTTGAATGAAGATGCCAACGAATTTGAAGCCCACTTGCATCTCATTGATTTCATGAATTGCACAAAGGTTGGCAATGTCTTTAACATGATCACCTGGAGTAGTCTGATTCTCTCCAGTGAAGTATGGAATGTTCTTCAAGGCTGCAATTGGAATTGGATGTTGTGCATTGAGGGCAAGTGGGCTGCTTCCTGTGAAATTGACATAGGGGTTGTTTTGTGCCATTCTAATTGGTCTTAAAACCCTTATTGACTGAATGAAAGGCCTACCAGGTGGAGGAGTTGAGAGAGTTCTATTTAGTGGAGATGGAGACCTTTGAATCCTTCTTCCTCTTTGCCTTCTTCTTGGAGATAACTACAGGTATTCAAACAACACCTCTTCTTCTCTAGCTCTTGACCTTGTGGTGACTCTTCTCTTGAGTTTTCGGGCTGCACTCACTGAAACCAGGTTGATTATTCCCTTGGAGTCACCAAATGTGCAATTTATAGCTCTTTTGAAGAAAGAAAATTACAGCAGATGCACATCAACTTTGCTACAGTAAAAATGAGACCTCTAAGGTCCCACCGGTGTGCTAAAACCGTTGTTGTAAATCAGCAAAGACACCCTCGATGCAAATTAGGTTTCTAAGTTGATGTTTGGGCATCCAGTGTGATTGCACAACATTGAAACCTCTCTCCAAGTGTGGGACTTGTAAAATGAGAGAGGAATCTCTAGATTAGAGGTTGGTTCCTCAAAATCCTCTGATTAGATCTATTATTTGCACAACTACAGAGGTTCAGATCCTAATTTATCCTAATTTGCAAGGAGACAGGGATAAGAAATGCAAAAATTGAAACTAAACTGATAAAGGTGATACACCAAAGGAGTGGTGAGCACTTCTTGTTCATGAAAATTGACACAAATCAGAAATTTCAACATAAAACATCATGCACAGGTTGATAAGTTGTAATCAAGGGTTTGAAATGAAGCAAACAACACATACAAAGGACTGAAAGCATTCACAGAGCCTGCATTGTGATTTTCAACATCAAAATCCTTGTATTCCAACACCAAAGAGGTAGAAAAACCTGTTACAATCCCTGGAAGGTCTGATACTTGCCAAAATCACTTGCTGAAGGTGAAAATAGAAGCTTGCTATGTAAAAAAGTGTTCAACCTTTGAAAAATGAGCCAAATCTAGCTTTTACAGTGCATGGGTCGAGCCCAGGAGAGAGAAAATGTGAAAAAATGTGGGAGCCATTCCCCATTGACCAAAATGCATTAAAAACATCCTGGAGGTCCTTACAAACCCATGCCCTGACATTTTTGACCATGCTGGAGAAGAATGCGACCCATTTTGCATTAAAATTTGTTGTTGAAACGTCATTTCTGTCCATGGGCACATACCAGAAGAGTTTTTTGATTTTCTCCCTCCAAACTAAACCAAAATTTAAAATTTACCATGGAATCTTGTAGATAATTTTACCAGCTTTCCATTGATATAAATAACGTGAAAATCTGAGCTCTGGATCAAAAGTTATGGCCATTTGAAGATTTAGGGAAAAAACAGGCCCAAAACGGATGGGCGGGAAAAAATTTTGAATTAATTTTTTTCAAAAATCCCCATGCTCTACCACTTGGATGCCATGTGGCATGATGTGATTGGTTGTGGGCTCATCCTTGAAATTTTTCTTACAGGCCCTTCCTTAAACTTTTTTGCAACATGGACACGTGGCGAGGTTTGATTGGCTCGCGCCCCGGCGCAATTTTACCTTTGAAAATTTTACATTTTTACTTTTGGGAAAAATTTCATTTTCCCCCCACGCTCCGCCCTCCCGGGACACGTGTCAGCATCTGATTAGCCGGAAGGGGCCACGGGGTAAACCTTTCCCTTTGAATTTTTTGGTGAAACTTAGCCAAATTTTGAAAACCTTTCCCGCGCTAGAACTCCCCTGGGACCATAGGACACTTGTCCTATTTTTATTTCTTGCGCCGGGCTCTCTGCCCCAAACTTTCCTTTTGAAAACTTGGCAAAAACTTAGCAACTTTTCCATTTCTCCCCCCGCTGCTCTGATTGATGAGGACACGTGGCACAATCCAATTCGCCGTGGGCCATGCGGGTGAAAATTTTATTTCAAATTTTTGGAAAAAACTTGGAAATTTTCTAACCTTTCCTCTGACGTCTCGCGACCCTCCTCTGGACATGTGGTGAGTTCCTATTGGCTGCGGGCCAAAATTCAAAAATTTTCCTGCGCAAAACACTTAGTCAATTTTTTCACTTTGCCTCCTCTCCCGACACGTGTCACGTCCCGATTGGCTCGGCGGGCCCACGGGCAAAAATTTTCCTTTTGCAAATTTTGACCAAAACTTGAAAAAAATTCTAAGTTTTTCTCTCTTCTCCACCACCTCCTAGGACACGTGGCAGCTTCCTATTGGCTGCATGGGCTTCCAAGGGGAAAATTTCCCACAAAAACTCCGCCGAGCCATAACTTGAAAAATATGAGGAGTTAGGAGGAAAAATTTACCTTTCTGGAAAGCTGAGAGAGAGCTCTATCCAATGGTGCCATTTCCAGAAAGATTTGAGTGCCTAAAAATAAAAAAATGGAGACTGAGGCACAAGAGAGGCAAGAACACAAGGAGTTAGCCATCCAAAATGAGCAGGGGCACATTTTGGATAACACAAACCTTTTTCCCACAATAGGAGAATCATCCTTAAGATTACCAACAATAAAGTGTGCTACTTTTGTTAGTTTATCCACAACTACCAGAATAACATCATGTTTATTTCTTGACATAGGTAACCCTTGTACAAAATCCATGCTTATTACTTGCCATTTGTACTGTGGTATGCTGTGAGGATAGAATAAACCAGTTGGATGCATATGTTTGGCTTTAACACGTTGACATTCCAAGAAATGTGTTACAAACTCAATAACATCCTTTTTCATCCCTTTCCATAAATATTGTTGTTTTAAATCAACATACGTCTTTGTAATACTAGGGTGTCCGTAAAAGGTGAATTGTGAAATTCGGCTAACAATTTCTTTCTTAAATCATTTATTAAAGGTATGTATACTATTTTCAAATCGTAAGATTCCTTCATTATCAAAGTGAAAACCTTTATATCTCACATCAAAAGGATCTACAACAAGTTCTATTTTTACTTGATGAGAATAGGAATCAGATTACATAACACTCTTTACTTCATCCTTAAACCAAGTTCTTAATGTTATAAGAGAAGAAATGTGCTTCCTACGACTTAGAGCATTAACTACTCTATTTTCCTTGCCTTTAATATAACTTATGTCAAAATCATATTAAGACAAAAAAATCTAACCATCTTCATTGTCTTACATTCAGATTTGGCTAAGTGAAAATATACTATAGCCCAAGATGATCGGTTTTAATTCAAAAGGTTTACCAAGAAGATAATTTCTCCAAACTTGAAGTGCATGAACAATGACAGCAAGCTCTAAATCATGTGGAGTATAATTAAACTCATGTAAGCTAAGTTTTCTACTTTCATAGGCTATGTAATGATCATTTTGTAGTAAAATACCCCCAAGGCCTTCCCCGGATGCATCCGTTACAACAGTAAAATCTCCATTAGGGTCTAGTACAACTAAAATAGGTGCTGAAGTTAATTGCTCCTTCAAAATTTTTAAAGTATATTCACATTTCTCATTCCAAACAAATTTCTTATCCTTTTTTTGTAATGAAGTTATTGGTGTAGCAACTTTGGAAAATTCCTTTACAAATTTCCTATAGTAACCCACAAGACCCATGAATCTTCTAACTTCATGTACATTCTTTGGTGCAGTCCACTTAGTTATAGCTTCAATTTTAGAAGGGTCTACACAGAATCCCATTCTTACTTATAACATGACCCAAATAGTGCACTTTTGTATCATAGAAAGAACATTTAGATAGCTTACCATATAATCGTATCTTTCTCAAAATTTCTAACACTATCTTCAAATTCTCATGATGTTCCTCAATACTCTTAAAATATATGAGAATGTCATCCAAGAATACAAGCACAAATTTTTCCAAGTGTTCTTGAAAAATATTTTTCATTAAATTTAAAAAAAAGCTGCCGCAGGTGCATTTGTTAACCCAAAGGGTAAAACAGTGAACTCATAATGTCCATATCTTGTTCTAAAAGTTGTTTTATGAATGTCCTCATCCTTAATCAATAATTGATGGTATCCAGTTTGAAGATCTATTTTAGAATATACTGATGATCCATGCATCTAATCAAATAGATCATCAATTCTAGGGAGTGGATATCTATTCTTAAGTTGCCTTGTTTAACATTCTCAGTAATTAATACACAATCTAAGTGTTCCATCCTTCTTTTCACAAAAATTACTAGTGCTCGCCAAGGTGAAACACGTGGTCTAGTCAAATCCTTAGATAAAATTTCTTACAATTGTGCCTTAATATCTACTAGTTCAATAGAAGTCATTTGATATGGTGCTTTAGAAATAGGCTTAGTACCTGGTTTGATTTCAATTGTGAATTCAAACTCTCTTTTGGGTGGAAGATTGGGTAACTCTTACCTGAAACACATCATTGTAGTTTCATAAAAGTGGATAACATTCCATGAAATCATTGTTTTCCTCAGCAGATTCTGAAATTTTTACTACATATAAAATACAATCTTTATTTTTGGCCTTTTTAAGTTACATAGCTGATAATTTCCTAACTGAAATTTCACATTTTACACCCTGAATCTCTGCTATTTTCTGTAGGTCATCTAAAAAACTAATATGTTTTTCAAAATAGTCCACTTTTGCTTTATGATCAGCTAACCAATTAACACCTATGATTACATCATATGATCCCAAAGGTGCAACATAAAGATCAACTTCAGTGGAAAAACTAGGTAAGTCAAGGACTGCCCCAAAAAGACACATACTAAATATATGAACAACATTATTTAAATAATGTACAATCCATGTTTTATCTAATTTTCCAGCTTTTCTTTTTAGTTTCGATGCTAATTTACTAGAAATAAAACATTCAGTAACTCCTGTACCAAAAATAATAGTTACAAGTATGCCAAATAACTTACTTGGAACTTCTATGTGTGTAACTTTTTTTTCAGCCTATTTATCAACTACTGCAGCATATATCTTGTGCTACTAATTACGATCATCCTTTTTCAAAGGACATTGATTGCGTAATGATCTTTTCCATAGTTATAACAGCCTCCTATAGGTCTCCTTTTTAGGCTCAGACTTATTTCCAGCCTTAGAGTTATCATTCTAACCTCCATAGGACTTCTCTGTGTTATTATTAATCTTGACAAATTTGTTTCGTGCATTTCTAGTAGACTTGTTTGTTGTTTTTTTCTTATTATAATCAGCTGAAAACTTACTTTTCATTATGAATTTCTTCCATGGTCCTTTCTTAGGTGCAATAGATGATGAAGTGGAGTTAGGAACTTTCTTCTTTACTTCCTCTTTATGAGAAAAAATTGCCTTTAATTTCTATTCCTGCCTTATGGATTCTTTCAAAACCCCTTCCATAGTGGTTAGGTTGTGAACATCCACATCTCCTCCTATAATGGGATTCAATCCCATGATGAATTTCCATATCCTGAACTTCTCGTCAGTTTGATACTTAGGCATGCACTTAAAGAGTTTAGTAAACCACTCGCAATACTCAGTCACAATTAGCTTTCCTTGGGCTAGGTTCTAAAATTTAGTCATTTTCTAATCATAATAAATATGTGGCAGCCAACATTTCCTAAAATAACTTTTAAATTGATCCCAAGTGATATTAGTTTAATCAATATTAAACTCAGCCTTACAACTGTCCTACCATGAAGATGGGAAAGTTGGTATGCTCCCCTTTTTACCTTTGTCTCTTTTGAGAAGTTCCTTATTGCAAAGTACTTTTCCATTTCGTTGAGCCAATTCTCAACTCCATCTCCTAATGTGGTGCCATCAAACTTAGGTGGACTTATCCTCTTTATATCATTAGTGAGTTCTGCTACCAGCCTAGCCTTTTTGTTTTCCAACTAAGTAGGTATGTTCATATTATTATTATCAATACCCAAATTGGCATTTTCCTAAGGAGGTGGCTGATTGTTATTACTGAATTTTCTTCCTCCTCATTGCCCATCTCTTTATATTCAAGTACGCTTAAATGATATCTTGTGTCAAATAGGGCGAAGGATCTCATCAATTTTTGGGCGATGCTTCTCCTTCACTAGGTGGTGGCTTGTCATGCAACATTTCCTCTTGTTATAACCATTTTTGTTAAGAAAAAATTTAAGTTTTGTCAAATTATGGACACAATAGATCCAAGAGTGCAACCTTCACTCGATACCTAGATGTAACATTCCCAATTTAAGACTTTAGAAATAAGGGAATTTTTTTATTTTTTTATACAATATTCACTGTTCTAAATAAACATAATTTAGAACACACATTCCATGCCAAAAATATCATAATAGATAACCATATGCAGTTGTAAATGACTCGGTAATTTTATGATATATCCTATCAATGGCTCGAAAAACTACCAATCTATCATTTCATGACTTGGTGAATCTACTCATCCGTCATAAGAATTTAAAGTATTAAATACTTATTATGGGTAAGTGCACCAAGTTGGGGGACAATTAAGTGGACATCAAATCCTGAATTTTACATTAAAAACAAAGAAAACATCAAATTTAGTCTTCCGAGACTTGAACCATGCCGAAAAGTAAAAACTATGTCATAAAAATGGTACCATTGCGTAGGGGAGACTATTAGCTTTGTAGAAATACTAATTTTAAAGTGAATAGAAGAGGATAAATATCATTTTATAATTTTTTACTAATAGTAGGTCTTTAAGACACTTTTTCCCGTGAATGTTTATGTCTACGTTTAAGACTACAATTTTTTTCACTTATCAGAATGTGATAAAACTTATACCATCCCAACCGTGGTGAAATTATATACATGTTCAAAAAAAAATTATTTGATTTCAATATTTTTGATGAAGTTATGGCGGGCAAACGGAAAGTGCTCTGTTTTCTTTATGTTTTCATACCACTTTCACGGGAAAAATCATAAAAATAAAATATTACTCAAAAAATACAAAATAAAATCTATCCCAAGATAGATAGTGTAATATAACTTCTCACCAAAGGAAAAAAATATATATCAATTTTTGGTCATCTAAATTGTGGGCAAACGGACTATAATCTTATTGGCGTTTTTAAAGAAAAATACCAAGTCATTGAATTTTGAGTGTTTAATATAGCTAATGTTGTCCATTTTTACAAAAATTAGTATTTTAGAAACTAGATTCCGTATGCTACAATTCATATCCATATAATTTTATCTAATTTTGAGTGTATGTATTGCTAATAATCCCTACAAGTTGATATTATGTTGTTATTTGCAATATGATGTCCACGGATGACCCTATATTTGTCCATCAACTTCTTGCACTTACCCTTATATACTAAGTATACTTGGTTCTCTTACCCTAATTTGGGTTACTGAGTGTTCTATTTAAGGAACCTATCTGAATACTTGTTACCAATATTCATATGAAACCACATTTAATAAACTAGGTGACATAGGACAATGCAACCAGCAACTTGCGATACTTTGGCCAAAGACTTTTAACATATAATTCATGTTACTATTCCTAGACAACATACTCATCTAAGTGGAATACATCCTTCACCCCAATCTTCTATTATCTAGAATGGTCTTTACTAACTTATGTAAATCCACTTGTCCTAGGTTTGACCCTAACCCAGGTTAGTGATATAATTTGACGTAGGGAGCCGCTCATGATGACTTAGGGTATAGGGGCATTCTCAATTGACCTAAGTCACACAAATGTGCCACTTTATCCTATGTCATGGAGAGATACTTGCTATTCCAATTCATAGAACTAACTTGACCTAGAGGGAAACTAAATCCAAGTCTAGATGTGTGTGGATCAAGATGATCTAGCGCCAAGGGTGTTGCAACATGTAAACTGCAACATCAGTATCCTTGTGAAGACCTAGGTCTTCATGAAGGTACAGATAATGTAGTTGGCATGTGCCAACATCTGTCAAAGCCACTCCATTTTGATGTGCACACCTCAATAAGGGTTGTAACCCCAGATTAAATTAGAGTTAGGATTCAAATTACATTAACCTTGCAAAACCCTAATCCAACTTTCTTAAGTTCTTGTCCTCATTTGGGTTGATTATAAATATTCTTGAATTTCAATATATCATTATTGCCTTATTGTTTGTTAATTTTTATTTGAACAAGAAGTTTCTCGTAAACATAATAGCATGCTTCATCGATCAATTTCATGGAATTTAATTATTCAAGGAAGGTGGAAGAACCCTATAGGTTCAATGAGGATAGACTTCAGGAGTTGAAGTCTAAATGATTAACGATCATAACACCTTACATTTTCTTACATTCCTTTGAGAAGAGAATAATCCTTCTCTTTAGATTAAAGTGTTAGGGATCATATACCCTTTTTCCTTTCACACTTCATATAACCTTTAAGTTCATTTCATTTAACATCCCTTATTAAACCATTCAATCTTAGGAAAAGAACATCAATACCTACAACTTATCAAGTTGCATTATAGTAAGGGAAATTACACTATTTCCCCATTCACTCATTTCATTAAATGACCAAAATAATAAGGAAATAAATCATATAAACCATAACACCAAGATAGGAGTACAAATTTCCTTCATGAATGAATAAGAGAATTTTACACCACAAGTTGAAGTAACTTTCAGACTTTCAATTCATCATGATACAATACACTTTTTACAAGATTAAGCATTTCAGACATATTGCATGTCAAACAGCATCAAGATCAATAAGAATACAACTTTTCCTTCTTCAACATATTTAAACAATGAATCAGAATTTCCCTAACAAAGATCTAGAATTTTAAGCAACCAATGGATTATATTAGTTAATTCCTCCTTTTATCACTTACGAAGTCCATCTACAAAAATTACAGCACGAGTCGGTTCATTGAACTCGATCATGATAAGCACTAAATATTAAATTGAGATGCCTTCAAATAATTCTTTCATAAAAACAACTCTACTTTTATGAATAGAAAGAGTAAGAAAGTAAACCTTCATAAGTAATAACTATTACAAAAAAGGTACAATTACTCAATAAGTAATAAATTATAAGAAAAGATCTTAGCGCAATCAGCTAATTTACAACATCATAATAAATAAGTAAAGTTCCAAACAATTACTTATCTAAATCAATGAAAGTTCTCATTGATTGATTTCAAAAGTCTATCTACTTTTGAAATTCAGAACCAATTTCATTAAATAAACAAGAGATTTAATTTCATAAATAAGAATCTTATTCACCATTTACCAAGTACCGTGAAAGCATGCACATTCAAGTTTAATACAACATCGCAAAGGTTGTAGGATGATTCATCTAATATGTTATACAATAAGAGAATCACATTTCGGATGTGGCATCCTAATTATAAATTTGATACATTGTTTAGGTTCATAAATAGGCTTCATGTCTACATTTCAGAAATGAAGGATTTAATATCCAACTCCCACAATTTCCAAAAAAATAATAATAGAGAACTTACCTCCTAGAATGGAAAAACAAAGAGTTAAGCTTAGAAGAGGTTTCAGTCATTGTTTCCAAAATACACAGTGCGAGAAAATGGACCGGAAAAGACCATTATTTACCCCACAATTCTTTCAAGAAATATAATCATGAAAATAAGATACAAAACTTAATGCACATATAACTAAATCCTTCAAGTTAGTGTACAATTAATTCTCCTTTTGATAATGACAACTGTCATTGATATGCCAAGTTCATTCCACAAAGGATGCGTGAGACACACACATAGAATGAATCTTTAACAAAATAACAATCCAAGAGTAAATTATCCATTCAGAAAACCCCTTGGAGTTTCACAATCTGATAATCATAAATATATATACTAACAATTTACCAAGTAAATTTCCCAGCTCGAGAGCGAGTAGTTCCTCATCAACCAACCCAGGTTCAAAAGAGACAAAGACAGAAGAATGTTCCTAAAGGAATTGAATAGAGTTAAGTAATATGGTCACAATGTCGACTTAAAGAAAGTCATTTACTAACAACATAACTCATAGTTAAACCAACCAATCAACTCCCAAAATATCAGAGAAGGGTTCAAATCTAAGTAAACAGTAGAGAAGACTCCCCAAATACTATTTCCGTGATAAATTACAAGACCCAATAACTCATAAGACAATTCACCAAGATTCTGAAGAGAAAGAGAGAAAATCGTTAACAAAACAGAGTATGCGTCACACTTTTCTTCAGAATCTTCACAACCTCGAAACATAATAGTAAGATCCCAAACCTTTCCTACTCAACTTCCAAAGTAGCGGTTCTATATATTTCAAAGTCAAGAGAAAGTAGTTCCTTCATGCTTCCTTTATACAAGTCAAATACAATAGTTTAGAAATCAATCCATAATTCCCTTTTACCCAATAATCTTCTAAAAATCCATTTCAAGTTCAGATTTGCAACACGAGAATACACGCACAGTCCCAAAAAGGGAAAGTATCTAGCTCTCAACAAAACAAAATACGATAATGGAAGGGTAATCATTTACCTTCAAGAAAAACAATCACAGGTATTCAAAATGAACATACAAAGTACATAGTTCAGTCAAACACGATACCCTTTCCCTGCTTCCATGTAAATATTACCTTTTCCATCACTAACAAACATTTATCTCAAGAATATGCATAGAAGTTATAGTCCTTGACATAACAGAGAAACAACAGAGAAGTACGAAGTTCTGAATCTACAAACTGAAAAAACAACTTTGTTACTACTTCATCAGCTTAATATCTATAACCCATTCACGGCAGACAAGCCAAATCACCTAATGTTTTTATTAACTCATTCACAAAGAGTATCAATATGATTTTACCATTAACCCACTTAGGAAGATAACCCATTATCATCATTTCATCAAGATTCATCATTCAGAAGGAAAACAAAGAAAGTAAACAAGTAAGAATCTCAAAATCACACACACAACTATTCTTTTTCAATAGAGTAGAGTTATTTTAATGAAACATTTAGAGAAAAGGAAGAAATATTAATGGATAGAGCCTATCATGCCTGATAGTGCTTCTATTGGTTCGAAGAATATTTCCATCCAAGCCTTCAAGACTTCTTCTTCTCCAAATAAAATCAAAAACCAAATAATTTCTCCTCAAATGCCTCAAATACTTCCCTTGAATTGAAAATAGACCGAGGGAATCAAAAATAGCTACTAGTTGAAAATAGAACTGCTGGTTCGAAGAACTAGATAGCTCTATGCAGAGCAAAAATTTAAATGCATGAAAGACAAAACAACCCCCTCCAAATCTGCTTGCATGGTTTCTAAGGTGGTTTAATCACCAAAACCAATGACCATAAATGTCATTACTCCCCAATCTCCCACCTATCTCTCCTTGCCACTACCATCCAAACTTGGTGAATGCTATTTCAACTTCTATATGCATTTCCAATTTTAAGGATAATTCAACGTAAGCTTCCACAAATTTTACATGTCTCTTACAATCGGTACTTCCTATTAATTTGAAAATAAAATCAAATAAATGCCTTAGGAACCATCACCAACTTGCCATACGACCCTTAGGTCCCTTTCATTAGTTTAGGATAGATATCCTTAACTTAGGTTATGACCTTAGGTTAGTTTAGAAAGTATTTACCTTAGGTTTATAAACATTGCCTTAGGTAATTTTCCAACTTAAGATAGGTCATAATTCATACCAATTTAGTAGTAGGTAATAGGTTAAGAGTATACCTAGCATCACCTTAGGTTTTTCCCCATCCCAACATAGAACATGAAGCTTAGGATAGATTGTCACCCATATAAGTAGACATAGCTAGGAAGTAGGTACATTTACCTTAGTTTAGAATACCATTAGGATAGATCTCATAGGTTTAGGACTTATATTCCCTTCATAGTCCTGAAGCAGGCCTCATTCCACTTAACGCCATTAAATTTCCTAAAGAGATCAATCCGAAAGATCCGAGCGCAAACATACAATACAATAGAATGCAGGCTAATCTTTAAAGAAGATAAGAATTAGTATACATATGAGAGTTCAGTCCATTATGTCCTCCAACCTCTGAATGTCAGTTTACCATTCAGATCAAGTAAGCTAGTTTTAAACATACCTTGGATTCAATAGAATTGATCCAAGGATTTCATTATTATAAGATATAAGTTTGCAAACAAATTTTCTAGTTTACAACCTTACCTATCTCAACAGAATGGATTCCTTGCAAGCAACATTATTTCAGCCACATGAATCTAAGAAAAAGAAATATTTTATCCACAACAAGCATGATTTTAAGTAGTCAAAAGAATACACCTTCTTTTGGAAGAATCACATGTCAATTCTTACGTTGCAAAGAGGTGAAGTTTATAGTTTATCAAAGATGTTATAGATGGAAAAAGAGGGAAAGGAAAGATTCAAAAAAATCATGAAAGATATTACTTACTCGCTATCACTCATTAACCCAAATTACTCAAAGTATTTTATCCTTTATGCTTATGGTGCTGATGTGAGTGTTTTTGTTATCCTAACACAAGAAAATGAACAAGGGATGGAACAACCAATGGCTTTCTTCAACCATATGTTTGAAGGATTATGAATTAAAATATAGTCACATAGAGAAGCAGGTCTTTTCCATCATGCGCACACTCAAGAAATTCAAGAGTATGCTTTCCACCAATCATATCAAGGTGTTAGTCTCCCACTCTTCTGTTAGATACTTCATCATGGGAGTAGAGATTAGTGAAAAGAGAGCATGATGGGTGACAAAAATCATGGAATATGATGTGACTATCAAAGCCACAAAATTGGTAAGAGGTAGTGTGCTCTACAATCATATTGCTTAGGATGTGCAAAATGAGCTTGAGACTTCATTATTTCTTGATGAGGCTCTCCCACACATAGATCTTGAGTAGAATATGGATCATGGCACGTGTGACTAGCTGAAGGACATGATCACATTCCTTTTTGAGGGCGTATAACCTCTTAGCTTAAACAAGGAAAAGAGAAGACATTTGAGGTTATAATCTATCCCTTATGTTTTGATTGATGGACTTCTCTTCAAGAAGAATCTTGATGGTGTGTTGTTAAGATGTATCAATGGCGTGCAGACTAAAAGTGTTGGCAGAATTCCATGATGGTTTTTTTGGTGGACACTTTTCTGCCAAAACTATAGCGATGAAGATCATAATGGTAGGTATCTTTTAGCCTACTATTTTTTCATATGCACACAAGTGGGTCACAAAATGCAAGGAATGGGCCTTATTTATAGGAAAGAAGATATTGGTCTACCTTCCCCTCTGACCAATCCAATCATATCAGCCTTTAACGCAATGGGGTCTTGACTTCATAGGCATGATTGATCTTCTTTCAAGTGCTAGACACAAGTGGGTGTTGATAGCTATAAACTACTTCACCAGATGGACAGAAGTTGTCATGATAAAATAATCAACCAAGTCAGTCATCCTTGAATTTCTCAAAGGTATAGTCATAAGGTTTGGCATTCCTCAAACCATTATCTATGATAATTCAAAAGCCTTCCTTAGCACTAAAATCATTGATTGGGCTCTAAATCTGGACATCTACTTGAAGACTTCTTCTAACTATTACCCCCAAGGAAATGGTATGGTAGAGTCAAAAACAAGAACCTGATCAGGATCATGAAGTGCACAATGAACATTAACCAAAGAAAATGGCATACAAAGGTCTCATGCACATGGTCTAGGAAGATAGAATCAAAATTAAATAGGCAATACAAACTTCGCCTTATAAGCTTGTCATGGCAAGGAGGCCACCCTTCCTTTGACACTATAGTTGAACTCATTGGAAATTTCCCAGAGCTGGAATTTAAAGGCACGGACCAGAGATAAATCATAATGGAAGATATAGTTAATCTTGAAGAGTTAAGGAACTCTACCATTATCAAGCTAGAGCAACATCATCGTAAAAACAAAGAAATGGTTTGACAAAAAGGCCAAGCCTCAAAATTTCAAATTTGGGGACTTGGTTTTGAAATGGGATGTTGACATAGCTAAACCAGGGCACCATTCAAAGTTTGATGCACTTTGGAGTGGCCCATACATCATTAGTTCATGTAAAGAGGCTAACTCTTTCGAGTTAACTCATCTTGATGGAGGTGCATTGTAAATCCCAATAAATGGGATCTATCTCAAACCCTTCCATTAAGTTTGCTGCATCATTTTTATATATTAGAGTAGTTTCAATGCCCCCACCGTGCATCGCACACACATTTATTTGTTTGTACATAGTTCTTTCTTCTTGCATGCTCCCCGCACAGCTTCTTTTACTTCCAGGATGTCAATAATTTTCAGCAGCTTGCAGGATTCGGAATGGAGTTAAAAAATGATCCTTTAAGTGACTTCAAGGGCATGTCTTCAAATTTACAAATCAAAATTTCATGATTACATAATAGAATTCATGCCTAATGAATTCTTTAGGATATTGACCTCCTTCATCTAGTAAGAAGATGGCCCCAAAACTCACCAAAACTATTATCAAAATAACTCACCTAGTTATTTGGGTAACTTGTATATAGTTTCCAGCTTTGATCTCTTCATTGCAAGTTTGTGTGCACTCAAGTTCACTTGGAACATTCCCTTGGCTTGCTTTTTCTTACATGCTTCCCCTTCTTCCCTTCCTTTTCTTTTTCCTCTTTGTTCCATCTTCCCCTTGCACGCATTCCATGCGCTTCCACTTTCCTCTCAAATATTGCATTCATCTTGCGCATGTGCACATAGCACTTTCTCCAAAGTTAGTTTTCCTTGATATCCCTTCCTTTTCCTTTTCCTCTTTATTTCATCTTCCCCTTGCATGAATTCCCAACATTTCTAGTTTCCTCTCAAACATTACATTCATCTTAGGCGCGTGATCCAAATTTGGATGTCCTTGATATCCCCATGTGCCCCTTCCTCGTGTCATCACACATTACCTTGTAATAATTACACCTTGACTATGCATTCTCCGCTCATAAATTTTCCCCATTTCCCCCACACATGTTATTCATGCCTTCCTTCTTCCTTCTTCTCACACCTCATTCTTCCGGAAAGTAGAAAATAGTCTTTTTAATGAGAGTCCTATTTTGCTTGACTCTCACGTAGGAGACCAAGTCAAAATTTGCTTCCTACATGATGAAACAAAAATGAAAAAGACATGTCGATTTCAGGATTGAAATGACATGAAACATTATGCCTATTCCATTTCATCATCTTTGTCTTCCTCCAACAAAGCCTTCTTGTCCCAAAATTCTTGGAACTTTCGATTATGCCCTGCATCTCATCTTCATCAGCACGAGAGAATGATCACTCAGGACTTCACACATTTCCTGAGTATCGCTCGTGTTACTAGGAAGTTTCTTCAGTCTCTTGTTGAGTTTCCTCAGTGTTTCCAAAGAATGTTCAATCTTCACAAACCTATCAATGATTTCTAGGCTAAAGCCATAAGTTGGTTCATGCTGAATTGATTCTTGGATTTTCTTGTAAAGATCACCAATGGGTAGAATACTCAAGCTTTCATTCAACACTTTAGTGTAGATCTTGATTAGCTCTTCTTCTATGTCATTTGTGTCATCAACCAATTGATCTCTTGATTCCCTCAATTTACTACAAGCTTCATTGAGAATCTTTATTCTAAATCTAATGGCTTTGGTCAGTTGAAAATGCTTGTCCCCATGTGGAATGATGCCTTCTTCGACCAAGACGTGGGACGGAACCTGTTTCAACGTATTGAGAGCTTCAAAAGTTAACTCTAGGTTCCCAAATTTTGCTGAAAATTCATCATCCATTTTCTCTCCATCCTTCTTTATATCCTCCAAGGATTTGTAGACTTCCATGGTGTCATCAATGACCTCTTTCCTTGTAGGAGCAGCCTCTGGATCCATTCATCGATCGTTCTCCCCTTCTCATTAATCTTCTCAATCATGGGTACCGATGAGAAATCAAACCTGATAGGAGTAGAGGATGATGGTGTTGACTCAGGAGGCTTTGAGAGCTTGAGTAGTACTTCTGTCAGCTGCTCTACTTTCTCTTTTAGCTCATCTCTATTTTCCTTTGTTTCCTTCAGCTTCTAGCACAACACATTCATGGCATCTTGTGCATCTTGTTATGCTCCCTCCATTGTTACTTTTCCTAGATCAACCCTCCTGATTTGATAATTGGTGACCATTATATCATCCTTGGTTTTTTCAACCATGGGAGTGGCAATTTCCTCGAAATTATGCCCTGAGGTGTCCACTGAAATCCTTGAAACTGTTTTGGGTTTCTTGGCAGACTTGGTAGGAGTGGCCTTGAGGGAACTGAAATCAAAGGCTAGTAGGGGAACTACCACCTTCCTCTTCCTCGAGGTTTGATCTATTAACCATTGAGGCATACTGGAAGAAGTTTCTCCCATTGTAGGTGTTACTGAGTCACATCTTCAGGTGGAGGAAGGTTTGCTTGTGGAGTGGTGGTCACTGCAAGTGTAGTGTCCATGGAAATGGACTCAGGGAATGAAGGCATAGAAGGAGGAGGCATATCCATGGTTAACTTGGGTCCAGTGGGGAGAGGTGAGAGGCTAGAGAAGATACTGGCCATGGCTAAGGAACTTGGTGAAGAAATCTGAGGCAAAGGAGGTTGAATGGGGGGAGGTAATGATTCTGAAATTAGAGCTTGAGAGATAAGAGGAAGACTTACCTCTGATGAACTGTCAAGAAAAAGGGAATGGGAGGTTGACCAACCTCTTCTCCTGAAGGAAGATTTCCTAGTTCTGGTGGTGGAGGTGAATCAAGAACCTCAACCGTTTGTGGGAGAGTGGCCACTGATGTGTTCCCTTGCTCTTCTCCCTTTCTAATAAACTTAACCTTTATTGGCCTCTTGGAAGGGTTCTTATCCTTTTCCTTTTTTCCCTTAGAGGGTCCCACTTCCAGAGTAGCTAGCTTTGAAAAACTCCCTTCTTTATAACTCATTCCCCAAGAAATGAGCCATGCCTTAGTACGGGAAAGAATTTGAGAAACTCTTCCCGCAATAGAAGCTTTCTTAGCAATGGACCAATCAATGGCTGGGAATACATATTGGTCTTCATTCAACCCATCATATGAGGCATCAAAGACACTCTCATTATCTGTAGTGCCTTCTAGGATGTCGATAGGTCTAACATCTCGAATCTCCCGAAGTGTCAACTCGTTATTGTCCTTTCTTCGAGATGGAAAATTCATCCCGAAGATCAACCCAAATGTCTTCTACGTTGGGCACATGTAGATATAAGGTCCCATATGACTTAAGGAATCCTCGGAAATCAAACCCATCTTTGTGCTTCATGTGCTTCTTTAATTTTTCTGAAGCTCATGCACCACATTCTTGGCTTTAACCACTATTGAGCATGTGTACCTTCTAATGGAAATAGGGAAGGAGACGGTGGCCTTGTGCTTACTCTGTTGGAATTTGTGAAAATCTAACAATTGTCTAACCAACTCCATCAGGATCAACTTATCACCTGGAAACTGGGTAAACAGAAAGGATCACCTAGGTACATAACCACCCAAAGGTATGTGAACTTCTTGAATTGCAAGAAGATACAACCCCATTTCGATACTTCGGCCCATGCCTCATCAGAGACTCTTCTTTTCCTTAAATCAGGGTTCAGCATGTAGATGTTTTCATAAAAGAAGGTGTCATTCACTCTTCTGAATTGATCCTCGACCCCTTCATTATCAGCTGAGGGAAATACCGATATATATGTTTTGTTGACCTACTTCCCTTTGCATCTAATCTTGGGTAATTTCTCATTCCAGCTGCTGCATAGGTAACGTATGATGACATATAGAACTTGCCAGTAGTCAAGACTATCTTCATCTGGGAATCAATCTCATCACTTATAAGACTACTCCAATCGATCCCTTGTTCATTCTTCTTTATAATGACCATGAATTGATACATCCACCCTTGGAAGTATCTTGACTCGGGAGTCCAAATACTCAACTCAGTAGGGTGATAATATCACTGATTTCAAGGATGAAATCACTCCTGGGACAAACTTGGGAAACCTAGAGATGGCTGGCTTGGCCTTGATCAAGAACTTTTTATTCACATGCCTGATGCAGTCTTCTTGATCTTTTTCTAGGATTTATGTGTTGACTTAAGATCTACATTAACATATTCCTTGAAGTTGGGAAATCTTAAGAGGTCATCAAAGTAACCCCCATCCAACTTCACTATGGTTTCTCCTGCTTGATTTTTCACTAAGCGGGAATCTGAGTCATAATTGGAAGCATAGGCCAGAATGAACTCGGGGCATTGAGTAGACATTGGGAATCCTGCTATAAGAGGGAGGCCACTGCTGGTTATTGACTTCATCCAGGGACTCTGAGAAGAATCCTTGGTTTTGTTCCAAAATTCCTCCATGTCTATGTTACCAAGCTCGTGTCTCGGATGTCGTAATTGCAATCTATGTAGGAAGGGGACTCCATTTTTTGGTACTTGTAATTCATCTTTCCTGACCTGTCTAACTTATCCTTAGATGATCCAAGATCCGACATGAGAAGTCTTGAAGAAATAATGCCTAGATAACTTCTAGTTGAACAATCGGGCTTGGAAGCTTGTTGAGCAACCCTATAGACCCGCCACACTAACCAGACTTTGAGACCTATCAAGCACTTTGTGAAACCCAACACACTGTAGTGTATATCGAGAAACTAGGTCATGTCAAACACTTCGTGAAACCTGACACAAAGGCAAAAATCAGGTGGTGTCGAACACTCTACTGAAACCCGACACAAGTAGAAGTTGGAGGATGTTGGACAATCTGTGAAACCCGACACAAGTGGAAGTTGGGAGGTGTTGAGCACTTGGAGAAACCCGATACAAGCGGAAGTTGGGAGGTGCTTGAGCACTTGGAGAAACCTGATACTCTATGGAAACCAAAGGATGTCGGACACCCTGTAAAACCTAAAACAAAGACGTCGGGTTTCTGGGATGTCAGAACAAATAAATTTCCACCAAGTTGGTAAGTTAGGTTTTTTTTAGATTCTTCTCAACAATCTAAAGAGTATACCCCATGGGAAAAATAAGAAAACATCCAAAGGATGAATTTTAAACTAGAGGTTTCATGGGAATACATCAGAAAATGAAGAAAACAACCATAAACCCTAAACCCGGAGGGAAGAAGAAGGAAAGAGGAAAAATGCCAAATGAATACTTCAAAAACAACCCCAAAGGCCACAAAATGATAAGAAGAGAAAAATACCTTCAATAAATTCAAAAATGGTCAAAGACGGATCACAAAATCAATCAAGAGGTTCAATTAGGTTTGGAGGTCGAAGGAGCATGTACAAAAAATCCACGCAGCGAAAATATTTCAAGTAAAGATGACGTGTAAAATTGACCTATTTATAAAGCCCTAACATTTATTACACCTCCTTTGACATGTGTGCCAACTAACCAACAACTCGACATTAATGCCATGTCATCATGCTTAGCACATCCGAAAACCTGATACAAAGGTTTTCTTATCAAAATGTGTTTCGGGAACCAACTAACATGAAGCATGCAAAAGACATGTTTGGATGTTATCAAATTCTGAAAACCCGAGACAAAGGAAAGGTTCGGGTTTGGGTTTCGAAACAAGCAACATGAAGCATGATTTTTGAAAGGTATGTTCCGATGCTCTTGAGTTTCAAAACCCAACACACTGGAATGTAATCGGGTTTCGGGTTTCGGAAGACAATTGACATGAAGCATGTAAAAGACATGTTTCCATGCGATGGAAACCCGAAAACCCGAAGATCTCCTTCAAAGGGAATTTTTAGGAGATTTTGTCAAAAAAATTCTATGGTTATCTCAATTTTAGCTGAAATCACTAAAAATGAGATAACAGGTATTCCATGTCCTTCTACTATGCGACATAGCCAAATCGATTCAAAGATAGCTTCTCCTCATTTGACGATACTTAGCTATTGTGGAAGAGTAAGAAACAAAGTGTTTTTTCTTGCTTCCCCATGATATTGGTCCAAATCCCATAAAGAATACAAATCCATAAGTGGATTTTCTATCATCAATGTTACCTACATGATCTGAATCCAAATATCTAGTCAAGAAGAAGTTTTCATTCTTATTATATTCTAGACCAAGATCCACTGATCCTTTGAGATATCTCAAAATGTGCCTTGCTGATTTCCAATGAAAAACTTTGGGTTCCTACATGAACCTAGATAGATAGCTCACTACAAAGCTGATATCTAGTCTAGTGTAGGTTAGGTAAATGAGACTCCCAATCAACTACCGATAGAGAGTGGCATTTACCTCAAGAGATGGATCTGAACAAGATAATTGCAATTTGTTCTCTATAGGTGTAACAATTGGTGTGTAATCCATCATCCTAAATTTCTCAAGTATTGTATTGGTATATTTCATATGAGAAACAAAGATGTGATTCTCTTTCTACCATACTTCCAATCCAAGATAATAATGCATTAGCCCAAGATCTGTCATGGTGAATGATTGATTAATATCTTTCTTCATTGCATCGATCATCTTCATTGAACCGCCAAAGATGACTAGATCGTTGACATAGACAACAACAATCACAATCTCCCCCTTACTTTTGAGGTAAATATTAGGATCATATGGATTTCTAAAAATACATGTTATATGAGATGCTCATCAATCTTGATTTACTATGCCCTGGGTGCTTATATAAGACCATATAGAGATTTCCTGAGTCTGCATACCTTTTCTTCTTAACTAGGTATTACATATCCCTTAGGTTGAGTCATGTAGACTTCTTCTTGTAAATCTCCATTCAGGAAGGAACTTTTTACATCCATCTGATGGACTTTCCATTCAAACTATGCAGCTAGAGAAAATATCATCCTAATCTTAGCCAGTGTGTGATCAAATGTCTCCTCGTAGTCAATGCCTTCTTTTTATGCATACCCCTTTACTACTAGTCTTGCTTTATACTTGTCCACTATCCCATCTACTTTGTACTTCATTTTGAATATCCATCTGCATCCAATGGGTTTCTTCCCTAGTGGAAGATCGATAAGCTGCCAAGTGTTATTTTTCATTATTGACTAATATTTAGATTCCATGGCATCTTTCCAAGCTTTTGACTGTAGGGCTTCTTGGACTGTAGAGGGCTCATCAGACTTAATAACTCTTCTCATCAAATCAAAGTTAACTTCTTCTCTTGCGTTACTGTGAGTCCTTGGTCTAGGGGTGGCTATATCTAGTGGAGCATCCATTCTTGCATCTTGTAATGTGCTAGTACACCACTTGGGCATACGCTTAACTATTCTCATAGGTCGTGGTTCTATCAAATCAACACCATCATCCCCATCATCACTTTCCTCATATGTGGGAACATCAGCTGCAATTTTTACAACTTGTGAAGAATCTACATCAGGTGAGTCTAGAGGAGGAGAATTTTCTTCCTTCTTCTCAAAAAACTCAACATCTCTACTAGAGTAGTTGTGAATCCGGAAGAAAACATTTAGGGGCATTGGTGCCCATTTTGCATCCATCACTAATAGGGTTTGGCTCTTATCACTCTAGGTATAAGGTCTCCCAATCTATATACTTGTCAGTCTAATATATTGAACCTTTCTATATATGTGCCCTTCTCGATATAGTTGGTGGTATGTGGAAGAAGCTTACCCTTTCTATATACCCGGTGGTATGTGAAAGAGGCATTAACGTATGTGAAAGAATTCAATACGTGGTACCAAGACAATACTAAGAGGGGTCTATGTGATTATTGACACCAGCTCAAAGAAATATCCTCATATGTGTGCGTAACTTCGCTATATACTTGGATAATTTCTCAATCTGGATTTATGTCATGTAATCGTTCACAGACGGATGGGATGGCTCATAGTGTGTGCACTGTGACCTTATTACTCCTGTCAATTTAAAGTGTTGATGCCCAAATGACATTGTTCTAGATATATTAGGCATTAAGTGCAGTAGTAGTCATGATGACTCTACCCGTAAGCACTTCCTAGAGGCACGGTATATATCTGACATTACGAATGAGATCTAAGATCTCATGAGTGTTACAGAACCAATTTTTATTGATTTTGAGTACAATATTCTGTCAATTTATAAGTAGTTAAAAAGTTTGCAATTGACTATGGCAACTTGTAAATTAGTACAATATACTCAAGCATGTAATTACATTCAAAAAAATTAGAAAAAATTGAATGGCAAGAAAATATTTTTGTTTTGCGGGCACTGGTGGCCTATAGAGCCCAATACGGCTTGCGAGGAAAAAAACCGTTAAAAAATAGCTCAAAATGAAGTTTTAAGGTAGCCTCCTTTGGAAAAATGTGCTCAGAATGTAAAAATATGCAGAGTGGAGGAAAAAAAGTTTTCCCTAAAATAGGGTTTTTCTCGCTAAATTTAGTTAGTTATAACTAAATTTGAATTTACCACTAAATTTAGTAGTTCCACTAAATTTCCCACCAAATTTGGTAGTGGGTGAGGGAGGGGGATTCGACCCCTTGACCTCTCTTGATGGGAAGTGTCTTACAAAAGTTATGTTAGCCACTTGGGCGGCTAAGCTAAACAAGTATGTATAAAGAGCAAACTATAATTAAACACTTCCAAACTGTAAAACTATATCTCTTTAAAAAACCATGGTTTGGGAAAGGTGGTTTTGAGCAAAAACTCTAGCAAAGATAAAAATGACAGGCATTTTTGGCAAGAATGAAGGTGGTTTTGAGTGTGTATGGTGCCTTAGATCAATTTTCTTCCTTCTTTTGAGCTTGTAATCTCTTCCTTGGTGTATTCAATCCTCCTCAACCTTAATTGCAATGAATAAAGGTAGTTTTGATGAATTTGATGATGCTATTGCATGGGATGGGGCTGGGAAGTTGTAGAGGCAACTCTAGCTTTTCTTTTCTTGCACAAGCTTCTCCAATGCTCCTCAAACTCTGTTACAATCCTCCAATATCCTTGACCCGCTCCGACACCAAATGTAGATTGAGAAACAGGGTGGAAGCCTAATTAACTTTATTAATCTCAATCAACCATTTACATATGAATGAGCTGCAATACTTATAGGTATTGAACAACTGAATACAAACAAGAAACAGAGTTGCATAGGTGCAACCATATTCCTAAATACATAAGCTTCCAATATTACATCCTGGGAAGCATAAAAATACAATCAAACAATTATATTGTTAAAACAATATAACAGCTCTGTATTGTTCAAATACAAACAATAAGATGGTTATAATTAAATATAACCATATAAACAATAAATAATAAATTTATTAATATGCAATGCATAATTAATTAGGATAATAATAATATTTTATCCTGACAAAAGATGCCCAAAAGATAAAAGAGACCCAAAAAGAGTGAGTGAAGGTAAGAAAGGGTCAAGAGTGCCTGGGAGGGATATGATCACTTTAGCGCTACTATCCCGAATGGGTGCTAGTGTGTAAAGCCATAAAGTTAAATAAGTTAAGTTCGATTTATAAGGCTATAAGGTGTGTAATACCAAAGAGAAAGCAAGAGACAAAGAAAAGAGGCCAAAGATAGTTATCAACTGCTAGTTTTCTTTGTTAGGAATCATGTATACTTTATTATGATTTAGGACCTAGAAATGTAACTAAGTGCATGATTTTATGTCTACACCGACCAAAATTCCCTCTTTCGTATCGTACTAAAATTAAAGGTCACTAATAACATGGTTGAATATAAAGCTCTTATCTTGGGCATTAAGGTGCCCTAACCAGAATATTTTTATCTACGTGTCATGGGGAAATATTGGCTAGTGTATTGATAGGTTAGTGGCACATATCAATGTCGTATTAAAAACGTTAAAGCCTATTATGAACTATGTCAAGAGCTAATACCATGTTTCACCTCATTTACCATCGATTCAATCCCACATGAACAAAATTCATTACTTGAGACTCTTTGGCCATGGCTGCCACATAGTTCCACCCCATTCCAATTCTCATGAGATTACTTCCTAGTGTAAATTTTCCAAAGCCCTGCTACCTATCATAACCAATGTTTCTAGGACATCTAGAATATTGAATCAGATGCCCCTTCAAATGATCTTTGGCATGTAAACATTTGCCAGTTTATCTAATGTCAAACTTACTGAGATGGTATAAATTCATGAACATGATTGTGAATATGTAAAAATGATCTCAAATACGTACTCAAAGATGACATATTATATTATAGAAACCTAGAAGATACCCTACTCTGATGTGTTAAGAAGGATAAGGTTTCCCTTTTCTTAGAAGTAGCAAATATGGGAACTTATGGCTACAATTGTAGCGTTCACGGTGCTACACAAAAATGCCTATGTATGGGCTAGTATTGGCCTACTCTAGAATTTGGAACTCATTTCTTTGAGAAAAAGTGCAAACCTTGCCAATATCATGATGATTTTATTCATTCCCCTCTACCTAAGTTGCAACTCATTGTTGTTCCTCGCCCTTCATCATATGGGCATTTGATTTCATCGTAAAGCTCCCTTTCTCTCAAGATGGTCATGTCTTCATCATTACTACCACAAAGTATTTCACCAAGTGGGTTGAAGCCATGCCCCTCACCAACATGTTTAGACTTACTACCTCCAAATTTTTCCTCAACCAAATCAGTTTTCTCTTTGGAATTCTCCACACCATCATATCGACAATGGAGGCATTTTCAAATGCAAAGAAATGAGGAAAATTTTCACTTAGTTCAAGATAATACACCAATTATCAACACCTTATCATCCTTAATGCAATGGAAAAGCCAAGTATATGAACAAAATCATCAATAACATCCTCTAAAAGATGGTTTATGAGTCATGTACGGACTAGCATACTGAAGTTATATCCTACACTATGGACATATCACAGTAGTGTATGTATGGCCACTAGGGAAATTCCTTTCTCTCTTACTTATGGATATGAGGTTTTCCTTTCACTCGAGCTGGAACTTCCTTCACTATGTATATCCCTCTACGGAATTGTTTCGAATGAGTAATGTGATCGTTCTATACTTTGAATCAAAATAAAAAAATAGTGCATGGCCAAGGAATATAATAGATATTTTTATCCACATAATTTTAATGTGGGTGACGTTGTCCTCAAGCTCGTTTATACTCATGATAAATAAGGAAAATATTCTCATAAGTGGTGGGGTCCCTACTCCATCAATGCTATCATCATTCCTAATACATATCACCTGCAAACCAATGAAGGCCACATCTTCAAAGAACTAACAAATTCTTAATTCCTCAAACATTTCCACACGGAAGGACCTCGGGAGAGTCGTGCTTAGCTACCATCCCTCATCATCCTCAAATTCATGAATTCTTTAGCCTTCTCCTTCTCTTAACAAAGGAAAAAATAATCAACATCTTGGTTTCGATTCACCATGGCCTTTCCATGGGATCTCCATGGTCTTTTACATCTTCTCCTAGGCTAATAAGTCTTGTTTGGATCTATTTACATATCTTGTTCTCATAATGTATACCTCATGATTTTTACACTCTTCGGCATTGTCATTTCCCCTTTGGGCTAATCATTCATGTTCTATTTATTTTCACCTTTGGGCTTTATGATAGACCTCTTTGTATCTTCTAACATACGGTTTTTTACGCTTTTCAAAGCATTGCTTTACTTGTTGGTCCCCTAAAATATTGGCTAAGTGCAAAAAGGTGCGTAGGTGCACAAGGCCTAGTTGAAGAAAGGAGCACAAGGAAGGGTTTAAGGAAACCCATGGCATGCGCGCGAAAAAGCCAAGGTTTCAGGACTTAGCCATATTGGGAATTTTGGGTAGGATACAAGAAAAGTGTGACCCGACTGCACATGCGGAGTGGATAAGGTGCCAGCCTAGTGACAGTTGGCCCAGGAAGGAATATGCCCTGTGTTAGAAGATTCTAGAAGGAAATCATGACAAGGAGTGGTGAGCTTAGGCCTAGAGGAGCATGTGCTCATGGAGGACCACATTCAAACACTTGGCAATAGATCTAAGGCCGTAGAAGAATGAGTTGGTAGTTCAAAAAGGCTATATATACAAGTTCTGCTAGAAGTAAAAGAGGAGATATAGATAGAGGCGGAGCTCTGCAGAAATACTGCAAGGACTCTATTAGCTTGGGAAAATAAGGGTAGGAAAGGATGTATCAAGGGTTTGGGAGTTATAAATTTTCTTTTGAGGGCCTAGTTATATGAATCTAGTTATAATGCATGACTACGGTCTGCCTTTCTGTGACATTTTGTAATGGGCCTAATGAATGTAATGAGGTTACCAGTTTATATGAATATGAGCATTAATGGTTCTAATGCATACATCCTTCTTCATAGTTATTTTTCATTTATGTTTATGAACTAAGTATGAATTTTTATATGACTTCCTTTTTATTTTGGTGTAAGTTCTATAATCTATTAAGCACTTTATGTCTGGAATGACTGCAAGGATCTAGAAGCCGTTCTGAGCTCTATGGTGCTTGTATGTCTTATTTCCTTTCAAATATCTTAAAATTGGATCATAGATGATGTTTCCCACTAAAATCACATAAAAGAGAGACTTAGCACCTGCACGTGCCTCGGGTGAGCACCCGGACCACCAATGGGTGATAGGCCGAAGGCATGGGATTTCTTTCCTTTGTGATGGGGGTAAAAATGACTACATCTTGGTTCCGTTTCCGAGACCTATTTTCAAATTTGTAGTGGGAAATGGCATACATCATGATCTGGGTAATGAGTAATGAAAAAATGTTTAACTTTGGAAAGTGTTGAATCATGGTTCAAGAGCATGAAGGATGAATTTGCTCAAAGATTCAACATTGGACCTGAGTTTGATGCACATAGGTGGGTAGAAGAGAACTTCTACCATGATTTATATGAAATATTTTTCTGTTGCTTCCCAGTAGAACTATATGAATGGCTCTTAGCATATGCATCTAGATCAATCTAGTATTATAGATCACGCATGTGGACCCAAGAAGAATACTAGAGGTTGCAAGATGTAGATTTGACGTGGACTCGTGTTATGGATCATTGGTGGAAAGGTGTGTTGGCTAGCTACACTTTAGAGTATGCTATTTCTAAATATTCTTATCCTGGAAGTTGCTGAGTTTGAATTTCTATGGGAGCCCGTGAGGATCAGTTCTACGTGTTATCCCTCTGAAATGAAGATCTTGATTGTTACTTTGAGTTTAGAGGCATTTCCAATGGCCGGCTAAACCGTTCTGAGCACTAGACGAGGAAGCTAAGGTGGAGGAAGATGGAAGATATTACGATGGAGAAAGAAAGGGAGGAGATATAACTCAAGTATAGTGAAGCACATGAAAGGGATATTGTTAGACAATGCGAGGTTGTAAGTGTGATGGATCTATAGAGGTAGACATTGTGGGAAGGAGTTGAGGTTCACACAGAGGACATGGAACCTGAGCAATTTGTGCTACCCCATCTTGGAAAGTGTGTAAGAGAGACCCCTTTGGATTTTGATGAGAGTTTGTCAGTAGAGAGAGAAGAGTCATTAGCACATATCTGAACCCACCTAGTGACCAAACCCTAGCGCTTGGTTTTCTAGATCAAGGAAGGAGTATCATTGACCCAGTTGGTATCAGTGGAAGTGACAGATCTATGCCCAAGAGATATAATTTTTCAGTTCCCACTTCTATGGCTATGCATATTCTAGTATTCAAAGGAATATTTAGACAAGGAGCAAGTACACAAGCCTTCTGGTCTCACATCTAGGAGTGGCGCAGGGTACATTAGTGGTAGTGGGGCATTATCATAGACCATCGACATGTAGTTCAATAGAACCTTGGGGACACTTGGCATGACCACTATAGGACCTGGTGGTTCTAGTGGATTTGGTGGGTCAAGAGGAATAGGACCAGTGGATCTGGTGGGTCAAGAGGAACAAGACCTAGTGGTTTTAGTGGATCTGGTGGCTCAGGAGGCACAGGACTTGGTGGACTGGTGGATCCAGTGGTGGAGGAAACACCAAAGGGAACCAAGGCTTTGGCTCAGGAGGACAAGGGCCCCAACCACCCCCTCAAGTCTTCTTTGAGATGTCTTTACATTTTCCAAATTATAAAGGTATTGAAGATGCTATAGAACATGTTCACAAGTGTGAGTTGTTATGGCATACAAAGGGGATCACAACCCCGGAGTGGAAGGCTAGTCATTTTGCAATGATATTGTATGGGCAGACGCATAGGTGGTATATGAAATATGACCCTCATCAAACAGTGGTGGATTATATTGCTTTAAAGAATGCCTTCTTGGCAGAATTACACATCCCTGATTTTGAAAAGAAGAGTATCAGCGCCCTGAAGGAGATTCAATGGGGAATGGCGAAGAGTGTGTGGGAGTATGATGCACACTTTAAAACTATCTTGTCTAAGTTATCATATGATATTCACCCTTCATAGCATGCTTAGTGGTTTGTTGGAGGGTTGATCACACCTTTTAGAAGGGCCTTATCTCATAAAACTTTCATGGACCCACACGAGGCATTAGAATCTGCTTTATCCATCGAGGTTTGTTGGAAGTATTGATCTTGTATTATCCCATTTTTAGAGGATCATATTTTTTTATGGCTAAGTAGTTGGAAACGTTGTCTGCAAACTCATCCCATGAGACTCACAGTGGTTTATGGTGTACAGATTGTGAAGTAGAGGGGCATGTCAAGGATAGTTTCCCCCGGAGGATAGTACACACTTTGTGATAGTAGACTGTGAGATTTTCATGGGGACCATGATGCAAGTAGATGCCCCTTGTTATAGCACACAATTCAGAAGAATGTGTCTTACTACTGTAAGATCTATACCTCTACAACCCATGATACTAAGGATTATAGGCTTATTGACCAGATCCATGAGGCCATTGATCATGGGGTGTGCTAGACTAACATTGCCAATAGTTCTAAAGGTGATGATCGTCGTTATGAGGATCGTCATGAGATGGAGGAACTCGCGAGAAGGGGATTTCGTGGAGGATTCTGTGGTCGTTGTAACCGTGGAGGAAGAAGTGAGTTCCCACATGGAAATTGTTTTAATTGTGGGTCTACATAACATTACAAATAAGAGTGCCCAGACCTATTGTAGTGCTCATGGTGTGGGAAGAAACACAAGTATGAGGAGTGCCCTGAGTTGTTTGAGCACATGAATCAGCAACAATGGAAAGATAAGGGCATTGCAATGGTAAGCATTAAGAATACGGACACACAATGGATGCCACAGGTAACACGTGATGCAGGCTTAGAACCTATTTTAGTAACAATAAGAGTAGAGGCCATGCGTGCAAAGGAAATACCAAGGCAGAGGACTCTAGTTTCAAGAGAAGAAGTGGTGCATGGAAAGTACCCAGATCCTGCTCATCAGAAGGAGGTATATCAAGATACCATGGATGTCATTCAAAGTTTACAAGGAGAAATCTAGTGTCTAAAGGAGCAGTCCAGGAGGGAGGATCAAAGGAGGAAGGTCGAGGCATGAAAATATGACTTGGATGAGGTCAAGAGAGTATGTAAAATTCTAAGGCAAGAGAATGTTATTCCCTTACTAGGAGCATGGTTGAGGGAGAAGGTACCACACGCCGGAGAAGAGCACAAGAGGTAGGTCCTACATGCAAACCTTCCCCCTCATAGCCTTGACTATGATAGGGAGATCATGTTAAATGCAGTGGTGGATGGATGGCTATTGAGTAATATCCTCATTGACACAGCGCGGAGGTCAATGTTCTCACATTGGATGCATGACATCAAATGGGAAGGCCTGTATTATAGCCATCTTCAAATGTGTTGTATATGGAAAAAAAAACAAAGGCAATGCCCATTGGTGTCTTAAAGGATGTAGCTATCACCATTTAGGAGCTAAATTTACTGGGGACTTCGAAGTCTTGGTGCTTGCTAAGGAAGAAAATTTCCCAGCACTACTTGGGTGCCCATGGTGTTACAAGAACAATGACAATATTTGTATCAATATAAGGGTACATTAGCTTTGAAGATGAGGAGAAATGAGTCATCATACTCCTAGCTGATGGGAAGTCAACACCCTATATTGAACCTTTGGGAGAAGAGGTCCTAGATAGAATATATGTGCACTCAATCAGGGATCCAGAGATAATCCATCCTACCAACGAAGTTATCCAATTTGAAGATGCTTAGTCGGTAAGTGACACCACTAGTCTAGCATGTGATAATTGGGTGCATGGACCTACAAATTGATCGATAACATTTAAGAGGATCGGTGACAAAGGTGACAAAGGCGTGCACATTCAAGCACCTAGGAGGAAAAGAGCTACCTAAGTACTTAGGAGGAGCCTCCCCTGAGGTCTTTTTGTAGAAAATGGAAGCTCAGTGGAAGGAGGAAAATGAAAGAAGGGGGATGTTAAGTTACATCCTACTAGGAACTGCTGTGCACTGGTGGGCAACACATCGGGATAATCTCTTGGAATGGCACGAAGTGAGAATTGCCTTCTTTATTCATTTCTCTAGAACCAATGCTCACACGCCATCAAGAACTACCATGGTAAATAGCCCACCTCTTTCCACATCCAAGCCTATGAGAAAACTTGGAGGGAAGGTGCAGAAGCTTTTCCACCATCCCTCTAGGTGCACAAACTATATTCTACATTGCAGGGTTATGTGCATGCATGGTACATACATTCTGAGACACGCTGCCAAATAGGGAATTGGAAAGAACTAGTGGCTGACCTAGTTCAAACATTCAAGTATCGAAGTACCAAGCCATCGATGATAAGGAATTATAGGTTGTCAAGCACCTTACCATGGGGGATAGTGCCATGGCAGAAGATAGGTTGTTGGACTTGCTTGGTGAACCAAGTTTGGGGAAGCACTTTGAAGAAGAGGAAATAGAGGAGGATCAATTTGAGCGTGTGTGTGTGAAAAAGGAGAAAGGAAAGCTTGTATATGTGATTGATGGGGAGGAAGTAGAAATCTTGGATGTTAACCATTCTGTAGGGATGCGTGAGGTAGTGGACAATGCTGATACTCACACACATGCCTAACATGAACCTTTAAAAACTAAAAAGGTTAACATTAGCTTAGGAGAAGAACCTAAGGAAGCTATCATTGGAGATTACTAGTCAAAGAAGGAAGTCTCTAAGATCATTGATCTTTTGTGCGAGTTTGAGGATTTATTTCCATGTAGGTACCATGAGCTCAAAGGCATCCACCATTCCTTGGGGAAATGAGGATAAAGCTAAAGGATGGTGCACGCCCGGTTAGGAAGAGACCCTACCAGATGAATCCCAATTTACATGTGAACATTTTTAGAAATGGGAAATAGAATTTTTAGGCCCTATTGCACTAGAAACACATAAGATTGGATCATGCTACGTAATCACTTACACAGACTATTTGACAAAGTGGGAAGATGCAACCCCAACTAAAGACTGCACAGCAGCTACAACAACAAGAGTTTTGTGGGAAAAAATTATCACAAGGTATGGATGCCCTTTAAGTTTAACTAGTGATAGGGGTACACATTTCTTGAATGAGACCATAAGGATCATGTTAGCATAGTTCATGATGGCTCATCACATGACTACACCTTATCATCCATAAGTAAATGGAACCGCGGAAGCATTTAACAAAATACTAAGTCATACCCTGACAAAAAATTGTGATGTAGGAAGACAAGATTGGGATGAAAATGTATCAACCATATTATGGGCTTATAGGACAACTTATAAGAGGCTTAACAAAGCCACACCATTTCAATTTGTGTTTGGCATAGAAGTTGTTCGTCGGTTGAGTTCATGTTACCTTCTCTGCGAATAGCGCACACAGGAGGGCTAGTTGATGAGCAAGTGCTGGAAGAGAGAATTGAGGAATTGATGAAGCTGGATGAAAGATGATCACTCGCTAGGTGGAGCCAAACAGCAAAAAAATCAAAGCAAAAAGCATGGCATGATCACCACATTAGGAACAATAAATTTGAGGTTGGGCAGATGGTCTTACTATATGATTCTAAGTTTTTGCACCATCCTAGGGAAGTTGATAGTCAATTGGTTGGGTCCCTACACAACCTCGTACATCCTTGATTCAGGTGTGTTCTAGTTACAAGAGCTGGATGGAATGAAATTTCCTAGAAACTTCAATGGGAGTAGGTTGAAGACCTACTATAAATAAGGCTTCTTAGTATTTCTAAATAAGGCATTTTTTCTAGATGATTTAGAATTTCCATTATGTATTTCCTTTCTTGTGTTTCCCTTTCACGTTGTTGTTTTGCTTTTTGCCTTGGGCACCAGTAACCTTGTTACTTTTTGAGGTTTTTGAATACGTAGAGGGCCACACATCGTTTAAGTATGGGGTAAAGTGATATGGAGGAAAGTGTGGGTAAAGTGCTAAGGAGGATTCTGTTGGAAAGCTTGGTTCAGTGGCTCTGTTGAAAGAGATTCATGAAAGAAAAGGTGGAAAAGGATGGTTGGTGTCAAGATAAGGCTACTTTCAAATCCCACGTACAGAGAAGGAAGAAGTGCATAAACAACATGAGGTAGGCGAGAGCAAAAAAATGACAGAAGAAGTGCCTTCGACTCAAGTGACACGTGTGTAAGAGTCTCCTATCAAGATGGATTGGTTATACGCCAAAAGGTTGGAGATTATCCACGCAGGGTTGGGCATGTGAGTTAGGGTGCAAAAGTCATGCTTTGTTTGAAAAATCCACTTTAAACATTAAAAGTATGGTGGTAGGTGAAGTAGCATTTAATGCTTAAAAATGGGAAAAACTATAAATAAAGGTTTGGGCATTTCATTATTCACTTTTCATATAAGGAGAAAGAAGCGCTTTTGCATCTTTGCAAACTAGGGCTTCCAAATGATCTGTGTGAAGAAAAAAATTAAAGAGTTTAAGTGTGAGTAACTAGTTTGTACTTGCAAACTAGAAGGAAGGGATTTCATGGGCGTAAGAGAAATTATGAGAAGGCGTCGTATTATAAAGGAACTATCCCAGTTAAGGTTTGAAGAACTAGGGCACGATTTTAAGGGTTTTCTTCACAAGTTCGAGATCTAAGGTTGGAGGGAGTGGAAGAATAGAGTAATAAGAAGTGATTGAAGTGATAAGAGAACCTAGACAATGGCACCTAAGAAACCAATTGGCACACCTAAGAAGGGAAAGGGCAAGGGCAAGGGCAAGCAACAAGAAACTGTCACGCATACAAATGAAGAGTGGTATGTAGAAATGCAGTACCCAGATGGAGTATTGCTGGGGAAGGAGTGGGAGTCCCATTTAAGAAATATGTCAGTAAATGATTACAATCATTGCTCAAGCACAATTGAGAAGGAAATGGCGCTGGAGTTAGTGCGCCCAACAAATAAAAGGACACCAGAGGGTTTTCCCATCTATAACAATGATGTAAAAGTCAAGTTGGAGAAGTCAAGATTATTGCAACTCTTTAGGTTTCCCTACTTCGGGAAGCCTGAGAGACTATATAAATGGTTGATGTTGCGCATGCATGAAGATTACTTTCACTTTGTAGGGAGTAAGATGTGCATTTCCCCTCAGCTTATTTCACATTTCACAGACCTCATCTATGAAGGAGACAGTTTAGAGGATGAACTAAGCAACAAGGAGGTAACTAAGGAAACTATTGCTTCTTATGCGTATAAAAAGGGGTCGAGGTACTTTGATATCACAGACATTAAGGACCCAGTGATGAGGATGGTTGTGTACCTTGTGACAAAGTTAAATGGCCAGGAGAGATGGACCCAAGTAAACAAGGCCTGGTTGAATGTTTGCAGGAGAATTTCGAAGGGCACCATCTATAACTTGTCTACATTCATTGCAAATGAGATTGTCAGTAGCATGAAGGAAGGTGATAAAATATTTTTGGTAATGTCTTATCAACCATTGTGTTCTCAGAGATTGGAGTGTCGGATGCAATGGAAAAATTTGACTGGGAGTACCCTACTAAAGACCCTTCACCCGCGAAGAGATTTGAAAAGTATACCTGTGATAGTATGAAGTCCATACACAAGGTGTTCCTGGAGAAGTGGAATATGTGCTTGAGGAACACGTTTAGGGAAGAATGGAGGATCCATGAACAACTACCAAAGAACCATGAAGGGAGAGTCTGAGTTTGTTGTGTACCAACATTTTTACCTCGGCAGATTTAAACTAATAGATGAGACATGGAGCCCTTAGTGCAAGCTCCCTTTTGCCTTCACAGCTCAACCCTTCCAAGCGGGAGTGAATAGGTTCCAAGAATCTAAGAAGTTGATGTTGGACCTTACTAATATGAACTGGGACCATAGATAAATGCACAACGGGTTGGTCTACCCCAACAAGTGTGTGTACATGGAGAAGTAAATTTTGCATGAGGTCCAAATGGCGAAACCCATGAATTTTCCCATTACAGGAGGATCTGTGGCACAAGTATACCTCCACATAAGTCACAAATTTGAGAAGGGCATGTATCTAGAGAATGAGATGTCCATACCTAAGGACCCAACTAGTAGGAAAATACCCATGCCCAGACGGGAGGAAAAGAACCAGAGAAGAAAGTACCAAGTGTAGTGGATACACAGAAATAGGTACCCCTAGGACAAGCACCAAAACAAGTATGTATTCATGTAAGAAAAATTCCATAGTCAAAGAGAAGACTCGGAGCCAGAGAAGCCATTAGACAAGGAGTCATCGAAAGAAGAAGAGACAGAGTCACCTACACTAGAATCCCTGAGTTAGGAAGAAGCAGAGGATAGAAGAGGAGACCACCTCGGAAGAAACTGAGAGTTTGGAGAGATACATAGGTGAAAAGGATGATGATGATGAAGAAGATGACAGTGAAGAAGATGATCCTGAAAGAGATCAAGAGCCACTGTCTTCAATGTGCATGATTTAGAAGAAGAGGGTAGAGAATAAGAACAGGGTTCCTTTTCATGTGGCACAAGGGTATTTAGGAGGGGAAGGCACCTAGACATCAGAAGAAGTGAGAAGGTTGGCATGTAGAAGTAGAAGGCTCCAAGCGTTACGCAGGAACAGATAAACAAAGTGCTAGAAAGAGAAGCAATGAATATCATTGAGACCTTGGTGGAAGAGGGGTTGGAATGCAGCACTGAGTTGGTGATGAATAAGGATAAGGAAGAGAGCACGGAAAAGGACCATGGAAGCACTGGAGGCCCCACTTTAACTATAGTTATTCCTAAGGGAACACGCACGGGAGGAAAGCACGCAAAGGAGGAGAGGCCAAGGATGGGTTATATTGATGACCCCAACAAAGTATTGTGCACATGGTTCTAAAGCATGATTCCAACGAGAGGAGCTCATGGCAATGTCATATTTTGATAAGGAGGATGTGTACCGTGGATAAGGAAGATGCTCTCATGGGCATTTGAGTCCCATCTTGATGAGCCAAAATTTGAAGTAAGCCACAGGGCAATAATAACATTTCCAGAATAAAAAGGAGACAACCCATTGGTGAATGCTCAATAGCTCTCAGATGAACAACTATGTAATGTGCTCAACAAGGTCTCCATTGAGGTTGAAGCTAGACTCTTTGGGTGGAATGATAGAATCAAATATTTGGAGGATGAACTGAAGAAGAAAGAGGAAGATCTAGCTACGAGGATAAAGGAGCTAAGTCAAGAAAATATGATCAGCACCCAGTGGTAGCATGAGTTAAGGGACAAGAAGGCTAGAGTACGTAAAGTATACAAAAAGGTGGAGTCCATTACAAATTCCATAGTGTTGAAGCATCCAAACCTAGCACCTCCCGTGTGGAAGTATGCATCTTCCCTAGAATTCCTGGAGGACTTAACAAGAACCCTCACCATGGAGAGGCGATGCTAGCTTTGGAATCTACAGAAGAAGTGGTCGCATGCTTAGAAAAGGAGGATAAATTGAAATTTGTGGCACTCATAGCTGAATACAACAAGGTCCTTGCTGATGTAAAGATTGCCTCCCGGAATGCTGAGGCTGCGTACGACAACTACGTGGACAAAGACAAAGTGGCAAGCATGTTGGTTGCCAATGATGAAGTGGAACTTAAAGAGTTCTAGGAGAAGAACAAGGGGAACAGTGGAGCAAGAAAATATCCTATCCGAGGTTGAAAAGAAATTTGAGGCCATTGAAACCTTAAGGGGTTTAATCAAAAACCGGTTAAAGGAACTATACCCATAGATTACATGAAGGATGGATGCACTGGAGGATATAGGCAAGGAGTTAGAGAATATTGTTGACACCATGAGCACACAAGGGGATGGGCTGGGTTTTGGTTAGGTGAGTGACTTAGTAGGTGATCTTTACCGAGATCACGAGAATGAAGTCGCACTGGAACATTTTGGAGGCTGACTTGCAAAAATATTTCCCTAGCTTATTATAGTAATGCCATCACTATCCCATTCTTTCTTCTTTACCAAATTCTTCATTCCCTTATTCTTTTTCCGAGTCATAAGTCTACTATGATTCCCTATCCATTTAATAAGTGTTCCCATGGATGGATAAAAGACATAGTGTGGGGTGATGTTGGGCCCTTAAAATATTGGTTAAGTGTAAAAAGGCACGTAGGCATGCAAGGAGAATGTGCATAAGGAAGGGTTTAAGGAAACTTGTGGCGTGCATGCGGATAGAGCCAAGGTTTCAAGACTTAGCCATATTGGGCATTTTGGGTAGGATACGAGAAAAGTGTGACCTAACTGCACATGCGGAGTGGATAAGGTGTCATCCTGGCGATAGGTTGGCCCAGGAAGGAATATTCCTTGCATTAGAAGCTTCTAGAAGGACATCATGACAAGGAGTGGTGAGCTCAGTCCTAGAGGAGCATGTACTCATGGAGGACCACATTTAGACACTTGGTGACAGATCTGAGGCCGTAGAAGAATGAGTTGGCAGTTCAAAAAGGCTATATATACAAGTGCCTATAGAAGTAAAAGAGGAGATATAGATAGAGGGTGGAGCTCTACAGAAATACTGCAAGGACTTTATTAGCTTGGGTAAATAAGGGTAGGAAAGGATGTATCAAGGGTTTGGGGTTCTTAATTTTCTTTTGAGGGCTAGTTATATGAATCCAGTTATAATGCATGACTATGGTCTTCCTTTATGTGACATTTTGTAATGGGCCTAATGAATGTAATGAGGTTACCAATTTATAAGAATATGAGCATTAATGGTTCTGATGCATACATCCTTATTCATAGTATTTTTCATGTATGTTTATGAAATAAGTATGAATGCTTGTACGAATTCCTTTATGTTTTGGTGTAATTTTTATAATCTATTAAGCACTTTATGTCTGGAATGACTGCAAGGATCTAGAATCCATTCTGAGCTCTATGGTGCTTGTATGTCTTATTTCCTTTCAAATCTCTTAAAATCAGATCATAAATGATGTTTCCCACTAAACTCACATAAAAGAGAGACTCGGTGCCCGCGCGTGCCTTGGGTGAGCACTCGGCGCCCGCTAAGTGATAGGCCAATGTACATGGGATTTCTTTCCTTTATGATGGGGGTAAAAATGTCTACACACTACCCACCACTTGGATTTGACATTGTGACACCTTATCTCTATAATCCTTTGACATGACATCCATCCCATGGGCCCCTAGCTAGGTTATTTATGTCTTATTTTGTTGATGATCTCTTATTGTTTCCTTTCAGTTTTACTTCTCTAGGATTCTAGCAACGTGGATTGTGTCCATACATGTGAGGACGACGATATTATCACATACGCATTGTATGGTATATTCTATTTCAGTCATTCCTTTATTTACTTTCAACATATACTTTTATTTTGCTATTATGTATCATTTTTTCTGCTACCTATGCCATGTTTTTCTATTGAAACATGCGATTATCAACAGATTAGGGCATATATATACACCTAATTTTCACACTTTATTCTTTCATACTTATTACTAACAATTTCTCTTCTAGGTTAAAGGTCACTAATGAATCTATTTCTAGGAATGGGTGCCTTAAGGGGATCGTTTTGGGATATGGGTATGGTTATTCACGTAACCATTGGGTTAGGGATGATACATAGAGAGAGAATAGCTTTTGGCCCTATTTATTACTCGTATCTTCTTACTTTACTTTTCACCCTTATGATACCTTAATTGCGCATGACCACATTATTTTTACCTTGCATTACTTCTATTCTTCATGACACATTGTAAAAACCACTTTTCATTTCCCCTCCATAGTCAATGCCCTCACCCACAGTGATTGCAACGGAACATTTTTAAATTCCTAGTTGATGTCATTACCTATGGGTGACTGTGTCGATATAAATACCAAAAATATAATCTCACACACAACACATGACATTGAGATATACATGAACTTTCCATTTTCTCTTTTATTTTACGTCAACTTGTATCTTCTCTCTTTTCTCTTATATTTCTTGCACCTTGACTCTTGGATTGGATCTTCTTCTTATTGGATTGGGCACTCTTGGGTCACCTATAGTGAGTTAGGATAGGATTTTTTCCCCTTCTCTTCCTGAAGTCTATTCTCTCTTGGTGTATTATCCTTTGGGAAATAGATGCATCAACAACCACCCCCCAACAAGTAAGTGCTCTAACTCAACTTGTCATTTTACATAGAGTAGTCTCTTATCTCTTTTCTTATGCACATGTTAATCTAGCATTTTATACACATGTTAGGTTAACATATTGTTATTTAGCTCTTTATCTTATGTTGTATGTTTTACTTCAGTTAGCATAGATCTTGTATGTTTATTTTGTCTTTAATCACCCCCATAATATTGATACCCTAATAGGGTTCCTTCCTCTTTCTCGATCTTGGGCCTTAGAAACCCTAGGTTGACCTAGTGTAAGGGTTACTTCCCTTTGGGTATGAAATATTAGTTATCCTTTTACCCCCTTTGAATTATATCTATTGTTTCTAGTCTAAGTTTGTCTCTTACTTGTTGCTTTGATACCTAGTTGAACGGATGATAGGAGTGCATGTTGTCTAGACACATTTTTTCTACCATAGAGGGAACCTTCGTATCTATACATCTCCATTACCGACCATGCTTTAGGAGCCATGTTAGTGTTAGGAATATTTTTTTGGTGTTGATGTGTTTGATATAATATTGTTAGTGAGTTCATTTATGGGGTTATAAAAACCCAAGTAAATAGGTTTGTAGGAATATTGGGTGGTTATTATAACACTTGTAGGATAGTGTGTTGAAGAAATTGGTGTATTTTGTTCTCCTTAAATGTAGGAGAAACTCCTCGTATATATTTGCATATTTCTAGTTATATTAAGAATAGATGAATTATTTGTTTATTATCTACAAATATTCTTGTACCCTTTCATCCGGTATCGAGCGACTATGACATCTTGAAAATTATGTGGGTAGATTCATTGTTATTCATGGTTTCCCGTATATAGTTTATTCATTTGAAAAGTTTTGTTGATTTTAGAATCAAGTATTTTATTGGATCTACGTATTTTCCAAACACTACTGATAGTAAAATTTAGATGCATTATTCATGATTTTGTGTTGGAAGTTGTTGAAGTTCATGTTTTGAGGAAATCAGCGTGTCCAATGGGATCAAGGTATTACATAGGCATAAAACCATATCTTTATTTTTCACTTGACAAACTATACAAGGGGAATACTTAAATGTGTTCCACATCTAAGTATAAAATATTCTTAGAAGAGAAAAATAAAATCCTTCCTTTGTCACTATGAGAGCAGGTTATCATGCCCGAAATTAAGGATGTATAGATTTACAAGGACGATCGTGTGTTGTAATTCCTTGTGGAGGAAATATTATATATTTATTCTTCTTATTAGTCTACATACTCGATATAAGAAACTTCTTGTTTCGTATTATTCTCCACATCATGCATATTCATGTCCACCTATGTGTAGACTAGTCCTCGAGATGAAGTTTTTTTAAACATGTACATGTGTGTGCCACAATCTCAAAGCATGTGTCATCCATTGTTGTGAAGTGGTTTTCTTTTAATTGATTTTGTAACTTGCAGTTTGAAATCTCTCTTCCACATGGATTTCAATACATGTGTAGATTTGGTAGAATATAAACTGAACCCCTCTTTTGTTAATACAAGTATCAAAAAAAGATTCAACGCGTCATTCTACTGTGCACACCTTCCAATATCTACCATCTGAAACCACTCTTCATAGTTTCAACAAAGCACATGGTATTGGTGTGTTATTATTTCCTTTCTAAACTTGCAGTAAAAATTCCCTCCGTATAGCTCGGTTAATGGTTTAGAATTATAGAGTCTAAAATTTTAATTGTCTCCCTTTTGTAAAAAAAAAATTTCTATCATCAATTAGTAATAGGTTGTCTTTTATTGTATATTTTTAGTCTATAAGAGTTAGAGTTGTGACCAAAAGTATTAATTTTTAAAGGTTTATATTGTGTTATTATAATGGGTCATTAACTTTTTGATGTTTTATAAAGAGTATTTTAAATGGTATAGTCATTTGAGTCAAATTAGATTGTTGAGTCTTAATAGTCAAGTTCGTAAAAGATTCAAGTATTGTGTTATTAGATTCAAAAGACGTAAGTTGTCAAAATATCATCGTTAATGTCAAATTCCATTATCAATTTGTTGTCAAGTCTTTTTGGGTCCATTTTCAAAATTCAAAGAGTCAAATATTGTAAAAATAAAAAAATTTCCTTGCAAATGCATTTTCAATGGTACTCAATGTCCAAAAAATAAAGTGTTTCACGTTGTGGGAGGAGAAAAATAAATTACAATGTGGAAAATTTTTAGGTTCATATAAAAATTAGAATCGATAGTAACATGAAATCGAGGAGGACAAAGGAAAAATAGATGTTGGAGGTCAATCAACAACCTCTCATCATTCGCCAATGATGGGGTCGTCAAAGGTTTGGTGACACGTCTCGCTTATAGTTTACTTTCAATTTTCCTAGTGTGTTTTCCACTATGTTTTCGAGTTCCACTTTCATTATGCTTTAATTTTGTAGTTTTCTTGATTGAATAAGTGTAAATTTCACATTGATGGGGGATCATGATCTAATGTTCCATTTCTAGTTTTTAGTTTGTGTGTATGAGTAGTATAATTCATAAGAATATCCTATGTTATTCCCTATGGTGAAATTTGCTGAGGGTTGATAATAGTAATTGGCACAACATGATGTGGTTGTAGATAAACCACTTGAAAACCTTCATTTGTGGTTTGTGGTCAACCAATTTTAAAACCACCATTCTTGGTTGTTGGTAAACCATTTACAAAACCATCACCTTGTGGTTTATGGTACTCCAAATGTAAAACCATCATTCTTGGTTTGTGTTCAACCATTTGTAAAACCATCATTTAGGTTTGTGATCATCCTATGAAAGTCACAAAATCATGAGCAAGTACAAGTACATGATTAAACTAAAATTTAATATTGTTGGTCGTCGAGATAGGACTTTACTGAAGAGCAACAGATCGAGGGACAAGAAGTCCCTCCTCTTTAATGGGATAGGTTCCCTTATTCGAAAACGAACTTATTTACAAATGTACAAGAAATGATTTGTTGGTTAAACTTGGATATCACGAAAGTGTTTTCTATGAAGATCATCAATTACAAAAGGACTGAGGAAAAGAGTACGGGAAAGAGCAGAAAGGCAACATGCAGAATTATAGATATCAGAGCAATTCTTTATGTATGCGAAGTCACAGTGAATTGAAACAAGATCATTTGTATCGAATAAATAAGATGGAATTTAAAGACACAAAGTTCTGTAAATAACATCTGCTTAGAACACAAAGTTTCTTAACATAACACAGATTCATTAATCAAGGACACAAAGTTCCTTCTTGGTTATACAAGATCACCATGCTTGCAAAGTTGAAGAGTATGCAATCGGTAAGACTAACGAACTTGAGACAAATGATCTTCACAAAGAAAATAAATGAAAGCCTAGGAATAACAGAGATCAGATAGACAAAGAATGGAAAAGTCCTTCTGTATTGATTTCTTTATAATCTATTTACACTTTTCAGAAAATAAGCCAAGTTCTTCCTCCTTAGAATGGCGTAAAGAAGGCCATTATATAGCTTACAAATCAGTTACTCTTCGTAACCATTTCTTTTAACTAAAGAATAGTTAAGGACCGCCAATCGCAGTACCTCAACTTCTTACAAAGAAAATGGAAAAAGAAAGGGAAGAAGAGAAAAGAATAAGGAGAAGAAGACAGGTGGCCAGTCACTGAGAGGGACCCACTGACTTCAGAATCCGCTGCCTGAATTTCTTTAACGCCTCAGCTATATCTCTGCCACGAGGGACTGACGTGTTAGTCGTAGACTGAGTCCAAAATCCCAGACACTTTTCCATCTCTTTATCAAACTCGACATGAGTATGATAATCTTTATTTGCTTCTTCAATGGCAGATTGAAGAGAGAAAATCTCCTTCATTTTATCCTTGGAGATGGAACTTTCCTTGAACAGATTATCTTTGACAAAAGCTCTGAATTGAGCTTTGATTTCTTGCAAGGAAAGGAGTACACCAGAAGTTTCATCTTGAAGATGGCAGTGTATATCTTTGAAAGCAGAGACAACCAGTGTCTTGAAAGCTTCGCCCTTCTGCCAACTGTTCTTCAGTTCTCCCAAAGCCTCCTCCAGGACTCTGATCTTCCACTCCACGCTGTAGACCCAGGACTTTGACAGATTATCCTTTGCATCATCAAAGACTTTACTTGCCAACAAAATGTTCTCATCTACCTGTCCCATGAGTTGGAGGTCTACTATGCAACTGCTCCAGAGTTTGAGCTCTTTATCCATGATATTGATAGTGGAGGAGAGCTTCAGTTGCACATTGCTCACCTTTTCATGGAGTTTGAAAGCTTCATCGATGAAATTTAATCCAAAGAAAAAGCATGTCATCCACCGTGGCTTCAATAGCTCTACCATAGACAGAATACTTGTGCATATCTTTGATACTCTACACTTCATCTTGGCTTAGAATTACAGGAGGTGGGAGAGTAGCCAATGGGGTAGGGTCCAAAACTTTGTCCTTAGACAAAAGAGACTTGATGAAACCTGTGAGAACTTGGGCTGTTCTTCCAACTGTTCAATAGTTTGTTGCCCTTTCTCTACCCTCCCAATGACTCTTGTGGATCAAGCTTCACGGAGGTTGTGAATTTCACCTTCTGCAGTAGACTCTCCCATTGGGATTCTCGAGAGCTCTAAGTCAGATACCTGCAAGTCCTACTCTGATTTATCCATTGTAGGCTTGCAATCTCCAAGAATTGCTAACCTTGAGCATCAGACACTATTCTAGAGGTAACCTTGGCTTTCTTGGCACGAGAAGGAGTGGTGCCCAACAAGGCTGCAACAGCATCAAAATTTGGTCCTGAGCTTCGAGAGGAAAATTTCCTCTTCCTTTTGTCAACCAAAGGTTGCACCCACACAAAAGAGGAAGAGGAATCAACAGGAGGGGCAAGGGGACCAAGAGACAGAGAGCTCATGACACTCAAGGTCTGCGCAGCTGTTGACTCGAGTTGAGAGGTGAGTGGGGCACTTGGGGCAATTGCGGCAGAAGAGTCAACATCACCTGAAAGCTCAGTGCTCTGGATTTCTTTATCTTTATCAGCTGGATCTTCAGGAGCATTTGTAGGAGTTGGTATTTCACTTTCTTCACTTTCACTGAGAACAATGATGTTCTCTGGTCCCATAGGCAACTCTGCCTACTTTCTTTGAGGGTCACTTTCCACAGGCTCCTTCTTAACCTCCTTGAGCTTCTTCTGGTACACTTGAGTGGATGAAGGAGTGGAAGCTGCAGGTCCTTGTATTGATGAGGCAGGTGGGGTTTGCACTGGTGTTTCCGACCTTGGAATAGATGCTTCTCTTCTTGGTGTTGAAGCATCCTTAGAAGAGGATTCTCCTGAGTGCCTTCTGAGCTCTCGAACTTTCTTGTCAAACCAGACCTTAGTCCTGACTAAGACTGGAGCAAGGATCTCAGCCAGATCATCTTTTTCTTTCCTGTTCCAATCCAAGTCCTCCAAGGGGGTGTGCTTAATCACACTGTCATACTCATATGAGTATAGATCAGAATTGTCATCCTGGAGTCCTTCAGGAACTTGGTACAAGCCGAGTTCTTGGATCAATTGCAGGGAGAACCTGCCACAATGCCTTCTCCTGGCTTCAAAATCATCTCGCATACCATCAAGAGTCTTCCTCGTATCTGCCCTATGATGGTAGATTATCTTGATGTTCTGCTCAATGAACTTCTTCAAGTCGAAGCAAGTTCTTGGCTTGAAGAAATGGACAGTGATAGGAACCAGGGCTCTCTCTATGTTCTGTGATGCCTAGGGCTGTTTTACAAGTGTAATTTCCCAAAGAGATGGGAAAGTGCAAACCGGAAATCTTCTTGTCCCTGCAGGTTCTGTGCAGTTTGTCCAACTGCCTGCATACTTCAATCAAAGCCATCTTATCATTGCAGAACATGGGAAGCCGCAGAGGGGTGCTCTCATAGCCAGCAAGCCTGATATAAGAAAATTTCCTGAATTGGATGAAATAAGCACCATATTGCGATATCAGGTTCATGGCTTCATCTGAAAACCTTCTAGCAGTATCACCTTCGAGCAGTCTGACCACGTACATGGTGAAAGCGTCATTGACCCTTCTGAAATTTCGATTGCTGGTCTCCAGGGTGAACTGCGGGCAGTAGGCATACACTGGGTCATCTTTGTGAGCATCAATGTAGGAAAAGCCAAACCATTGCCGTGACGCTGCCAGGGTATACATCAGGTAAGAAGTCATGTAGAACTTCTTCGTTTGTTGTACATTGGATAGCTGCTCTGCCAAATTCATGCTGATGATCTCTGCCCAGTTAATATTTTGCATTCCCTCACACACCATGCTGATGAGCGGGCACATCCAGAAGTGGAATTCGTTGGTAGAGGGCAAACCCATAACCCGAGCCAGCAGAATTATAAAGTCAGACAATTCTTCATTAAAATCTGCCTAGAAAAGGGTTTTGGACAGGCGAGAGGCTCCCTTCCTAGGGTTTTTAAGCCATGACTTTGCCACTCGTGCCTTGTATTTGTCGCTGTCTTGATTGAATAGAGCCTGTGCTTGATCCCGGGAAACGACTATGGCATTATCCATCTCTGGGATTCTCAGTGCGGTGCTAATAGCGGCAGCGTCCAGCGTGGCGATGAGTTCCCCATGTATATTGGTTAATTCACTGGAAACAGGGTCGAAGTGAGCTCCGCATGAAAGCACAGTATCAGCGCACTGTACAGAGATCGAAACCTCCAGCAAAAGCCAAACCGCTATCGTGAATCATTTGTGCCATTGGTGTAGGGTTTGCATCTGCCACCTCGCCCAAAAATCACCGAAGTCGAGATGACGAGCTTCGTTGTCCCCAATATTGTGAACGGCAGACTCAAGTGGTGAAATTTGTTCCTGTCCCTGAAACTTGATCTTCATATTGATAGTAGCTAGGAGGACAGAGCCGCAAACCAGACTCGGAAAGGAATTACAGAGGGAGGGGATACACGCGCAGGTTTTCAAATTGCAAGGGTTCGAGCAAAAGATAGCATGGAAGTAGTGCGAAAAATGCAAAGGGGAAATGCTCGTTATATAGCCGTTTAGGAGAGAGAAAGGTCATAAATGCGCATTTAATACATACCCACCAATTTGAATAAGCATGATATTCGGGTAGAGCGGGAAAAATAAGCACGAATGACACTTGGTACACTTGGGACATGTGAGACGCGAATGCGCGAAACACGCGGCTCGGCCGATTCGGGTGAAGCAGGGAGAAGACGCACAAATGCATTTTGGGACATTTGGGACGAAAACGCGTGAAGTACGCGGTTCGGGTGTTTCGGCCGAAAATGGAACAAAAGGCCCGTTTGAACTTGGGACATTTGGGACGAAAAGTTCTGAGTACGCGGTTCGGTGTTTCGGCCGAAAATGGAACAACTTGCACAATTTGACTTTGGGACAGTTGGGACGAAAAGTTCCGACGGGCCCGAAAATGGAACAACTTCAGGGATTTCGGCCGATCGGGGAACAGAATGCACTTTTGAACTTGGGACAGTTGGGACAAAAAGTTCCGACAGGCCCGAAAATCACTCAAAATGACCCAAAAATGCAAATTTTCTCAATCTCACGACCTTCAACAATTTCAGCACAACAGAGAAGACACTAAAACTCAAATTTTTTGAAAGTTCACTTTCTTTAAGAGTAGGGAATTTTGAGTAGACAACAAATATGATAGTCTAATCTTATTTTATAGGAGTAGTAAATAAATGAGTAGTAAAATAATTGAAATACACCCAAACAAATTAAGCAATAAAAATATATAATGTGAAACCCTAATGTGCAAAGAGGTTTAATAAGGCCTTAGATGATTCAAAAATTTCTTGGGATTGTGTTTTTATGGAGACCGGTTGAACAAGAGGAAATGGCCACACAGAGCTTGGGAGAATGCAAATTTGGAATGTCTAACTAAACTGGGAGCCTACAGAGATATATGGGTGCCTAGGACACGTTGATTTGTAAAAATGACCAGAAACATCCTCTAAGGTGTCACTAAATGATCACCTATTTTTTCTTCCTTTCGTGTGAATTTTGTTGAACTTCGTTGGATGTCACTGTAAATTAGAGATGGAAGAAACACCTGCAAAACCCTAGACAAAGCATCAAAACCGTAAAAACATAAAGATGCATATGAAGGGGTCAAAATTTCCTCAAATACCAAATGGATGGACTTATAACTAAGCACTACACTAAATATCGACCCAATGTAGTTATAGGTGTGTGTGTGTGTGAAGATTGTGACCTAGGTGCTCTTGTGTCGGTCACACTTTGTGAAGTAACAAAAAAATAACTAGATGTAGAATGTAATAAATGTGTGGATGAAGAGAATAGAATCCCCTCATATGAATTATGATGTAGATGAACCATCCTTGTGTGCCTTATGATGGAGCTAGATGGATGTAATGGAGCAATAGAAGTGTTAAATGGATGCAACCTTAGGTGGTGATAATAAGTTTTTAGTGTTTGGTCCCTTATTATGGTCTCATAACTTTATATGTATATGGTTATCTTATTATAATTTCATAATTAACCCCAAAATGCCAACCACCAAAAAGATAGAAAGCTCAAATGGCTAGAAAGTTCCTAAAAGGTGAGAGTAAAGTGTAAAGAGGATCAGGGTGCCCCGAGGAGGGGACTAGGGCACCCTGGTCTTGGCTGGGTACCCCAGGTTAGAGTAGGAAAAACATAGTATGACAAAACCAACTAGGAAAATATGGGTGAAAGATCAAAAGTAGCAATAGAAAGAAAATTGAAATGGCCAAATACATGGGTTGATTAGTACTCTTTTTCACTCAAAAACCATATGAATAGTAGTATAAGACCGGGACTAAATAATTACCCAAATTGTGTGATTTATTGTCTACATTTCCCTCACTTTATGTTGGTGAGAAGAATGTTGGGTAACATAAAGTAGATATATATGTGTACCTAATATCCATGTAGAGTGATGTAGAAAACGTGTGGAATGAAAAAAATTGAGTGTGGAGACTAAAGATGAAAAAAGTGTAAAAAGTGATGAGAGTGAACCTAGGGCGGAAGTGCATGTGTAGATGTCAATGTGTGTGATTTACCTACATGTTATTGTGTTATGTGTGATGCTTTGAGTGATGTCATTGTTGTTGTTGACTACTTGCTTCCCATACGGATGGACCTACAAAAGAGAATATGATCAAGTAGTCAAATACACATGTATATGTGTAAAAACCATGTGTAAAGATGCATGTATATATGCAAAAAGTATGTAATGAAAAAGGAACATGTGTACACAGATCCATGATGAGAAAAAGGGTGTAGAAAAGATCCTATAAATGTTGATGAAGTGTGAGTTTTTGGGCGATCTCACACCACTGTGGCTGAAGAAATATAGGGAGAAAGATGTATTATTCTCCAACCTATAATTATTTCCCAATAGTGTAAAGAGATATCTATGCTTCCTAGTTTTTTGGGTGATCTCGACACCACCGACCGAAGTAATATAGGGAGGAATGTTTAATGTTCCTCCAACCTATAACTACTCCCTAGAATGTTAAGGACAATATGTCCTGTAAAATCCGTTGTGTATGGAGTTCTAAGAATTGGTTTGAATGCACTCATTATATAACCCACTCGTGTCATGGATGCAAACTTAGCAATTGTACTATAACGGTACTATGTTTTGTAGTGTGTGTAAACCCAAATGATTCCCCCTTTGGGGGCACATGCGACGTCGTGGATAGGAGAATGTGGCCCCAAAAAGGACCGACCACAAAAATTGTGCCCTACGGGAGGGAGGGGATGTGCTTGGTAGAAACCAAGGCACATATAAACAAGTGGCTAGGAACAAGTGTTAGTACAAAAACATGCATGTAGAAAACAAGTGTAAGCTACACAAACAATGTGTAAGCTAGAATGCAAGTAAACATGCAAGAAACCAATCATAGACCATGAAAAGTGGGTTGCAAACATGGGACATCACTCATGATGTCACAAGACACTCAAGGCCATAGTTTTCACATACAAACAAACAAGTGTGCACACCAAACAAAGGGAAAGGCTCACATATAGTAGTAAATTGTAACAATAAAGTACAAACAAACAAATAGTCATGGTAATAAGTAAGCCTAAAAATGTTGCATATGAAGCACCCATTAGCATGTTAGAAAGATAACCCATATGTCAAAAGCATGTATAACCAATAGAGTAGTGTGCTAAGTAGAAAATGAAACAATAACACCTATAGTATATGAAAGTGGATGCCCCGTAGTCGTTATGGGCCTAGTAATGTGCCAAACATCCATGATTTTTGTAGAAACTATATATTTACAATCACAACTAGAAAAGGATGTGAATGCGCATATTTGTATAGTAAAGATAATGACATACAAGAAATCTATCTATCATGTGTAATAATACGAACATGTACAAGCAAATGTAAGCAAGAGTAAATGCCACCAAGATATGCGGTATGTTTTGGATGAATTAAATGGAATGCAAGATGGCTAATCGAGCCGCATGCCCCTAAGTGAATGGAATTGTATGCGTGATGTTTATTTTATTATTCCTCCTTAGTATTCAAGAATGAATATTAAACAAGGGTGTGTCATTAGGAAATGGTAAAACTATGTGTTGTGTGTAGTGCGTTGTGGTGAATGTGTATAGGTGGTGATGATATATGACCTAGAGATGAAGATGTGCGATGATTTATCCTAAAACCTTTATCATGATGATATGATCGAAGGAGTGATGATTTATCCTAAAACATTTATCACTACAAGATGAGTAGAGGGAGTGTTGATGTAGCCTAAATTGTATACCACTACAAAATGATGGAATAGGTGACTGTACATACCCAAAAATGTAGGTACTTGTAGTACCAGAAAGAGGTTACAGAAAGCACAATGATGATTCAGATCTCTTCGCAAGGTGTTTGAAATCTAGAAAAGCTCGCCAAGTGTACATTTGTACCCTAGAAAGCCTTTTCTAGCTTTTGCATGTTTTTTTCTAGTCTCTGCCCTTTTTCCTTGCATTTTGTCTTTAAGTTATAGAACCGTCACCCTGCCTGGGCGGTGGTCCTATGACTGCCACCCAGGATAGGGTGGCAGTCCTGTAACCACCTCCCTGTGTAGGGTGGTGGTCCTATGCATGTTTTCTAGAACATTCCGATGATTTCGTCAAACATAAAAATTCAAATTTCTATCTCGCATTCCTCAACCACTAAAGCTTGCATTTATGTTTTGGCCACCCAGTAAATAGTGTTTTCCCTTTGTTTATATTAGAAGAGTTCAATTTGGATTTACCCTCTGGTAAATGCAAATGCTATAAATACCCAACTTGCTTTCAAACAAATGGCCCCTCTCCTTCTATGTTTGATTATTCAATTTGTTTGAAGTTCTTGCATGAGTTTCAATAGTTTTATATTTTACATGAATTATCAGTCTCTCCTTTCTACTTTAGAGGTCATTTGATCTTCTTCCTTTCATCTTGCTTCATTTCTATCTCATATAATTAGTTTAGCATAAGGTAGTTTAATTTTTAGATTAAAATCCATCTTAGAGTTGCAGGTTTTGTTTGTCACAAGAGATAGATCCTAGAATTCTTGGTGTATTTGTGTTGTATCCCTACAATAAATCCTACTAGGAATTGCATAGTCAAGCTCTGTTCACTTGCACTATCCCTCTCTTACTTGCATTGTATTTGGTTTATATCTAAAGATTTCATTATTCGGTTATCTTCTTCTGCTGATGCTATCACACTCACACTTTTTGGATTCATGAGAACACGAAGGAATGAGGAGATCACACTAAGGGGACAAGTCATGACACAACTAGATTTACCACTATTCTGTAAACTCCAAGTTTGAGCTATCAAAGTTGTAGTTATAATATATCAAATAGAGTAGTAAATTATTTCATTTCAATTAAAGCTCACTTTCGATATTGCCAGGGAAGTTGTGGGGAATGATAGTTTATGAGAAACTATGATTCATTCCTCACTTCTAAGGTAGGATTGGAAGTCTTTTAATTAAACTAGTTAGTTATTTAAATATTTAGGATAAATTCATAACTGCACAAGAAAATAGCTATACCCGACTAGCTTGTTTGTTTTAAAGTCTAATATTTGATTAATTATCCATTATCTGAATATATTAGAATAGCTTCTCTTTTAATTTCGTTCAAATACGCATCATTGAAAATACAAAAAAAAGAGAAATATAAGCATAGTGTAGATATAGATTTCATGGTTAATTTTCTCATTTCAGTTAAGTTATCTTTTGCATGACAATTATGGGACCCAGAGAGCCCAAGGAATATGTATTTGAACCAGTAGTATCTCATCCAAATCTCTTCACAATGTTAATGGATATAGATCAAGGGCTTAGGATTCAAGTCTTTCAAATGACAACAAATCAACAAACAATTAGTGAACAATTGAGACAACTGAATATTGAAGACAACAAAGCATACACATTTTGGTCAAGTCAACCCAACTATAGATTACCCTGATAGGATATCCGCATGACCATATAAGAACTCGAAAGAGAACAAATATTTGGTTATGATCCATTAGTTCCATAGCCAGCTGTAGGAGACCTTATCGACATAGACACGGGGTTATGTATACAATTTACCAGAACCTCCATAAGGTATTATGAGAAGATTGCACAACTCCTGGTACTAAACATAGAAGCTAAAAATGCTTATGACCATTGGATAGTCGGAAGAAGAGATTGATTCTTCACATGACCATAACAGGTCCACAACAACCATAAGCTCATGGTTGTGATCCTCAGGTCCCACAACCTAACGGGTTTGCAAGTCAATTAAGTATTGACATCGGTTTACAAATGCTTGGTATTGAGATCCTCACCACTCCTGCCGGATATCATAACACAATTTTCCGTATTAAATATAGAAGCCAATCAATCCAACATTTTCTGGGGTAGACCAGAAAACCATCCATAGTTTCTACAAATCCACTGCACCTCTCATTACCATTTTCCATGACCTTGTCTAGAAATATACACAAAGCACCTATAGGCCATTTTCCACGTATCCAACAACCAATAGATAGGATCTCGGTAGAGCTCGACATTGATTGGAGCCTCCGAGCAGCTATTATATCCGAACGGTCTATTACACCAATTCAGGTTAGGAGAGCTTTCTTGTCCTTAGATTCACAAATTCCATTATTGTGTGCTGAGGATATAAGATTTCCCAACTAGTTTGTCTTTATCCACATATATTCCATTCTACCACTATCTCAAAGACAACCTCAGGAGGTCGGGTACAAAGAAGAGCTACTTTTAGATTCTCATTCTCGCATGTCACTTTTCTATTGTACAAAATTGGTGAACCCAATGTGAAACAAACAATTGTTCCCCTTTTATTTTCATTTCTTTCATCCACCTTCACTCTTTCCCATTATTCTGTGGGTATTTATATACCCCCCGAATATGTCGATATGACGCATATGGCAGACCTCTCTTAGGTCTCGAAGCATGTTACGTTTAAATAAATATACAACCATCACCCTCACTTTCTGCATGGGATGACAACTATTCAAGTAATTACTTGTCGTCACAAAATCCTCCTCAAAGAACTAGCTCTAGTTCTTCATTCTGAATTGAGGATTTAGATCAGCTTACACAAACGTAACAACCAAAGCCCTCAGGCTCTAACAATATGACGTTTACTGGAGATTCTACTTCATCTCCTCAGGTTTTGTTCAGACCACAAATCAGTAGACAGTTAGATCCACTCCCATTTTTGGATGAGGAGTATTTAGCACGCTACGCTAGAAGCAAACAATGCTACCAAAACATGTACCCACCTATAGGGAGTTTGCAAACACAAACCAATACCCTACGCCAAAAAAACACCCCCATTCCTCCACCTATGAGAAATACTCTCGGTGAAGCTTGTGAGGGTAATGATCGGTTCAAATAAGGGTATCATACCCTTTATAACCTCAAGGTGTACAACCACCATTAAGGAAAAGCACTATCTTCACTAATCGAGGTCATCTCATCCTTTATTGAAAAGGTTAGAGGATTAGAACTTGCTCGAGCAAATCAAAGTTCATATTTCAAGTAAGTAGGAATCCCCAACCCTCTGTATCATCCTAGCCAAGTTGACCTCCTCATAGAACAAGCACATTAGGTATGCTTCCTCAAAATTCATATAACTATCAGCAGCAAAAACACCAACTAGAACCACGTTTTCAAAAACCACTCTAGTTTAAAGTATGATACCTCCCGATTAGCAGCAAATAATCCATACCAAAGCAATGCTCCTCCCTACTTAAACATTTATTCAAAATCACCACAGGGAGACATGTTCTCTTCTCCTGGGATGTTCACTCAACCACATGGATTTCCTTATGTCCATGTAAATACATATTCTATGCCATATCAACAACCCATGCCACCCCCACCCCCTCAGCAGGCACCATCAATGGTCGAAGCCTATGCAGTAGGGACTTACTCAGAATATTTAAAAGAGCCCCTAGACTTCACCATATGAAGTGTCATGCTTCCAAGACCTCTTCCCGATTTACCCAAATACAAAGGGGAGGGAGATCCAAATGCACATATCTAGGCCTATGCCATGGCCATTCGAGAATTACTCCCTTAGGATGGGGTTATTGCTAAGGTATTCCCTAAAACCTTAGAGGGTATTGCCTTGATTGGTATTACGTATACACCTAAAGCCTCGATACAATCGTTCAAACAACTTGTGTCGATTTTATCAAAGCTTTTAACATGAACAAATTATTAAGAACAAGAATCGTGAATTCTTACATATTAAACAAGAGCATAATGAATCTACTACTCATTTTATTAAAATATGGCATACGAGTTCTCTACTCATCAAAGAAGTGCTCCAAACATGGATCGGATGGAATTATGTGATTTATTCCTTCATTCCCTTAACAAAAAGATAAAGGAAGAAGTCCAAAAGTTCCCATTAAGAACTTATGATGAAGTACTCGAGAGTGCTCTCCGAATAGATCAAGCAGTAATAGATAGTGGTTATAAGACATATGGAACAAATGGGAAATTAATCACTCCCAATCAAAACACTATGACCTATCCTAGTGTTGGCAATACCAATCAAGGACCCAAAATCCTTAACAAAAACTGTGGGGTAACAACAAATGGAGTAACTGACCAAGTTAAAAGGGAAATGTCATAAACATTTCACCACCGTTAACAATCAGTGAAATAACAACTTTACTCTAACAATCAACATGGTGGATTTTAATCATCCATCATGACAACAACAACAACAAAATGGAAAATCCAAACACAAGGTCCAAATCAAAACCCAACTGGATATCAGAGTCAAAACCAAAGGAAACAACCTCAAAATTTTAACTCTAACAACCAACAACCTTATCATAATTTTGGGCCACAACAGGTTTTAAATCAACAACCTCGAAATTATAATCCCAACTTGTATTGTGGTTTCCACAAGATTCAAGGCCATGATACTAGGACTTTCCATGACTACAATAAATTCATGCAGCGTTATCCAAAAGACCAAAGACAACTCTTCATAGACATGTTTTTAGCAAATTTTGTAGTACCCATGCCAAACACTTACACAGGGGCAGTCTCCCCTCAAAATGCACCCCTCAAAATATTTAACGATCCACTCCCAAATCACTCTAACAATAACAAGTTAGATCCAAGTGGAATGAACAAGGGTGTTATGATAGGAAATAATGATCATGAAGCTTCAACTTCATTAAGTCCACCGGTCACACCCCAATTAGGAACTCGACCGCAAACCAAGATAGTTGGCCTGGTAGAGTTAGACACCGAGCTACCCATAGAAACCATAAAAATAACATGGTACTATTCTTCTCAACCAGTTCCAAACAATCCATTAGAACTAGACAACATTCAACAAACATTGGTAAAACCCACAGGTGCTTATGATTTAATTAATGACTTAATAAAGACCTGCTCTCATATTTCCTTCTTGGATTTGTTAAAGAACTCTTCCACTCATAGGGGTGCTATCTTAGAAGCATTATGCCTTGTCATTTAATTAACATCATCCCTCCTCTAAAAATGCAAGTAAACGATGTAGACTTTGATGTCTACCCTCCAAGGAAGAGATAGGATACCGAATTTATATTTGATATAAGCAAAATGCCAATAGACACTGAAATTGTGTGAAAAGGCATCCCAACTTTACATTTACAAGTATGGGTTTACAATAATTATGTTAAATGTGCAATGATTGACGATGGGGCAGCAATTAACATAGTCCCCTTCTCTTTTCTTAAAAATATAGGATATGGAGAAACAAATTGTTCCACAACACAAAATACGCTAAGAGGTTATGATAGCCTCAAGGCCACTTCAATTGGAACCATATTTTTACCAGTCACCTTAGGACCCAAGAAATTCCTCACCGAATTTTATATTATAGATCAGGAAACCAACTATAATATGATCCTTGGTCAACCATGGATACACCGCATGAAGGCAATCCCTTCCACGTTATTCCAGGAAATAAGATTTTTGCACCTAGGGAAAATATTTGTGGCATAAGGTGACCCAAAACCATTTGATATACACCTAGCAGACTTGAAGAAAAGACCAAGCATTCACTCTGAGTTTGAAATCCCAACAAATCAACTTAGCAAACCAATTAATCCAAAACCGGAGAAACCGAGAACTACAACACAATTAGAAATTACGAATCTAGTCGAGGGCATTCTAGCACTCAAAAATGAGACTAACGTCATAGAAACGGTATCATTAGGGACTACCACAAATTTTTTGAATTACTAGAGAAAGATCTACCCATTCTCCTACCATTTGATTCTATGGGTATAGGATACACCCTAGGAATTTGTTCCCTTCCATCAGATGAAGTTTGTATGGTAGAAGTAACTGAAGCAGAAGAAATAGATCTGAGGGATGTCCAAACATCCATTTTTCCAAGCAAATATTGGACCCTCCAATTCGATGGAGCTAGATGTCACTTTGGAGCCAAGGTGTGATCTTTACTTCTCCCGAGGGAAAAATCCTACCTTTTGCCTTTAAGTTAAACTTCGAGTGTACAAACAACGGACTAAGTACGAAGCCCTCCTCCTTGGCCTCATCATAGCTAAAAGGATGGGTTTTGATAACATTATAGTGCTAGGAGACTTGCAACTAGTTGTAAACCAAGTCTTTGAGGTATATGAGACTAGAGCTGAGCATTTACAACTCTATAAAATGGCGGTATTAGATCTAACCAAAGGATTCAACTTCATATCAATCAAAGCAATCCCATGAGAGTAGAACCTTCTCACAAATTCAATAGCAACCTCAGCTTCCCATTTCACTCCAAACAGTGAGTTGGAAAACACAAGTTTCACGGTATCACTTCATACTGAACCATTGGTGCGTAAAATACCAACAAACCCACTCCTGACACATATAGAAGCTGAGAATGAGTTTTCTATCCTGGATCACTTTGACAGTGATAGAATCACTCTCAAATATCTAAACGCCTATGCGGAGCTACATCTCGCTCATCACATAGTGGATCTTTCCCTAATCCCACATTCCTCTTCCTATTTTGGAAATCCCATGATAGAATGTTCTCCACAAAAGGATCTCAATATCTACGAGGTAGAGAATGGAGAAAGTTTGGAACTACCTCTAGCCCCGCCTGAATTTGAAGAAGGTAATGCTTCCTTAATTGAAGAAACAATTGACATAAACATTGGAATGGAGGAAGAACCAAAAATTTTGAAGTTAGGATCCTCGTTAACTCCAAAGGAGATAGAAATACATACTCAAATCCTCAAAGAACATCAAAAGGATTTTGCATTTAATTACAAAGAAATGATGGGAATTGCACCACATATTGCGGTACATAATCTTGTCACCAAACCGGATGTAAAGCCAATTAAACAAAAGTCAAGACCAATGAAACCAAAAGTGGCTCTCATGGTAAAAGAAGAAGTAATGAAACTTCTCCAAGTAGGATTCATCAAACTAATTGACTATTCACAATAGGTATCTAATATAATCCCCATGCTCTAAAAAAGAATGGGAAGATACACATTTGCATAGACTTTCGGGATATTAATAAATCTTGTCCCAAAGATGATTTCCCATTGCCATCCATTGATGTCATTATTGATGCAATAACTGGATTTGAGCTATTATCCCTCATGGATGGGTTTTTAGGGTATAATCAGATTAAAATATCTAAACAGGATCAAGCTAAGACCACGTTTATAACTCCTTGGGGAACTTATTGTTACGTTGTCATGCCATTCAGTCTTAAGAATTCTGGTGCTACATACCAGTGGGTAGTGACATACATATTCCATGACCTTATTCATAAAATTGTGGAATCCTATGTGGATGACTTGTTGGCCAAGGCCAAGAAGCACTATGATCACCCAGAAGTACTCCGTATCATTCTCTCACGATTGATCGAATATGGTGTCACACTAAACCTAGAGAAATGCATATTTAGCGTGACAGGAGGCAAGCTTCTGGGTTACATTATATCCTCACAAGGGATTGATGTCAATCCAGCCAAAATTTGGGCTGTTCTTGAAATGATTCCCCCATCAGATGAGTCTGGTATTAGATCATTTCTCGGAAACTAGGTGTAATTTGAAGGTTTATTCTAGACTTAAGTTTTGTTGTTCACCCAATCAACAATTTATTAAAGAAAGATTATAGTATTGATTGGACAGAATAATGTAACGAGGCCTTCAAAGCAGTTAAATGCTTCTTATTGTCTCCTCCCATGTTAATGCCTCCTAGACCAGATCATCCTTTGATCCTATATTCATGGGCTACTGATGTCTCCCTAGCCTAGCATGTTGGCTCAAGAAGACAATGATAAATAAGAATGTGTAGTCTATTTCATTAGTCGATGTTGCTTGATTATGAAACATGTTATACATAGGTAGAAAGAGAATGCCTTGCCATAGTCTTTGCAATGAAACATTTAAGACATTACATGTTAAACCAAGAAACAAGGGTCATTGTAAAGACAGATCACTTACGAACATTCCTCACACAAGGGTCTTTATCTAAAAAGGTTGGATGATTTATAACCTTAATGGGTGAATTTGAATTAACATTTGTAAACTAGAAATCCATTAAGGGACAAATCATTGCAGACTGGTTAGCTGAAAATCCATTAGATGGAGGTGATCTGGTAGATTTGGAATTTCCTGATGAGTGCATATACTTTGTCAAAACCAGACCCCCCATTTCTACATGCCCTTGGTACACTAACATTGTCAATTTTATCATGGACCATACGTACCCAGAAGGTGCCACATCACAACAAAGAAGGTGGTTACGCATTATCACTGCTAAGTATGTTATCTTAGAACAAGTGCTCTATCATAAAGCCTTCGATGGAATGATTTTAAGATGCATTGACACTGAAGAATCCAAAATATTCTGTATGAATCCCACAGTGGGATATGTGGAGGCCATTTTGGTGGTCACACCAAAGCTCGCAAAATACATTGGATGGGCTATTTTTGGCCCACTCTGGAACATGATGTAGTAGAGTTTTTGCTCAAGTTCCATAAATTCTAAGAATTCTCCCATGAGATTCACATGCCAGCACAGGCTCTATAACCAATCGCAACCCCAAGGCCCTTTTCCATGTGGGGCCTAGATTTGATAGGGAAATTCTCTCCTTGTCAATAGATGGCCACCATTTTATAATCACGGCCATAGAATATTTTACCAAATGGGTAGAGGCTATGCCTCTCACCACCATACTAGGTTCTGTAATCGCTAAGTTTATTTTAAATCAAATCATTTACAGGTACGATGTCCCACAAGTCATTATCTCAGATAATGGAACATCCTTTAAGAATGATGAGGTTCATGAGTTATGCAATAAATTCAAGATAAACCATCATATGGCCTCTCTTTATTACCCTCAAGCCAATGGACAAGCTGAAGCCACAAAAAAAACATTAAAGACTATTCTCCTTAAAATAGTTAAGGAGAATAAAAGGGATTGGCATTTAAAATTATACCCGACCTTGTGGGCCCATCAACCTCAATAAGAACACCAATGGGGCAACCCATTTCTCATTAGTATTCGGGTAGAAGTAGTTCTCCCACTTGAGGTCGAAATACCCAGCCTCTACATCTCATTACAAGGGATTTTAGGAGAAGAATCCTATAGAGAGGCATGCCTCTCTCAACTAGAAATCCTTGATGAGGCCAAGTTAAATACCGAACAAAGGCACAGATCCTATGTGGACCGGATGTGTTAGTAATATAAAAAAATGTCTACAAGTGAGAAATATATGAGGGAGATCTAGTTCTAAGACTAGACAACCGAATTGATAAGAAAACCGGTGAAGGAAGGAAATTCCGGCCCAAGTGGTTGGGCCCATACCGAGTCATGAAATACTACATAAATGATGCATATCTCTTATGTACATTAGAAGGTGAGGAGTTAAATGAAACAAACAATTCCTTGCATCTTAAAAGATTTTATGCATAAGGCATCAAATTCACCATTTGTATATTATATTTACCTACATTGCATAAGTCACTTAGTTGTTTCATTTTTGTTCACTTACTTCATAACTATGGTGGTCAAGGAACTTATTCTTAAGCAATTCATTACAAGCTTCTAAAAATATTGGAAAAAGCATTCAAAATCATATCTCTTTTCATAATATCATCAAATGGTTCCAAAATCATTTCATCAATTCGAAGCATACGCCCTCTTGACAAAAACCATACCAAGGCCTGCATACTTGGTCATACTCATTCTTTTCTACTTGGTTAAGTTGTTATTACATACGGTATGTTCTATAAGCTTCTTGGTGTCACATCTATCCTTCTTACATCTCTTTGAAACAAGGATACTCTAAAGTCACAAATCATAAGTGTCAAGTTAAAACCAAAATGCCAAACCAAATAGAATATTTTATTTTTACACACTTCTTTGCCCCACCAACCTTCAGTGATGAGCCCGCATCTCTTACTAGTGATATGAGGTTGAGAAAGGAAAGAATTTCCCTTACTCACCTATATCCTACCTTCAGTGATGAGCCCATTCTTCCTATCAAGTAGCATGAGACAGGTGTAGGGGTCCATTCACGCAAATTAGTGAATATTAATATTTTAAAGCAAAGTGTTAAGTGAAACTAAATATCCAAATTCCAAAGAGATCAAATCCTTAAAACCATATTTTTCAACCAAGTTTCCATCCATTGATCTAAGTCTAGATAAACTGGAAAATAAGATACATTCCGAACTATGTAGTAGTTTTGAGTAAGAGTAAGTACGCAAGTCTGAATTTGATTTCTATCAAAACCTTGTCTTTCTCTCATCATTTCCATTTAGTCAAACTCATACAACTTGTGCCCTTCCCAACTCTTGGTGATGAGCCCTTGCATCTTACTAGTTGTGTGGAGTTAGGAATGGGGCAAGTTCATCTCGTTATCACTAGATATTCATCACATTTTTCCAAAATAAGAAGAAGCAACGAACATTGCCCAAAGAAGCCAAAAGTTTGGTACTACAATATGTTTACGTCATCACATATCAGCATTACATAAAAACAAATCAAAGAGAAACATTATGTTATCACTTGTCATCCATTGCATACATTTTGAAAAGCATATAAAAACAAATATTCTAAAAACATCTAGTATACACATGGGAAACGAATCACAAAAATTCTAGATACAAGAAGATCTAGATCCAAAATATATATATATATATATATATATATATCATGTTTTATATACAATTCCATCATGCACTAGGCATGGTCAAAACACTCAATGAGCCCAAAAATACAAAAACACTCGTATAAACATCCGACCAAAAATCACTACAAAAAGACACCATGATCTCTCAATCCCTATGGGATCCCTCAGATGGTGCACAACCATGTCTAGGACTCCTGTTGTGACGATCGCTCTGAATGAATTGAGGGCTTATGATCATGGCCAATAGCTGTGGTCTCACTGTGAGAACGTCTCCTCCTCATCAAGTGCTTAGCAGTCCTATATCCAACCAACTCAGTACGAAGGGAGTTCATGATCTTTGCCGCATTCCAAACAGGGGAAAAGACATTAGTATGTTGGTCAACTACTGCAGGTTGTCCAACATCCTCAGTAAGCTCTTCTCGAGTACCATCTGAAGGGAGCAGAAGAGTGTCCGCACACACCTGGCAGATCAAGTCCTCACCATCCCTCAGCAGTCGTTGTAAATAAAAAAGCAGAAATAAAAAATTTAGAAAGTTGTCCAAGATAGGGTAAAAAAAATGAAACAGCAAAATGGAAATATCAACTAAACAATTCTAACTAAAAAAATCGAGAAAAGAGTAGTAACTCACTTGGATCTCTAGGCCTCTAGGTGGGATCTTTAGGATCTGTGCTTGCCACTGATGCCACCGACTATGGAACCTCCCCCAAATATGGAAAGAAATGACATCTTACTACAGACTCACCATATCCCCCAATGTCTCAAGAAGGAAACTCCACTGAGATCAGGGTCACCTTCTCTATGCTCTCCTCCACCCTCTCGGCCCTCAAGATATCCTAAGTGTCATGCCACTTAGAGTCACTCTCATCATCCCCACCATCCCACCTGTCTCACCTCCCTTCATCTCCTCTCATGTGAACTCCTCAGAGTTTGAGTCCACATCAATGGGATCATCTCCCTATTCACTATGAGCAAGACTGGATCTGATATGAAGTAAAGGTGCTCGAGGAGCACTATATACCCCTGAGGCACGAACCACCCACCTAGCTGCAATGGAAACTCCAGGAGTGATTGTGGTCCAACATCATCCTCAGACCTCCCCTAGCCTCACGAACAAACCTATAAACTGGCCCCCTGAGGAAACATATCAATATAGGGGAGGCCAAACTGCTGTGGTACTCTATCAAAGGGGTGGATCTCCAACTTCCCCATCTTGTCTATCAGCTGACTAGTAGTATAGCAGGTGATCAATGTGTGTGTCTCCTCTCCCCATAACCTTGCCATGGCCTGATAAGGAGTGGCCTCCATGTTTGTAATAGTCAAAGAAGCCACTAGCTAGTGTGGCATCCTAAGTATAGTCATCCCTGTCCACCTCGCTACCCTGATAGCCCTAGGATCCTCTACTTGTACACCTCTCCCATAGGGAATGATGTGCTCATACACCCAACTCATGACTAGAGTAGGGTGACTCAATGACTACCCCTGTAATCTGACCACCCTATACAAGTCATGATAGGTGGTCCCAAGAATGTCTACTCCCCAAGTGTAAACACAGCCATGCACCTCAATCTATGTGATAATGGGAGCCCAACAGTATAAGAGAGTATCTCCTCCCTTGTCCCCAATCAATCGCGAAGCCAAGATACCCATAACATCCTGGTGGAGCACAGGGATAGGAGAATCAACAATAGAACGGACCTTCACCCCCTTCTTCGAGCCCATGGAGACAACAACATCTCCCATGTAGGTGGCCCACTTGAACCATCTAAGATTTGGATACTATTGTCTTGAGAGATAGCCACCTCCCAAGAATCGGGACCCCAAGATGCGATAAACATCCTCTAAGGTGATGGTCCACTCACCCCTAACTCCTAGAAATCGAAAGTGTTATGATCTGCATCCCAATATGAAAATAAGTCACACAATATGTGACTAGCAGGTGCAACATGAGGGACCTGTGTAATCCTCCAAATGTCAGCCCTCTATAGAGTATCCCGCTTTGCCTGAGTAAGTGCCTCTAGCACTGCTGGGAGCCAATCACACTCCCTCTCTTTGCTCCATCTGATGTACTCCTCCTTCTTTTGCATCCACCCAAAATAGAGAAAAAGAGTAAGTTAGTAACATAATCCAACTAGAAAAATTATCAAGAACATATAAAAATGTCAAAAATGCAAAGACAATTGAAAATTACATCTCTTTTTGCATTCTGTTTGAAACCGCCACCCTGTGTAGAGCGGCGGTTTCCTAACCACCACCTTCGAGGCAAAGGTCATGTAACCTCACCCTTATGAAGTGGTGGTCCCATAACCACCACCATCATAGGGTGGCGGTCTCATGACCGCCACCCTATGCAGGGCGGCGGTCTTGTCCCGAATCGCCAAATGGCTCGTAAGCCCTAAAAACACTTAAAAAGAACAAAAAAGCACCATTTTAACTAAAATAAAGACCTACCCTATAGGCACCCCCCCTAGAGACTCATTTAAAACTAACATTTTCAAAAATAATCCCCCCAAGACCAAGATTTTAACATTTCTATATTTTAGGTTTAAAAACGATAAATTGAGGAGAACTAACCTGAGACTTTACGGGTCGATATCCTACTCTCGGAGGCATGATCACGATCTCGCAATGAATGTTTTGACTGCACTCTCGTCAAAAATGGTCACCGTGGGTCCCAGAGCTCAAAAACCACCAAATCGACATGCGTAAATGAATAGTAAAATGAGTTCATTATATATATATATATATATAGTATTCTAATTTTGTTTTGAGTGTTCTTACGTAGAGTTAGAGCACCGACGGAGGTAAGTTCTTATCCCCATGCACAAATGGTAAGTCCTCATTTCATATTAATTTAGTATTTATTTTTTGATCTATTTTATCTATCTGCACTTGAGTCCTCTTTTCATCTTGCAGATAGCGGGAATTTGGGTGGTGACATTTCGACACACGGGCATGTCAGGTATAGCTTCTAACTCCCCATTTTGGGACCACCATACTCAGACCCACCATTTTATGCCTCTTCATGGCTAAAATGCTTCTCCGAGGGGCAATATGTACATACCCAAAAATGTAGGTACTATACTACCGGAAAAGAGGTTACAAAAACCCCAATGATGATTCAGATCTCTTCATAAGGTGTTCAAAATCTAGAAAATCTCGCCAAGTGTACATTTTCACCCTAGAAAGCCTTGTCTATATTTTGCATGTTTTTTCTAGTCTCTGCCCCCTTTTTCCCTACATTTTGTCTTTAAGTTATAGAACCGTAGCCCTACCCGGTGGTGGTCCCGTGATCGCCATCTAGACAGAGCGGTGGTCCTGTAACCACCTCCCTACATAGGGTGGCAATCTTGTACGTGTTTTCCCGTAATGTTCCAATGAATTCATCAAATGTAAAAATTCAAATTTCTATCCGCATTCCTCAACCACTAAAGCTTGTATTTATGTTTTGGCCACCCAGTAAATAGTGTTTTCCCTTTGTTTAATATTAGAAGAGTTTAATTTAGATTTACCCTCTGGTAAATCCAAATGCTATAAATACCCAACTTTCTTTCAAAAAAATGGCCCCTCTCCTTTTGTGTTTGATTATTCAGTTTGTTTGAAGTTCTTGCATGAGTTTCAATAGTTTTATATTTTTCATGAATTATCAGTCTCTCCTTTCTACGCTTTAGAGGTCATTTGATCTTCTTCCTTTCATCTTGCTTCATTGTTGTCTCATACAATCAGTTTAGCATAAGGTAGTTTCATTTTTAGATTAGAATCCATCTTAGAGTTGCAGGTTTTGTTTGTCACAAGAGATAGATCCCAGAATTCTTGGCATATTTGCATTGTATCCCCACAATAAATCCTGCTAGGAATTGCATAGTCAAGCTCTGTTCACTTGCACTATCCCTCTCTTACTTGCATTGTATTCAATTTATATCAAAATATGCCATTGTTTGGGTATCTTCTTCTGCTAACACTATCATACTCACACTTTTCTGGATTCACGAGAACACGAAGGAACGAGGAGATCACACTGAGGGGATAAGTCATGACACAACTGGATTTACCACTATTTTGTAAACTCCAGGTTTGAGCTATCAAAGTTGTAATTACAATATATCAAATAGAGTAGTAAATTATTTCATTTCAATTAAAGCTCACTTTCGATATTGTTAGTGAAGCTACGGGGAATGATAGTTTCTGAGAAACTATGATTCATTCCTCACTTTTGAGGTAGGATTGGAAGTATTTCGATTAAACTAGTTAGTTATTTAAATATTTAGGATAAATTCACAACTGCACAGGCAAATAGCTATACCAAGCTAGCTTGCTTGTTTTAAATTTTATTATTAGATTAATTTTCCATTATCTGAATATATTAGAATAGATGCTCTTTTAATTTCATTCAAATACACATCATTGAAAATACAAAAATAAGAGAAATATAAGTATAGTGTAGATATAGCTTTCATGGTTAATTTTCTCATTTCAGTTAAGTTATCTTTTGCATGACAATTACGGGACCCAGAGATCCTAGGGAATACATATTCAAACCAAGTAGATCTCACCAATTTCTACACAACGTTAATAGATATAGATCAAGGGCTTAGGATTTAGGTCTTTCAAATAAAAATCAACAAACAATTAGTGAACAATTAAGACAACTGAATATTGAAGACAACAAAGCATACACATTTTGGTCAAGTCAACCCAACTATAGACTGCCCTGATAGGATATCCACATGACCATACAAGAACCCGAAAGAGAACAAATATTTGGCCGTGATCCATTAGTTCCATAGCTAGATATAAGAGACCTTATCGATATAGACATAGGGTTACGTATACAAGTTACCAGAACCTCCGTAAGTTATTCTAAGAAGATTGCACAAATCCTGGTACTAAACATAGAAGCTGAAAAGGCTTATGACCATTAGATAGTCGGAAGAAGAGATTGATTCTTCACATGACCATCACAGGTCCATAATAACCACGAAATCATGGTTGTGATCCTTAGGTCCCATAACTCAATGGGTCTGTAAGTCAATTAAGTATTGACATCGGTTTACGAACGCTCGTATTTAGATCCTCACCACTCCCGCCAGATATCATAACACTATTTTCCGTATTAACAATAGAAGCCAATCAATCCAACATTTTCTGGGCTAGACCAGAAAACCATCCATAGTTGCTACAAATCCACTGCACCACTCATTACCATTTTCCATTACCTTGTCTGGAAATATACACGAAGCACCTACAAGCCATTTTCCACATATCCAACAGCCAATAGATAGAATCTCGCCAAAGCTCGACATTGACTCGAGTATTCGTGAGGATGAGAGACCACCATGTGATATGTAGGATGTGTAATACGTGATGTGTGGTATGCAATGCAAGATTTGTTGACATCATGAGTGTGACACATGTATGATGAACACTAGTATGGTGTGTAGAATATGTATGATATGTAGATGCACAAAGGTTGAAATACACATGATATAGAGTAAATGTAAGATGTAGTATGCGAGATGTAATATGTATAATGTGAGATGTACTATAAGATGTGTAAAGATATATGATGTGTAATGTCAAATGTGTATTGTGTGGGGTGCATGTGTGTAGGAAGCCCTCAACAGCTAATTTTTAGTGAAGCACAAGAGTGTATCATCGGGAAATGACAATGTTAAACTAGAGATAATGATATCTATACTAGGAGTGTGATGTATGATAACGTGAATGCGGGAGATGTGTTCATGTGAAGATGGGGGAATGTGTGAATGTTATGCCCCTAAGAATTTAAGATGAAGAATGCAATCATGTAATGTCATTTAGAAGGTCATCATTTTTAGGGTCAAATTCAAATGAATACTCATTAGAGACATCATAATAAATGGTGTCAAAGTTGATCACGTAATGAGCCATTGAGGAGAAAATTTTAGATACCCATGGAATATTCCTCAACATTAAATGGAGGTAAGGGGCACCCATGTGCATACAACTGAGTGATATTTTTCATGTATCCAAGAAAGTAACTATTACAAATAAATATGCAATTGAAAGGCATAGGGAAAGATATGTATGTATGATAAGGATATAGAGTACCCCAATGTAATCAAGCCATGAATATCCTAATGTAAGTAGTGTAGGTGGAGGATTGTGTGCAAAGAGGACCGTGAGGTGAAAGAAAAATAGGCCATAATTGGTAGTGATGCAAACAAACCCATGATAAATATGAGGAGAGTATGGTGGAGGGTAGAGGTCTTCAAAAGAAAATCCTAATTGATTCAATCACTCATGTGTACATATAGTGTCATTGCAAGTAGTATCAAATAATATATGCTCCCAATATAAATCATTCATTAAAATCAAACACATAAAAGGTGGATGTGTTGATAGAGGTGGTGCACATGAAGGTGTGGGAGATAAAGTGACATCCGAAGATTGGATAAGCCCTGATAAATAATTATAGTTATAGTAGTAGTAGATGGAGGAAGTGTAGTGGAAGAAACTGCATCTATCAAACAAATAGCACCATCAAGCGGTGGTAAATGAGGTGATTCATCCATAGGTTGAGGATCATAAGTAGTATTGGTGTGTGGAATAGGAAGACTAGTATTAGGGTCTCGGTCACAATATTGGAATGGTTCATGGTCACGAAAAATTAGTATATTCAATGCTTTCATGTATGAACTTGATTCTATGATGTACAATAGAAGCAATGGCTTGCATGGTATGAAGCCATGGTCTACCAAGAAAAAAATTATAAGAGACTAGAAATTTAATGACAAAGAAGACATTGTTGTCAGTTTTTGGCCCTAAAGTGATAGGTAATGTAATTTGACCAACACATGGGAGAATAGAACCATCATATGCACATATTGGAATACAATATTGACCATTATTACAAGTGGAAAGACCTATATTTTCAATGAATGACGTGGGACATAAGTTGAGTTCAGATCCATTATCAATTAAAGTGTGCTAATATCACACATTGTAATTGTGAATCATGATATGAAAATGTGGATCATTGTCAAAAGTGTTAATATCGGAAGGAGGGTTAGAGTTGAATGCTATGTATTGCGAAAATGCATCTAAAAAAATTTATATACTTGAGTCGATGCATATCAACACGAATGAAAGTAGTAGAAAGAAGATGTTGGACTCTACACCATAAATCAAGATTTACAAGAAATTAATCATTAATTGAGATACTCATGATGATTAGAACCTAAGATGACAAGCAAAGAATAAGGATCCTAAAAGTGTGAATATCAAGGTTCATTCACCAAAATGATTAAACTCAAATGTAATATTGATAGTCTAATTTCATGCTTATAGGAGTAGTAAATAAATGAGTAATAAAATAACTAAAATACACCCAGAAAACTAAGCAATAAAAATATGAAATGTGAAACCCTAATGTGGAAATAGGGCTAAGAAGTCCTTAGATGATTCAAATATGTCTTCGACTATGTCACAAAGGGAGACTAATGGAAAAGAGGATTAAACAACCACTCAAGAGCTTGGGAGAATTCAAATCTGAACTATCGACTAGACCGTGTGGTGCCTGGAGAGGGATAGGGGTGACTGGGTGCCCCGATCTGTGATCTAAGTTCTCGGTATGCGAAATAACCAGAAACCTCTTTTGATGTGTTTCTAAATGATCTCATGTGTTCACTTCCTGTCACATGAATTTCACTATACTTTTCTTGATGTCGTTACAAATGAGAGATAAAAGAAACACTTGCAAAACCCCGCATAAAGCATCAAGACCCTAAAAAAGAAATATTTATATGAAGGTGTTGAATGTCCAACTTCCAAATGGATGGAATTATCACTAAGCACTGCACTACATCTCATACCCAATATAGTTCTAGGTGTGTGTGAAGTTTTTCCCAATGTGTTCTTGTGCCATTCATACTTTGTTAAGTAGCAAGAAAGTAACTAGATGTAGAATGTAATATATGTGTGCATGAAAACAATAAATTCCTCTCATATGAAGCATGATGTATATGAACCAACCTTGTGTTCCTTTTGATGGAGCTAGATGGATGCAATGGAGCAATAGAATCCTTGGATGGATGAAAACTTAGGTGGTGATTGTAAGTTCTTAGAACTTAGTCCCTCATTATGGTCTCGTAACTTTATATTTATATAGTTATCTTGTTCTACTTTCATAATTAATCCCGAAAAGGCCGACCACCAAAATAATAGAAATCTCACACGGCTAGAAAGTGCCCAAAAAGTTAATATTAAAGTGTAAAGAGAATCGGGGAGCCCGGAGGGGACTTGGGTACTGGGCACCCTAGTCCTAGCTAAGAGCTCTAATTAGAGTAGGAAAAACATAGTGTGACAGAATGACTAGGAAAATATGGGTGAAATATCGAAAGTAGCAATAGAAAACAAATTGAAATGGCCAAAGACATGGGTTAATTTGTACTCTTTTTCACTCAAGAACCATATGAATAGCAGTATGAGAGCTGGGACTAAATAATTACCCAAAGTGTGTGATTTAGTGTCTACAGTAGAAAGGAAGGTTCTCTCCATGTTCACACAAAGGGGGTAATGTAAGGAATAATTTTAATTCTCACGTGTCTAATATAATATTTTTAGTGAGTTTTTTTATGGGGTTATAATAACCCATGTAACTAGGTTTGGAGGAATATTGGGTGGAGGTTTGAACACCCATAGGATAGTGTGTCGAGAGAATTTTTGGTGTTTGTTCTCGTTGAATGTAGAATAAACTCCTATATATTTTTATATTGCTAGTTGAATTAAGGAAAAACAAATTTATTTGTTTATTATTTACAAATCTGCTTATACCTTTTTAGTTAGTAGACCAGACAAGGTAGGAACTGGCCATTTATTGCATAATTCATACCCTTCATGATTACGAAACCCATTATTCAGAACTAGAAAATTTGTGTTGTGCCTTATACTTCCAAAAATTTTTATTACCTCCTCAATCACAAAACTTATGTAGTCACAAGTATTAATCCACTAAAATCCATGCACTCTAAGCCATATCATAACAATCGTATAACCATATGGCTCATGCTCATGATAGAGTTTGATCTTGAATTCATTCCTCGAAATAAATTAAGGGACATGTTATTATTGAATAGCTTACACAAGCTCCCTTGTTGATAATCAGCTTCTTTGTAAAAAAATTCCTAATGAATCTATCAAAATTTTCGATCATGATGTAAGCAAAGGTGAAAAACTTAGTAGAAGTGAAAGATAAAAAAATGTAACAAAACTTTCTCCAAGCTCTTCCTTGAAAACCTCAATGATAATATTTTTGAAGTATTAAACTTGTAGTATCTTGTAGTTGGATTGTGGATTCTTTAAATTAGTCTCCAAATGAAGTAACAATAATGTTACGAGCAAAGATAAACACAAGGATGTAGATGGAAATTTTGGTAAAATTTGGTTACAATTATAAAAAGATTACAAGGATTTTCTAGGGATTATGTAACTCTCTTTTTTACAAAGGATTGGCATGTTATTTATAATGGAAGGAGAGGCCATGAATATTGGATGAAGGTTTGAATGGGTTACAAGTTCATAATTATAATTTCCTGAAATAGCCATTGGAATTGTTTTATGCGATTGTATATTTGCGGGGTGATAAATATTTGGATTTTATTCAGAAGGTGGTTGTACATGCAACTTTCCTATCCCCACATTTTTAGGATTCTAGAAGGAGAGTGGAGTGAGGTAGTTTGACTTGAATGACTAGGATAGTGAAGTGGTGTGTGAGTAGAAGGTTTACTAGGAAAATAGATTTATTTTCCAGTTTAATAAATAATTTAATTAGCTATGAAGTGGAGTAAATAATTAACTATTTAGTTGATAAATGTTTAGTTAAGTTAGCTAAGGTGTGTGGGAATTAATTTAATTAATTATAAAGGGTAATATAATTATCTTAATTAATACTAAGGGTTATGATGCAAAGTATGAAAATTTTAATTTAATTAATAATTTATAAGGAATATGAATAAATAAGGATAAAATAGAAATCCCCATATATTTTTGGGGTGTCTATATGTACCCCTATTTAAGGTGTTATTATGACGTAATAGAATTTTAAAAATAGTAGACATGCATATCGGTGAGCGGAAGATAGGAAATATGTTAGATGTTTGGATTTTCCCTAGTGAAGCATTTTGATGCCCCAACAAGTGCGAATGTAAGGGAATACCCCTCAAGTGGATGGGTGATGCAAAAATTGATGGACAATTGTTTGATAGGAAGAAGACAAATAATTTAACGGAGAATGGGAGGGATTGTGCTTGTAGCATGAGTGTCATTTAGAGAGTGAAATTTAGAGAAACCTTATTATTTGTTGTACAAATAGATTAATCACCATGATTATGAAAGAGTCGTGATTTTTAACATGTTATGTGTGTAAACAAACACACACGATAAAGAAAAGATAAAAAAGGAAAAAAACCCAATACACAACAGCGTAGACATATTCACCATGGCTATAAGGAAGCCAAGATCGAACGAAATACATGTAATTGGTCTAAAAAATAATATCAACAATCAAACATAACTTCAAAAAGAAGACAATTAATTATGCCCCTAATACGTGCCATAGTGATGATTAAGTAGATGCAAATTCCCTAAGCACTAAAATTATGAAATGCATGTGAATAGGATCGGATCAAGAGAGGAGTAATCTTAGATACTTGTAGACACCTAAAATCGGTATCTATACCCCTTGTTCACCGTGCATGTGCATAATTGATTTTAAATTAACTCATCCCCTTATATTTATTTTAAAATGCCCTCCATTTATCCCATCCCTATTGAATTTAATTAATTAATTTTTGTTAATCAATTACTATTCTATTCATTTCCCTAATGGACTTTTTATTTCCCATCCCTACTTCCAACTCACCTACACCTTGTCCCTAAACATCCTCTTCCCGCCTAATGCTTTAAAGCACTTGCCCAATCTTTAAAAAACCCGAAATCATGCCATAATTATAAAATCTATCCCAATGGGGAAAATTTTCCCATGGTTAGCGGAAACCTAGCCTAGCCGTAAATCGACCCTATAAAGCTAACTAATTTCTTTCCATTCTTCATCGACGCATTTGAATTCTCAAACTATCTTATGAGCTGCTAACTCGCTTCCATACCTATGCATTACGGAAGCAATTACATACCTCTCATACCTCTTTGGAATGTATTTACATCCCTCATGATTATACCCCAGTGAATTTCCCATTATCTTTGAATTGGTTTATTTCAATATTATTGTTTTATCATTGTTTTTGGTATCTAAACTTTTGCAAGAGTATATGATCCACAACAACACTCACAACTTCGTCATCACCTCCCTTTTCATATCCATACTTGCAAGTTTCTCTTCTAGCTTTCCTTTCCTTAGCTTTATCCAACTATGTCGTAGTCGCTGCCGAATCCCTAATAGGTAAATCGTTGACTCGTCCTTCTACATCTTTTACTTTCTATTCTATAACCTTCTCCCATCTCTGCATGAGTTTTGTGTCTACCCCATCTTGTCAAAACTTTCTTATAATCCCTATGTGGCATTAAAATTAGCTTGTCTGCACTTGGGTCGTTGTCAACCAGGTCCTAATTCCCAACTTACCCTTCTCATCCATCACTTCTTGTCATTTTCTTGGTTTCTGCTTCCTCATATTTCCTTTGTAAATTGATCCCATCTTTCACCGCTTTTGTTGTATTTGGATTACATCTAGATCTTACAGGATCTGCATATCTCACTTATAATTCAAATCTACCTTTTAGGTCACTTTCGACCTACCTCCGGATAGTCTCAATCACCACCGACCTGACTAGATACATATAATTTTCATTTATTTTGATCAGATCAATAGTTTAATCAATCAATAGTACTTTTAGATTATGTAATTCCTTAATTTTCTGTATATTTTCATTTTATCTTTACTTGGATATCAATTTTTTTAACAATAGGGGTTGACATCCATGAAAGGAAGCCTAAATCTTCTTAGGTCCAAAGATTTTCGGACCTCCCCCACATAAATCAATCTAATCAATATCATTTTAATTATATTCACAGTCTTCTTCATATAATTTGTAGCATCATAATTCATCATCATTTTGTGCCCATATCTCATCGTATCCAAGGTAACTTAAGTCCTCCATCATTTTTGAGTTTTCTAGTTTCTTGATGAAGAGGCTAGTACATAAACTTCATTAAGAATGAGAAACTTGGTAAACATTCCTAAGACGCCCAGTGGGACCACCATTTACGTGATCTCTTACATTTATTTCTTTTATATTTATTTTTTCTGTCTTCTATTAACACTACAATGTGAGGCTCCACTTTATTGCTTGCTCTTGTTAGGTTTGTGGCCTGGATCACTCATTTCTTAAGTGTGTAGAAGGAAAAGTGCTATCTAGGTGTTCCTCACATTTTCCCTATTTTCTCCTTTTTGCATCGTAATTTTTCATTCTTGTCTATGTCTTCATCGGATATCATGCTTTGTTTTGGTTTTAAAAGAACCTTTCTTTTCTACATATTGTTTTCTCACATAGCTTAAATAGGGGTTTAACCTTCTACATCTTACACTTTATCACACACAACCTAAACCTCACAAATCAAATTAACACATCAAGACATCCCCTTACCTCGGTTTACTAGATTGGGATTTCATCACCCAATAGGAAATCACTTGAGACTTCCCTAGCCATAAAAAACTTAAAACCAAACATAGTTTTCCTTCTCATAGGCACCTTGTTATCCATCCCTTTTTTCACACTTTCTTAAATAAATTAAGAACATAAAAATAATCTTCTTCTTGACTTGCTTGGGTAAAACTTATTTCATGCATGTAATTACTCGTTTAGCAACCAAAAGAATGGAAAAAACTTGGCTTCAAATAGTTCCTTATCTCAAAAATGTTCACCACAACAGTTACCTCATTTGTGCCCTTGATTACTTCTTTCATGAGCACTCAACCCCTCATCAATGTCTCTCACCCAGAACCCCTTGTTCACACTACAAATTTAGGTGAGACTAACCCATTCTTACACCATCAATCTATCTCGTCTAGGCCAACTACCCCACCATCCATTTGATCAGATTATTTTGGACCTCCTAAGGTCCCTCTCGGTGATACCATGTTCCAAGAGCTTCTAGATGCCAATCTAGTGGCACTCCAAGACTATATCCTTAGGAGATCAACATAGATTCCCTTAGAAAGTCTCATCAATCCATCAACTTTATCCTTATCAAACCAATCCCCAAACTACCCAGTTTGCAGTAAATGATATTTCTACAGCCCATATTTCTTCCTCTTCCACCAATCCCTCATCTCATCAAACTACCCATATAGTCACACCTATTCCTCACAATCTCCCACCAATCAACATGATAATCAAAAAATCTTATACTTACCTCTTTGGTCATTGTTTCCACTAGTGTCCCTAACCAATATGCCCAAACATCATATCCCCTATCTAGATAGTATGACCTTCTCACATCTAACATGTCTATCAATACTTCCCAACCCCCTTTCACAGGTGTTTTACATTATTCAATATCTAACCCTTTTCAACAATAGTTTCAACCCATTCATACCCACATTCCCACTCAACACTTTCCACAAAGATCCTACCTAATCCCAACAATCCTATCATGTTCCCATCTCCTAGTAACAATTCTTTCAACAACCACCCTTTCAATCACATCCCATGATTTACACTCACCCCCAAAAAAATCCTCAAACACCCACACATCTGCAATTTCATCAAAAACTCATCTAACCACTTCTTACATGCAACCACCACCTCTCATCCCCCAAAGACTCTTTTGAATGATCCCATGCATTCCCTTGTGAATAGGTTAGCCAACCTTGAAGTTGTTACTTTAGGAACCAAGGTCTCGTTATCATATGAGAAAATATGTAATGAGCCTATTCACTCATCTATACCAATTAAATCATATCCTCTATAATGGGAATTATAAAATTTTCCAAGTTTAATAATAAAGAGGAACCATAACAACACCTTTGTGCATTTAAACATGTATGTTATCTTATCATACACAATCAGGACTTAATTCTCCGCACTTTCCCCATGTCTTTGGCTGGTCCCATGTTGGTATCCCTCAATAATTGTTATTTTCCTTCTCCCAAATCATGTAATTGTATTTAGAACACTTTTCAATTAACATTACACATAAGATAACTATCAATGACCTATACATTATCTGAAAGTTCAAAGACGAGTCGATTACAAACTTTGTCACACGATGGTGTGTCACTATAAACCTATTATTCTTCCCCCTTCCATAAAATTATATCATCGAGATCTTCTCATGTTCATGTGTGAAGCATATATCTTTTACTTTACAAATCCAATAATTCTAAACCTTTGATGAGGCCTTCACCATGGCCCGCAAGCTCAAAACATGCACCCTCGAGCAGGGCCATTTAAAATTAAAATCAAATAAACCCAAACATGAATTTACTAAATCATCCACACCAAACAACAAATCAAAGGTAGTGGCCAATGTTGTGGTTGTTAAATCATCTCTCACATCTACATCTAACACATGGACTCAACAATGAGTCACTCGACCAACGCCTAACTACACTCCCCTTGGGGATGTTAGGAAATAAGGGATAAAATATGTGGAACAATCCCACACATAATCATAAAATTAGAAGCTAGTATGTAGAATAAAAAGAACACCACCCAAAGAGAAAATATTTAACATGGTTCACCCAATTTGGACTACATCTACCAAGAATTACTTTCTCATATTTCTATTACAAGCAACCTCTTTCTCTCAATACAAGATTGTACACACCCAAAATTACATGTGCTACATTGTTGGAAAATGGTTACAAAATTCCCCAATGATGATCCACATCATTTTAGAAGATTTTTGAGCTCCTAAACCCATACGTAGTGTATATTTGTAGCCTAGACATCCTTACTTAGTTTGTCCATGCTTTCTTCTAGCTTCTCGCTCATTTCTATGCATATTTTGGCCTTAGTGTCGAAATGCCTCCCGTAAAGTGGTGGTCCCGGGACCACCTCCTAGAGCAAGGCGGTGGTCTTGGGACCACTTCCCCGTGTAGGATGGCAGTCCTAAAATATTTTTCCAAAAGTCGTCCTACATGTTTTTGACATGCAACGCTTCACTTAACTTTTAGGATGTGTTTGTGAACCAAATTTCCTAAAAATAGTCTTGATTTCTTAGTTTTCCTTCCCTCTTCTATTTTTAAATATATTTAATTAGTTTAAACTCCCTCTTCTTACCTCGTGCATGAAGGCACATATTAACCCCAATTCTTATATATTCCATGCTTTTATTCAAGCAAATGGCTTGAGACTTTTGTGTATCTTACATAGTATTACTACCACAATCCTACTAGAAATTGTATAGCCAAGCTATATTCACTTTTGCTATCTCTCTTCCACCTGTATTACAACCATACTACCTTCAAGATGCCATTTCTCAAGCACCTTCTCTTGATTATGCCTTTGCATTCCCAATTCCTTGGACTCATATGGACACACAAAGTGAAAGAAAGGAACATACCGAGGGGACAAATTAGTACACCGTTGGATTTACCTCATCCCGTGAATTCCAGTTGAACTTGTTGTTTGATTTCCTTTATTCCTACAATTTATCATTGTTACATCATATCAAATAGAGTAGAAATAAATTTCCTTTCATTTTCAAGCAATTAGTTAATTTCAAGCGGGTTTAAATCATTAATAGAAACTCCTATGACATCTTCTTCTTTTTCCTATCCCTATGGATTTAAAGGAGAAAATTTATGTATGAGGTTGTCTGCATATCATATATTATTTAGAAATTTTCTTGTTTTATGTTAGCATTATTTTGAATACACTCAGCACAGGTGAATAACCACATCAGGTTATTTCACTTATTTAGTTTTAGTGTAGAAATATTTTAATTATTTAGAATAGAAGCAAATTGTTATTTGTGATTGTAATATTTCAGTTTTTGTGATTTGTTTAGGTTAGTTTCCTTTCAAAGTAGTAGCATAGATTGTTATTGCCATCTTGGTTAATTTGGACACTTGAAACTAGATCAACACTTAGATCTAAGTTAGAAAAAAAAATCATAGGGAATTTATGCTACCAGTTCATATCCTCTAAATCTCCCCTTTGCCAACTCAACTACCAGAGATCACACTACCAGATCTTAGTCATTGATCCTCCTACAATTAACCACACACATTCAACATCGGCTACTATAGAATGACCTCAAGAAGTCAAGTGCAATTAAAGGTTGCATGTCATTTTCATATGTATAAGGACCCGACTGTTTGGAGCTATGCTCAATAGACTCTACATAATTCACACTTGAACTCACACACATCTACAATGTTACATCAATCCTACCATATGCACAAAATCACATAAATAGGAAACTGCTTAAGCAATTTTACAATACTATGGGTACTAAAACCATGGGCCAAAACTAGCCCATAAACCTATGGATAAAAATCCCACCCATATGAGAAGATCATGTTTCTGATATATCGGCACGTTTTTTTGTAGGCCAAAACATTTTTCCCAAGGAAAACTATGGATAGTGTATAGTAATTTTACTATACATTCTTCAACACTTCCACACATGAAAACAAACTCCACAACCTAATAGGGAGTCATATAGTACAATATTTAACAAGTTAATGGAAGTAAACCTTATAACACTTCCTCTATCCAACCAAACTTGATGAGTCAAGACCGAAACTTGTGTGGTATCATGAAGACCATTAATATAAGTACCACCAAGTTCAAGGACATGATGGAGAGAGATGTCAAACTCTTAAGGATTTAGTCCAAAGACTCATTGATCGGGTTATCTTCAAGTGGAAAATCCAAAATCTTCACCCAATCAACCACTTGACATCTTTAAACAACCTTTCCCAAATCATACACCAATGTGCCAAGCCACCATTATGATCCTCATGTACCGATTTCACTAACGCCTCAAGGTTTTGGTGTAACGGTTCATTAAATTTGGTATCAGAGTGACCACCCATGTTTAAATCTCACTCGATTGGTTACGTTATGTAGCCGGGCCCGTGGGGTGCCTAAACATTGGTGAAGTGGGGCTCATACGTATGGGAGTGCGGGTGAAAACCCAACCCGAGTCAGGCTCTACGGAAGCATGGTGGGATGTTATGATCCTCATTGCCAATTTCGCTAATTCCTTGAGGTTTTGGTGTAAAGGTTCATTACATTTGGTATCAGAGTGACCATCTAGGTTTGAGTCCTGAACGGTAGTTACGCCAAATTGCGGTTGTTCACCCAAGGCTCATATAGGGCAAGGCAGGGTCCCGCTATACGAGCACAAATCTAGCCCGGGGTCCAGGCTACGGAAGCTTGGTAGGATGTTATGATCCTCATGTGTGGATTTCACTAACACCTCGAGGTTTTGGTGTAATGGTTCATTACTTACAACCCAAGAACCCAACGGTCACACTATATACACCTAAACACTATTGATCATGAACCTATCTCATCCACAACTTCTTATCCTTAATCTTCAATCACATCCACTCCCTTTGATACCCTTCCTACATCTATTATACCTACTTTTATCTCAAAGTCCACTCCCACCTCTAAAAATGCTAGGACCCCATTTGCGAATATATAATTTATTCCCTAGATACATACATGAAGCAGCCATTCCAACATATTTCCACATCCGGTGTTGGTCTTGGATTAACTCCTTACCTATCATATCCACCTCATCATCTACTTCATCCATTCCAAAGAAGCTTGACCACCTCACCTATATCCATTCCACCCTAACTTGTCATACCTCTTTTACCTCCATCAATTGTTGTGGTTACATCCACACCACCTTCTTCCTTCACACCAATTTCATCATTTGAGGAATTATTAAAATCACTTCACCTTGCAATGACCTCAAATTTTCCTTCTATGTCATCAACACAATCCCATCAATCCCCACCTTTTGTAGATCACCTCAGACAAATGTTTCTTCCTACACCCAAACCAACCATAGCATCACCATCTGACCCATAGTTAAGGTTGTCATCACTCCTCCCAAGGATGCATATTCACATATGAAATCTATAATCCCTCCTAGAGTTAAACCATCCAATCAAAAATCATTTGTTTCAGGACCATGAACATTTCAACCCACCAATCCAAAACCATTTAACACTAAAACACCAACCAACATCAAAACTAAATTTAAGTCACCAAAACATTAATATACTCATATTTTACCCCAAACATCCAAGATATCTTACAATGAATCTTCTAGTACTTTAGTTGGATCATATACAAAAATATTCCAATGCTTACTGTAAACCTCTACAATCACACTTCCTCCTATCCAGGATTTTGACCCAAAAGGAAAGAAACCTTTATGGTTTAATTCTAACATTATGTGTGCCTCTCATCATACCCCTGGGAATTATACTAAACATTGTAGAGTGCTCCAGACCATTATCCATAACCTCATTGAAGAGGAAAGACTTCTTCTTTAACCAATCTAATCCCTTCCTTCCATATCTAGTCTGATATCTATCATTTCTCCTTCGGGAGATGACTCTTCTAGGGGTGGTCCCCCTTTGTTCATTAATGTTGTTTGGGTGACCACTCGATCTGGCTCACATGATCCAAAACCAACCTCTGAACCAAAATCCAAGACCTTCATCGTCATTCCTCCTCCTAAGGATTTAACCACATCATTAAAACCAAAGGTTTCCATTTTAGCATCTCATAGGCCTATTGAACAAAGTATCAATAGACAGCTTTGTTAGGCTCCAATCAATATGTCTCTTTACGAGCTCATCCAAAGCTCGCTAGACCATATATATGATCTTATTGAATATTTAAAGCGTATTCTAACATCCATTGATGAAGCTCAACCCTTTGCATATCTTGTAGGAGCACTAACTAATTTTGTGGCTATCTCATTTGATGCTACTAAAATTTCAGATATCCCACCATAAGAAAATGATATTCCCTCTTTATTCTAGTTAGGATCAATGATACATTCATTTGGTGATCCATGATTGAAATTAGGGTGAGCATTAATATTATTCCATCACATACTTTTGATCAAATCAAGATCCTAAAGGAATCTGTCTCCCATACACTTACTTTTGCTCTTTCAACGATGTCATCATTCCCCCTTAGGAATGGTCATCCTCTCTATCCATGTTGGTGAGAATCTCATCCATGAGATCTTCTACATCATTAAGAGGGAATTTTAATACAATGTTCTCCTTAGATGACCATGGATCTGTGCCATGTGTTGCATCCCCTCTACACTCCATTGTTCTCGTTAAATACAAGCATGAGGGAAAGGTCTTGATGCTTCCTGGGGATGCTCCTCCCTTCTAAGGGTGAAAAATGACCTATATACCAAATGATGTACTCATTCCTAAGAATGATCCATCTACACCATCCACCATCTTAGCCATTCCCTCATCCAAACTCCCTAACAATATCCCCCATGAGCGTGTCATTATATTTGAATTTCTTTATTTCAATATTATCATTTTATCATTGCTTTTTTGGTATCTAACATTTTACAGAGTAGATCATTTGCGAAAACACTTGTATCTTCATCATCAACCTCCTTTTTCATATCCATACTTACAAGTTTCTCTTTTTTCTTGCCTTTCCTCTTCTTTATCCAACTCTATCATATTCACCGTCGACCTTGACAGGTCGTTGTCAACTCGGCCTTCTGCAACTTTTTCTTTCTATTCCATAACCTTCTCCCATATCTACATGATTTTTTTGTCTACCCTAGCTTTTCAAAACTTTCTTCTAATCCCTATGTGGCCTTAAAATTATCTCATCTCGTACTGAGGTCATCCCGATTCCTAACTTACCCTTCTCGATGTGGCTTTCTATTATTTTCCTAGTTTCTTCTTCCTAAGATTCCTTCGGAGGTTGATCTCATCTTTCACCGCTTTTGTTGTATTTAGATTGCATTTAGATCTTGCAGGATCTACAAATCTCACTTATTTTCTAGATCTACCTTCTAGGTCATCATCGACCTTCCTCTCGCATAGTCCGGGTTACCGCCAACCCAGCACTGGGCTTACATTTAATTTTCATTTATTTTGATTAGATCAATACTTAAATCAATCAATAGTTCTTTCATATTTTGTAATTCCTTCATTTTCTACATATTTTCAGTTTATATTTACTTTATATCAATTTTTTTAACAATGGGGGTTGACATCCATGAAAGGAAGCTAAAAGCTTCTTTGAAATGACATTGTTTAGGTAGCCCCCACATAAGTCTATCTAATCAATATCATTTTTAGTTTGTTTGCAGGTCTTCTTCATCTGATTTATAGTAGTGGAAACCATCATCATCTTACACATGTATCTTATTATATCCATGGTAACTTAAACCCTCCATCATTTCTGATTTTTTAGTTACTTCATTAGCTAGTTCATCAACTTCATGAAGAAAGAGAAACTTGGAAAATAATACTCTAAAGGGAACTCTTGTTGGATCTACATTGAAGATTGATCTGAGATTTGAAAAGGATCATTGCCCTAATAAATAAAATTATGAATTTTAGAAGAGGGAATGAGAGCCGAAATTTCCCCAAGTGCAGTTATATCATGAAGGAAAAAAATTGATTTGGATTTGCCCAAGCGGAGATATTAACATGAAAAGGGAATATATGTATCATGATAGTCATAATATTATAGTGATCACTAGTGTAGTAGTTAAAAGTTTGATTTTAACAATAGTGGTGATTTTTGAAATATTTTCATGTGTTTTCTAATTGTAGGATTTTTATGAATATTTAAGTTTTTGGAATATTATACGTTTTTGTGATTTTTTTAAATTAGTGAATATTTTTAAATTTTTGATGTGAATAAGGGGAATGACATGATTAGTACACCTAATTTACCCCAGTGAAGCATTGGTGTACCCCAACAAGGTGAAATTAGTGGATTAAAATGCCCCTGTAAGTGAGTGATCATCCTAACAAAATGTCAGTCATTCACGTGAGAGAAGAGATAAGAATCTACAGATAAATTGTCTAGAGTAACGATGAAGAAGAGAGTAGATGAGGATTATGACATTGATTTATTATGGATAAATGATGATGTTATGATGGTATTTTAGCTTCCATGTTCATATCTTAGTTTTTATTCATTATGTATGATGGTTTATGGATATATTGTGATGTGATATGTATAATAATGGTAGGCATGTGATGATGTCAACAAAGTACTTATAATGAGCACAAATACAAAGAAATGTAAACAAACCTGACTACACAAAAAAAGGAAAATAGATCATGGCTTATTTAATCACCTGGATGATAACATAATATGTATAAATGACTCAAAGACACAAAAAATACATGTCAAACAAACCCAATATGAACAAGAATTAACTACACCAAAGTTATATGTGAGCTAAGATGTTAATAATTCATTTGCAATTGGTCTACAATAACAAACTATAATAAAACAATAAATTTTCATGATAATAAAAACATCATAAAAAGGTTAAAAAATAACAAAAGTACAAGATAATTTACAATAGGTACACCTAATGACACCCCTAATGAGTTCAAATTTGAATAATGAGATAGATATGAATGCCCCCAAGTGATAGCTTAAAAACACAAGAGGAATGGATCAAGAAAAAGATCAAAGTAATCTTAGATACTCTAGAACAATCTCTTGTTAGATCCCATTATCTAAATAACTCTCCTAGTTATTTTGATAACTCGTATACACTTTATGACTCAGGTTTCTTCATTGTATGGTCACGTGCACTCAAAGATTCACTTGGCACATTTCCTTGGGTACAGTTTCCTCTCATACCCCCTTTCTTTTCCTCACATTCCCGTGTATGCCTCCCCTTCTCCCCTTCATTTTTATTTTCCTCTTTATTTCACTCCTCCCTTGCGTGCATCTCCTACTTGTCTACCTTCTTCCTATAATATTTTCACCCTATGCATGTCCCTCACACTTACTTCAATCAGCCAATTCCCTGGCCTTCTCACAAGCCCCACATCATCTTATAATGTTTGCACCTTGACCATGCACTTTCCACTCAATATTTTGTCTCATTCCCTTGTATGAGTTACGCGTGCCTTCCTTCTACCTTCTCCCTATGCCCTTTTCTTCCATGTGCATATCTTTTCTCCCTTCTTTGTGCCTTTCCATGTTAATTCATCCTCTGACATGCCTAAGTGTATGGTGCATAACCATTTAAAGCATGCCAACATGGCGCCTGTGTCCCTACAACAAATCAACAAGTAACACATGGAAAAAATGACAAGAAAATTTGAAAAATTGGTCTTCCTTTCAGCCAATCCACACATGCCACGTGTTTTGCGTGCACTGACAACTCTAAAAAACTTCTGAAAACCATATCTTTTTCTACAAAGATCGATCGGCATGCATGCATCTGGACTTGTCATATAGCTGCTAACGTAGGCTACTGAGTGCTATACATTCACATTTAAATTCTTGGTGGATATGATAGGTGAGAAATGGGAAAAAATCTTTACGAGCATTTATGAGCAAAGCTTATTGCTCCAACCACCCAATTTTATATGATCCACCCTCCTTCCTTTTTCTAGGGAAGTGCATTTGACATATTTATAGGCATTGAATGCTTCTTGTTGGTGGTTTCATTTCAAATTCATATTTTCCCTCCTTTTTCTCTTCTTTTTCCATGGATTCATCTATAAATATAATATTTGGGCTCATTTTTGGATCCTTATGCTCCTTGTTAAGGACTTCATCTTTTTGTATTCATAGTTGCAGACCTCTAGATCTAGCTCTTGCATGTGGACATAAGCCTCTTTCACCTTTATAACAAATTTGTGCATTTATGGAAGTAATAAAAGCATCTTTTTGTGACTATTCTTTATCCTAACATGTTTGTATTCTTTTTCTTATTTTTCTTTGTATTTTGTGCATGTTGTTCTATTCCAAGTCCTTGTAACTCCTTATTTAGTTGTGTTCCATGAAATTGATCTAGTAAATATGTTTTAAGTTGTGCTACATGTGCCTATCCTTATTTCATGCATTTCCCTTCATTTTCTCTCAAAATAGATAGTTTTCATCCCTTTTTTATGGTGTTATCACCTTTTAGTGTAGTTTCCTTTCATGTTATCCTTCTATCCTGGTCCCTTAGCATTATTAGCTTAGTTTCCTTTTCAACACTAGGAGAAATAATAGCGAGTAGAACTAGATAGAGGAACCAACCTTCTCTGGAGATCCGTCCCAAGTGTGCAAGGTCCCACAACTTTGGGATAATCCCATTGTTGTCACAAACAAATCTATTCTTCAAAATTTGAGACATAGGAGTAGGTTTGATGACCAACAGTTTATGGCACGCCTAGTGGGACCAGCACTGAAAGCTTAAATTTCATATTGCTAAGTTTTGGTGTGTGGACTTAGTATTTCTAGCCTTTGGAGGCTTATTTCAACACATCTGGTGACTCCTAACATCTGTAGATCTCTGTTTCAGCATCCTTAAGCACATTTCATGAGAAGAGTGCATATAAGAAGAAGTGCACTGAGCAATGGAATATTCTTTCAAGTACCTCGAGTTATCCTCAAGAATATTTTGTTCTTGGAATCCCATGCATGCATCTCTATCTCTAGTGCACCGCACCCATTCAACTCCTCCTCATAATAGACAACTAGAGTTCAATGTAATGGTGCATCAACCACCTCCTCCACTAAGGAACTTTTCTAACTTCACCAAAAGAAGTCCTTGATTCTTTTTGTGCAACATGATATGCTAAATGAAATGCTCAAAATTATTCCATACTTTACTGGTGAGAATCAAGTCACCCCTCAAGAGCATATCCAAGATGTAGAAAATGTATGTTCACTCTATTTGATCACACATGATGATGTAGCAATTAGGTTACTTGCAGCCTCTTTCAAAGGTAAAGTGCTTCAATTGTACTAAGACTTGAGACTTAGATCCATTTAAAACTAAGATGAGTCGGAACAACTCTTTGTAATTAATTTTAAGATAAGTCAAATAAACTATCTTTGATGCGAAACTAACAACAATAATAAGGATGTCCAACAAGAAGATGATTGATTTCAACATCAGATTTCAGAAGACTTGGGATAGAATCCCTCTTGTGGTAAGACCTATATCCCAACATTCTTTTCTATATTATCTAAAGGCACTTTGAATAGTGATATCTCAATCATGATTCAATCCATGGGAGGTAGGACTTTACCAGTTGTTTATGCTATCTCGGTAAGGGTAGAAAATAGTCTTATTTAGGTAGGGAAGATATCTCTTAGACTGCCTATTCCCTTGTTCCCAAAAATATCACAATCGCATCAGTCTTCTATTGCCCCTATTCTTATTCCTGAGAAAAACATGCAACCTGTTGCATCAACATCCTACTCTCCAGTGCCACAAAAATAAGACGAGTTGAATATCCTGATTAGAAATTTATTAAATAAAGTCATATCATTAGAAAAACAACAAGTGGGAGCCTATAGAGGAATTTCTAATTAGGTGTACAACTAAAATAATCAGCCTTGGTAGAATCAATATAAAAACCAAAGATACGTTCCCAACCAGTGGAATGATAGATGGCATGCTAACGCACATCTTACCTTGCAATTTGTTCCTCTTACACCCTCTCTTTCAACACCTAACATAATTCAAGCACTTTTTCTAGTTTAGAACAATTTGGCATAGGATTTGGAGTGGTTTTCCCTTGCAATAGGCCTCATAGTCAATATCACTATGCTAATATTGTGTGCACCCAAGCCGACATGATCCAAAATTATCTAACATGTGATCCTTCAACAAGTGCTCCAAAAAAAAATCAAGGAAGGATAGAAGCTCCTTGAGAGGTAAACTTGTTGTTCTTCGATTACGAGGACTTCGTGTGATCAACCAAGCCATATAGGATGTAAGTAGACATGTGCACAAGTTGCGAAAAACACAAGATAAAAGAAGAGAATGTTGGAGTCTGGTGTGCAAGTCACAATTCTAGTAACACAAGTAGACCAGCAAAAATATGTAGCCAAGGCATCCAGTGGTAAAAGCACTCAATTCGCTCCATAAGAGGTTGGACAAAAGCTCAATCAAAAGTGGTTTTACCCCTCCTTTGGTAGGTCAAGCCTCAACTTAAGCTAAAGAACCTGTTTTTATTGCTTGAGCGATCGAAAGGATGTCATTGTACCCAAAATGCACGAAATAGGGGTATTCCATTTAGAATCGTGCACTAGATGAAGAAGACAAATATAAATGTCATAATGTGGGATACCCTGACCATTCCATCTTAGCACGACTTTGCATGAAGCTCTGGCATAACTCCCACATGTTGATCCAACCATTCAAAACCCGCATGCTTCTATGAACATCTTCCAAGAAGGGTAAAATCAAGTGAGTAATTTTTTTAAAACCACTGCCCTTATATATGTCTTTGATCATAGGTAAACACCTAGTGCATAATTGCATGATAGAATTAGGCACTAGTACTTTTTCATGCCTAAGAATATTTCTCATGTCTTAGGTCTTAATTATAGCCCCTTGACAAAAGGATTCTTACAACTTGATGGTTCAACTATAATTACCTTAGGAATCATCAATGATCTTGATTTGACCCTTCATGCATGTCCAAGTTTAACAATTACTCAAGATGTGTCAATCATTGACTTACCTCCTTTTTTTTCCCTATGTCTATCAAGATAATTTACTACAAAAGTGGGTGGTTACTTGTCTTTTGATTGGTCTCATATGTTACTCAAGACAAGGTATGGTACTCGGTTTACCATACAAGCTGAGCCAATATTTTCCTATCATGTAGATTCATATGTCCCATCCCCTCTCCAAGCCAACTATTTAATCCAAGAACAAGCTTCAGTTCTTGAAGAGCATCCTCTTCCACCTTCTATTCCTAATCTAGTACTTGATGAGTGGGCGAGAGGCACCATAAATTTGACCCATATGTTGAAGAACTAGAAGCCTATGAAACTGGGCTTGGTACTTACTACATTCTTGAAGAAGAAGTTGTGTTGTCACGCACGCTCAAGAAATACCAAGTTGAACCTAGTCTATGGAAGTTATAATTTGATGGATCTAGAAGTAGAAACAACGCGGGAGAGTAGGAGTTTTTCTCATTTCTCCTAAGGATGAGAAATTATTCTTCACGCATAGGTTGCAATTTACATGTTCTAACAATGTGGTAGAATATGAAGCATTAGTGCATGGCCTTCTTATTGTTGAAAAGAAAGGGATTAAGGCAACTGCAGATCTTTGGGGACACAAAATTGGTTATCCATCAGTTACCAAAAATTAGAGGAAAATAATAAGATCCTCAAATATTTTAAGCATAGAGTTTGGACGTATTTGAGATATTCGATGCTTGGAATCTATAGGTGGTGCCAGGAAAAATGAACAAGGAAGCTAATCAAATGACCGCACTCGGTTCATAGTTCTCTCCTGTTGAGAAATTTTTTAAAGGAAACACTCAACACATTGATATGGTGATCGGACCATCCATTCCGCATAACAATACCAGCTGATAAGTGTTTAACAGTGACATGCAGATCATCCAGATCATTCAAAATGAAGTTGATTTATCATCAAGTATGCAAGATGACTTGTATGACAGCTATGGTGACCAAGTGATTCGACTAAAGTCAAAAAATCTTCCTAAATGGTTGGTCACCTTAGAACAAATGTTTATCCTTAATGATGAGTTCAAGGGTGAAGAAGAAAAGTATATGTGTGGCGTGCATGAATATTTCTCCCTAGTCACTATTGCATGGAGGAAGGAGTTGTTTCTCAATAAGAATTGTGCATGAAATGAAAACAAGACCTTCATCTCTCTCTATCAAAAATACAGTGATATCTTTTCATGTGAGTATGAAGACCTCAAATGTTTTGATCCAAGTGTTTCTCAACACTCCATTGATCTTGATCCTAGTATCAAGATCGTCCATCGTGTGCAATAAAGAGCCAATCAATCCAAAGATAGAGCCCATCATGAGAAAGGAATTATCCAAACTCATTGAGGCTAAATTTATTTTCCCATCAAGTATTCTACTTCGATCACAAATATAGTTCTAGTGCACAAGAAGAACAAAGTGAAATTAGACTTTGTGTTGAGTTCGGAGATTTGAAAAAGGCATCTCTCAAGGATCATTATCCTTTGCCTTCAATGGAGCAGACTTTGGCCAAGCATACAAATTTTCAATGTTAGACGGGTATTCGGTTTCAATCGGATCATGTTCAAGGAAGAGGATCAATTCAAAATAGTTTTTAAAACCAAATGGGGATCATATGCTTATTATAATATTCCCTTTGGTCTCACAAACGCAGAGCACTACATTTCAGCATGGTATGGATATTGCCTTCAAAGGTTACATCAATGATTTCATCTTGGTTTACCTTGATGACATAATTTTAGTCTCAAAGCAAAGCGCAGATCGATGGCACACCTTGAGAAATTATTTAAGAGATGTAGAAAATTTGGGGTATCTCGTTAACCCTAGGAAGTGTAATTTTTGTAGTGGTGTAAGGAAAGCTCTTAGAACATGTTATTTCAAAGGATGGCATTGTAATTGATCCCGAGTGCATTTCAGCCATCCCGACTCTTTCCCCATCGACACACAAGAAATCCCTATAGTAATTTCTTGGTGAGATCAATTTTGTTAGGAATTTTATCCCTAACTTTGCAGGACTAGTTTAGCCCATTACCCTTATGCTCAAGAAGGACATAGCCTTCAGATGGAAAATATGAGGAAGAGAAAGATTCAACATAATCAAGAAATAAATTGCTTACACACCAACACTCATCAGCCTGGATTATTCAAAGGATTTCATATTTTATGCTTATGGCAGACTCGATACTAGTGTTGTTTTTATCCTAACACAACAAAATGAACAAGGATTGGAATAACCAAAGGGGCTTTCTTTAGCCGAGATGCTAAAGGATTATGAATTAAGACACGTCACATAGAAAGTAGGTCTTCATCATCATGTGTGTGCTCAAGAAATTCAAAATTATCCTTGCCAAAAATCATATTAAGGTGTTATTCTCCCAATCTTCTATCAGATACTTCATTGTGGGAGTAGAAATCAATGAGAAGAGAGCACGATGGGTGACCAAAATCATAGAATAAGATGTGACTATAAGAGCCACAAAAATGGTCAAAGGTAGTGCGCTCTACAAGGATATTGCTTGAAGATGTATATAATGAATCGAGACTTCATTATTTCTAGATGAAGGTCTCCCTCGCATAGAACTTGAGTAAAATATAGATCCTAGTGCACATGACTAGATGAATGAAATGATCACATTCCTTTCTCGAGGGTGTATACCCTCATGGTTTGAAAAAAATAAAAGAGAAGACATCTAAGGTTATAATCTATCCCTTATGTTTTTATTGATGGAATTATCTTCAAGAAAAATCTTGATGGTGTGTTGTTAAGATGTATCAATGACACACAGAATGAAAATGTGTTAGCAGAATTTCATGATGGATTCTCTAGTGGACACTTTTCTACCAAAACTACAGCAATAAATATCATGACAGGAATATTATGGCCTACCCTATTTGCAGATGCACACAAATGGGTCATAAAATGCAAAGAATGTGCTTTCTTTATAGGAAAGAAAATATTAGCAGTGCTTCCCCTCCGACCAATTTAAGTGGATAATCCTTTTACACAATGAGGTCTCAACTTCATAAGCATGATCAATCCACCTTCAAGCATTGGACACAAGTGGGTGTTGATAGTTACAGATTACTTTACCAGGATGGACATGGAAGTTTTATCACTCAAATAATCAACCGAGTCAATCATCCTTGACTTTCTCGAAGGTTTAGTCACAAGGTTTTGTGTTCCTCAAACCATTATCTCTGATAATGCAAAATCCTTCCTTGGTATTAAAATCATTGATTGGGTGTTAGATCTGGGTATCTACTTAAAGACCTCTTCCAACTATTACCCTCATGGAAATGGTCTCGAAAGAATAAAAAAAAAGAACCTCATCAGAATCATGAAATGCACAATGAATATCAGCCAGATACTATGGCATATAAAGGTCTCACGCATGCTCTGGGTAGATATAATCATAGTCAAAAAGGCAATAGGAAATTCTCCTTACAATCTTGTCTATGGAAAAGAGGCTACCCTTCCTTTGACACTAGAGTTTAACTCATTGGCACTTTCCCAACAACTACCATTTGAAGGTGTAGACCAGAGATAAATTAAAATGGTAGAATTGGTTAATCTTGAAGAGTTAAGGAACTATGTCATGATCAAGTTAGAAAAACACCAGTTCAAGAAACAAAGAAATGGTTTAACATAAAGGCTAGGCCCCAATCTTTCAAATTTGGGGAATTTTTATTTAAATGAGATTTTTAAAGAGCTAAACCAAGGTGTCATTCAAAGTTTGATGCACTTTGGAGTGGCTCATACATCATCATTTCGTGCAAAGAGGCTAATTGTTTTTATTTAACTCATCTTGATGGAGGTGTGTTGTAAATCTCAGTAAATGGGATCTATCTCAAACCTCCCATTAATTTTGATACATCATTTTGTATATATTAGAATAATTTCAATTCCTCTAAGTATGTTGTGCAAACATTGTTTGTTAGTACATATTTCTTTCCTCTCACGTGTTTCCCACACGCCTCATATGTTGCTTCCAGGATGCCTATCTTCTTCTGGTAATTTCCAATAGCTTATAGGATTTAGAATAGAGTCAAGAAATGATCCTTCAAGTGACTTCAGGGGTAGTTCTTCAAAGTTACAAATCAGAATTTCATGATTACATAGTAGACTCCATGCCCAATGGATGCTCTAGGCTACTAATCTCCTTCATCTAGCAAGTAGATGGCCCCAAAATTCACCAAAAATGTTATCCAAATAACTCTCCTAGTTATTTTGATAACTTGTATACACTTTCTGACTCTGAGTTATTCATTGTATGGTCATGCGCACTCAAAGATTCACTTGGCACATTTCCTTGGGTACCATTTCCTCACACACCCCCTTATTTTCCTCATACACCCTTGTGTACCTCCCCTTCTCCCCTTCATTTTCCTTTTCCTCTTTATTTCACTCCTCTCGTGCATGCATCTTCTACGTGTCCACCTTCTTCCTAACAAATTTTCACCCACATGCACGTGCCTCACATTTGCTTCAATAATACAACTCCCTCACCTTCTCGCACGCCTTGCATCATCTTGTAATGGTTGTTCCTTGATCATGCTTTCTCTTCTCAATAGTTTTCCTCATTTACCTACGTGCATTGTGTGTGTCTTCCTTATACCTTCTTCCCGTGCCCTTTTCTTATGCATGTGTATCTTTGCACCTCCTTTGTGCCTTTCTATGCCAAGTCATCCTCTAACATGCCCGAGTGTGCCACACACAACTAGTTAACGCATGCCAACAGAGAGTTGGATACTTGAAACAAATCAATGAGTAACACATGGAAAAACGATAGGAACATTTACACAATTTGCCATAGTTTCAGCCAATCCAGATGCACCATGTGTTTTGTGTGCACCAACAAATCTAAAAATATCGATAATCGTATCTTTTGTTATAGAGCTCCAAACGGCACTTGCTGGACTTGTCGGATAGGCGATGACGTAGGCTACAGTGTTAGACATTCAAATTCAAATACTTGGTGGATCTAGTTGGTGAGAAATGGGAAAACATATTGCTAAGCATTAATGAGAAGAGCTTATTTCTCCAACCACTGATTTGATATGATCCACCCTACTTCCTTTTCCTATGGAAGTGCATTTGACAAATTTTCCGGTGGATTTAGGACATTGAATGCTTCTTTTTGGTGGTTGTATTTCAAATTCATATTTTCCCTCCTTCTCTTCTTCTTCCATGGATTCATCTATAAATGTAAGAGCTAGGCTCATTTTTAATTTTGGATATTTTTGGATCTTTATGCACCTTGCTAAGGACTCCATATTTTTGTATTCTGAGTTGCAAACCTCTAGATCTCGGCTCTTGCATTTGGACATCGACCTCTTTCACCATTGTAACATATATGTGCATTTCTTGAAGTAATAACAAAGATCATTTTGTGACTATGCTCATCTAATGTGTTTGTATTCATGTTTCTTGCTTTTTCTTTACATTTCATGCATGTTGTTTTATTCCACATCCTTGCATCTCCTTAATTAGTTTTGTTCCGTGAAAGTAATCTAGTAAATACATTTTAAGTTGTGCTACATGTGCATAGCCTTCTTTCATGCATTTCCCTTCATTTTTGCTCAGAACATATAGGTTTCATCCCTCGTTTCTGGTGCTATCACCTTTTAGTGTAGTTTCCTTTCATGTTATCCTTCTATCTTTGGTCCCTTGGCATTATTATCTTAGTTTCCCTTTCAACACTAGGAGTAACAATAGCAATAGAACTAGATAGAGGAACCAGACCTTCTCCGGAGATCCATCCCAAGTGCGCAAGGTCCCACAACTTGGGGAAAACTCCATTATTGTCACAAAAAAATTGTTTCTTCAAAATTTGAGATGTGGGTATTGGTTTTACAACCAATAGATATTATTGTAGCATGATTTGTATTGATTTAATCTAATCATACCCCAAGCAAAGTTATATTGCGAAGGGTTAATTGATGATTTTTCCACCGATCATAGATATACACCCCGATAAATAAAATTGATTATCATAAGATGATCTAGAATGATCATGAGGATTACCATTAAATGGTGATATTGTTAAATTATTTTATTTAGTTGTTAAGATTATATCAAACATTTTCTGAATGTTTTCCTTTTTTACTATTTTTCCAATTTTATATTGTTTTTATATTTTTGAACATATTTAAATGTTTTGAATTTTCAAAAACATATTTGATTTTTTTATTTTGTGAACATATTCAAATTTTTTAATTTTTGAATGTTTTTTTTATTTTTGAAATATTTGACTATTTTTGTATTTTTGAAAAATATTTGAATGTTTTTGTATTTTGACTTGGTAAAGGGTGCACTATCTAAATCATGTTCAAATAATTGTAAACATTTCATTCCATTGGAAAAATGTAGATGATAAAGTGATAGGATTTCTCACTCCATGCAACTAGGAATATGTGAGGGATTACCACCAAGAGATAAGAAGGATGTGAGAACTAGGAGAATAATGATATGAAAATGAAGATGATGGATGCCAAGACATAAGGTGTAACAATGGTCCATTCAGAAAATGTGACTCATCTCCAGTCAATATTTTATAACCAATTCCAAGATGATTTCACTTTATAGATTTTAACTAGACTTAGATCCATTAATGGCCTATTGTTTGACAAGATCTAATTGAAGCAATTGTTGTCTCTCTTAACATGAGCAACTTCTTGGGATTTGTATGATGAAGTAATTTTTATTCATATTTTCTAAAGGATTTATTTTGTTTGATTTTTTATAAATGACCCCAAAATATTGTCCCATGCCACCAAGTAGAAGTGATATCTCAACACCGAAGATAAAATTTAGGTAAGGATACTTTCCTCCTTTCCTAGTCTCACACTACTAGTAAGAAGTATGGGCTCATCACTAAAGACTGTGAAGGAAGAAAGGTGTAATGATTCATATTTTTGTATTTTAGATTAATTTTTCCTTGCATGTTTATATTTCTCTTATTGGGAAGGAAATTGTTTCCCCAAAATCATCTTCATGTGATTATTAGGATACAAGTGTTTAACACCGTAGACCGAGATGAACGGTAAAAAGGTTTATGTAAAGAAGTTAGTGCTTTCACTTAAATAGAGATTATTTGAAAGGAGGAGTTTTCATCAATTAAATTTGAGACAAAACTATGGGTAAGAAGCTCTGGAATGATAGAAACCATAACAAGGATGAGGTACACAATTCCCAATAGAAACAATATTAACTTGTGTCTTATAGGTGAAGAATGAAAATAGATGATAATGATATAATAGAGAAATTTATCAATGGAAGAAATGATTAAGACTTTTTAAAAAATGAATTAACTATACAACTGGCCTTCCCTAGTGTGGAGAGTTCCCGTGGAAGAAGTCCATGTTTAGTAAAGTTTCATGGTCCTGATTTACAAGACTTAGGTAGATGAGGTCCAAGTCCAATTCAATGGAGTGTATAAAAGGATCTTTAATATGTTCATGATTTGATGGTACTAATTTATGAGACTTGGGTGGATGATATCCAATTTAATAGAGTGTATCAAAATATTTAATATTAGATGAGTCCTAATGTACGAGACATGGGAAGAGAAGGTCCAAGTCAACGGATTGAATCCTAATATCTGATGAGTCTTGTTATATAAGGCTTTGCAAGATGAGAGGTCCAAGATGAAGTAAATCCTAATAATTGATGAGTCTTGATTTATGAGGCTTGGGTGGACAAGGTCCAAGTCAACAGGATGAATCAAAATATTCAATGAGTATTGATTTACAAGACTTGGTTGGACAAGGTCCAAGTGAACGGAGAGAATCATAAAATTCAATGAGTTCTAATTTATGATACTTGGGTGGACGAGGTCCAAGTCAGTTAGTTAAATTAAAATATTTTATGAGTCCTATTATACAGGACTTGGGTGGATGAGGTCTAATTCAATAGAGTGAATGGATAAATTTTTATGAGATCAAAAAACTATGTGATGTTAGAGGCAATTTGTAGATGTGGAAAATACATTAAAAATCATATTCACCCATAAGTGGAATGATTCAAGGAGTGAAGTATTGATCCCTAGATGTGCATCTAAGGAACTTTATATTTTATAGAGAGTAAATATTTAATGTGTCTCCTTTCGGCATTAGATTAATTTTTTTGATGATAGATTTGAAATTAAAGTGCAAAATGGTTGTGTGATGATTCCTTGAGGAATACACACCAAATGGAGTGCACACATATGAATGTCTTCACATATAGATATCATCATTGAGTGATTAATAATGTTCAGTAAAACATAAGAAGACTCTACATCGGATAACTATTGTGAAACATTATTAAATTAAATATTGATCATTAGAGGTATTATGTACATAGAAGGTTGTATTTTGGAAAGTTTCCAAACTTGTTGTTGTTCCTTGACAACAAAACTAAGGATGTCAAGTGTAGGATCTAGCATTGAAAGGATAAAATAAAACTCAACAATTCCTAATGATTTACCCTCTTCTTTAGAATATTCATTTATGTCATGGATTGGAAATGATTCTTGAATCAGGCTTAAGTAATTTTTCAACATTTGAAGAGAGTTGTCTAAAACACTTTAAATTTCCAATTGCACCAATAGAAGAACATCCAAAAGAGAGATTGATTGGTTTTTTTATAGACCATTTACCCTCTTCATCTTGATTTTGTTAAGTTTCATCATTTGAAAGGTTTTGGAAAACATTTACCTCATCATTATAAGTTGAGGTTGTTGACATGTTTTTGATTTTGATAGCTTCATTGTTGATTTATATTATGATGAATTTGTTGTCAATTAATTCTTAGACGTCTTGATAGAGATTTGAATAATAATTTTTAGCATGGCCTTAAATTTTGTTGTATTCACAATATTCCAATTCTTATACCATTTAAGCATGGGTTACCCTTTATAGAAGGGTTTTATGACAGATATTTTATCATTTTATCCTCTTCCGATAATTGAAGAAAGACACTAGAGATACTTTCTCCAAGGGTTGTAAACTAATTTTTACTTTGTGTGGAGTAGTGTTAGGTGTATATTTAATAAATGAAATGATGGAATTGAAATCAGCATGTTTTTAATGTTGACCATGTTCAAGAGTTTTGTTATTCATACCATGTTTGGGGAATGGATTGGAAAACACCTTTATATTATCATTGGTTGCTTTATTTAGTTTTAGGTCTTTGACCACTATGTCTCCATTATCAATGAGGTATTAGATGTAATGGAAAAGTTGTGTGTATTTATATTTTTAATGGACATCAACGAGATGAAAATTTCAATATGTATTAGGTCGATACCAAGATGGCTTAGGTTCCCCTTTGATAAAGTGTTTTATGATAAGGTAAATGACCATATTTGAACTTTCTCGGTTGTCGCAAGATGCTAGAAAGGGACTCTCCTAGGGGTGTGAATTTTATTCATTTGTTATCACAAGGAGGAGGAACCTCTTTACATGGAATAGTGATGGCTTGATTTAATTTGTTTTATTTTAGGTTATTGTTTTGAATGTTGTGCACATTTTGATTATCTTTGACACCATCATTAACAACATTGAGGTTTTGATTGGAATACTTAGGTTTATCATGATGAGTTTTATTATTGTTATGTTTGTACCCATTATCTTTGGAATGAGGCTTGATCAAGCCTTTTGCAATGAGGGCCTTTTCTAATTGAGTCCCTTTTTAATGACTTCCTCAAAACTATTAAAGAAATGTATCTATATGTGAAAGGAAAAATCATTTTTAAGGTTTGGTATGAAGATACCGACCAATCATGTTTTAGGAATCAAACATGGGAACTGAATTGTAATTCCTCTCCATCACTATAAGAATGGTGTAAAGTTTCCATTTGGTCATTATTTTTGTTAGGAATATTCATTTATTAGAGCTCCATTTGGTTAGTAAAGAATAATTTAATTATAGAATGATTTGTTACGTGAGTAAAACAAACTTGCAATAGGGAAGAGTTACTTCCTATAATCTAGGAGATTTTACTCCTATATAATTTTAATATGTTGGGTGAATGAATAAAAATATATTTTGTGTTTCTACTATGTAAAACTGGTGTGTTTGTTAGATTTTGTATCGAGAAAAAATCTTTTGATTGCCAAGGGTAAATTCAATTTGCTTGATTGCCCTGTAAATGAGAATCTAAGATTTTGCATGAGCAATTATTTTAGAATATGATAGTCATTCTCCTTATTGTCTAGATTTATACAAATTTATTAGAAATCATATTATTGTCTTCCTTATTTGAGTAATCAATCTTTGTGTGGATATTTTATCTATCACTTGAACATTGAGAGGGTCACCTTAGCACATGGCATGCTGAATCGAAGCAAAATTTCTCTTTCACAACCTGTAGATAATTAATCACATAACTTACCAATTTGTGCATGACCACATTTGCATCGTTCCTCTTGGTTCATAATGTGAACACAATAGTGTAATTGATATATGCATGCATTATATGGCACATCCATGTGATGTTATAACCCACAAGTCCACTCAAATCTCACGTTATCAAATTCCAAGTTCTAAAGCATGGCCTCATAGATCTGGAGATTCAATTTTTAGTCTATTTTGTAGCACAATACTCATGAAAATCTAAGTCCATGATCCATTCAGTCATGTTTCTTTCAATTATTCTACTTGTGAATTCTAAGAAAAACCTTCCTTCAATATACATTGGGATCACTTAATTTGTTTCATAGATCTTTACGAGTCATGTTGATCTTGAGCTCTCGTATCAATCCATTGATAAATCAAGCTATATATTCAAGTGCTTCTAGAGATTCATGAGAAATATTCTACGTTTGCAATAAACAAGCATCTATTTTTCTTCCATGAGATGTGCCACATATTTTGAAGATCAAGATGGTGAGGATGAATACTATGAATCTCTTCAACATTGCAGATGGGTTGATGAAGTCGTGCTCCCTATATCAAGTCGTGTTGTTATGGAGATAAATACATGCCAATTGTGCATCAAGTGTAAGTCTAAGTTTGTATTATATATCTAGATCTAAAGTGATGATCATGGTCATTTGAAAAGTAAATTTTTCAAATGTTTAAGTCTTGGTTTAGTTGTTTTTTGATCAATATAGTTATTGATCAATACGTGTATTGTCATTAACTTTATATGTTCTAAAAAGTAATTAAATATTACTTTTTATGAGATAGTTTATTTAGAGTCATTGTGTCTTAAGGAAATTATTATTTGTTTTAGTGTTCAAAAATGATAAAGTGTCAAGTTTTAATAGTTTAAGTTGTATTGTTATTTTGGTCAATTATAGTCATCTTTTGAAGTTAAAAATTGTAAAAATAAAACAAATTTATATTATGGACGCATTTTTGGTGTTACTCGACATCCGAAAAATAAATGATTTCACATTATGGGGGAATAATAAAAAATGTGGGAATTATCGAGCTTCATATCCATATCTCGCTTAGTTAGTAGCATCATTTACTTGGAGGATGGAGGCATCGAAGGTTAGAGTCAAATCGGTGACCTCTCGTCAGTCACCTATGACAGGGCCACATCAAGGTTTGGTGGCAAATTTTGTTATGTGTTTCATTTTGATGTTTTTGTTTTGTATGGTTTTGGATGTTGGAAAATAGTTGTGTTGGATTTCAAATGACTATCATTGATCCCCTACCTAACATGATCCTCTAATAGTCATAATTTATTAGAATATGGTCTCGCTTGTGAATAATTCCATTGACAATGTTGACCATGTGCGGAAGATCTAGTCATTTGTATGTCTTCGATACAGTTTGCTTCTCAGTGTTCATGTGTGGAAATTTCACATTTTGGAGGGGGAAACATGACACCAATGTTCTATTTCCATTATGTTCCTAAAATGACTAAATTCAAAGGAAACTTCCAGTGGTAGTGGTAGTTTCCTATGTTGTTCAAGATCGAGTGGAAGTGATCAACAATAGTGACTGCAATTAAGAACATTGTGATTCTTATAGGAAGTAATGTGAAATATCTTTCTTGTATATTTTCTATTGTATAGTATTGTAATAAGTGAATTTTGATTCCTATATTCTTCCTTTATGTATAAGCACTTGAAGAAAAGCACTAGACTAAGTCAATTCATGGATCTTAAAAGGGTTTGTCGGAGGGATTTATAAAACCACATGATGTGGACAGCTGATGGGGCCTGTTCACATCAAGGTTTGTGGTAATCCTATTTAAAACCATTTAAGGAGAGAGCCTTTATTTTGATCAAGATCGTGATTCACATTGTAGGACATGTTTCACAGGAGTGATCATACTATAGTTGAGAGTGTGTATGTTTTCCTACCATTTTTTCACTAATGAGGGGAATGCTAGGAATATTCATTTATTAGTGCTCCATTTGGTTAGTAAAGAATAGGTTAATTAGAGAATGAGTTGTTACGTAACAACAGACTTTCAATAGAGAAGAGTTGTTATAGGAATTGTTATAGCATCCCTATAATCTAGGAGATGTTACTGCTATATAATTGTAATATGTTGGGTGAATTAATAACAAATATATTTTTTGTTTCTATTGTGTAAAACTGGTGTGTCTTTTAGAGTTTTGCATTACACAAATCCATCATTGTTATTTGTGAGTCAAGGTTAAGGGAAAATTGTTTGATGAACTTTTGCAAGAAATCCATGAAAGTGGTTATCGATCCCGAGAAGGTGTAAGAACCAATATAATACTTTTACTCATAGACTTATATGAAAGATGTGCAATAGAAATATATCATTGTATACCTCTTCTTGGCATGTCATGAAAAAGTATTTAAAATTCTTTTTGGATCATTTTTTCCCTTATATTTTTAGAATTTGGGCATCTCAAAAGATCTCATGAAGGGTATACATAATATGTCCTTATCAAAATGATAAGTACATAATTCATCAAAATTGAATTGTTTACATTTTTACATACTCGATATTGTATCCTTCATCATTTTTCATTTTTAAGAAAATGATGAATTAGTTTGTTGGATTTTGTCAAGTTTTGAATTGTTTAGATTGGTTTTACGTTGTCTTTTGCGAGAATGTGTTTTGTATGTACCATAACTTTTCCTCTTTGATTATTTATCGTTGGTATCAATAGTGACTTTAGAATATATTAGATCCAATTGATTTGTTATTGCATTGACTTGATTAATCAAGGCCCAATTTGTCTTAGAGGTCGAAGCACTAGATTTTCCTTTTTCATCAGCACTCATTTTACTTGGTTCATCATCATCATGTTTATTCCATTCAGGTTGTGTATTATTTTTGGATTGGGTTGACTTCGTATATTTTTCAAAATGTCACCGTCAAAATTTGAAGGTAGTTTTGCTCAAATTGTGAGGAGATGGAGTAAAAATTGGTCTTTATTTTGTCTCAAAAGGTTTCGACTTGTGATTTTTCTTCGAAAGAGATGTTATTTAGTTGGCTCTCAAGTTGATTTTCATCTTTTTCTTCGAGATAACATGGAAATGATTTTTGTTTTGTCTTCCAAAGAGACTATAATCTTAGTGTCTTGTTCCCACCATTTTTGAAAGAGGGGAGGAATGAAGAAAAGTGTGATTGAACACTCAACCCTTAGCAAAGTGAATGCTAATATGGAAGATATTTAAGATGAAATTTTCTCAACTCTTAACAAGGTGAATTTTAAGATGGAAGAGATTTAGCAATGAATTTAATGATAACTCGACCCTTAGAAAAATGAATGCTAATATGGAAGAGGGATTTTATCGATTTTTCAATCCTTATCAAAGTAGATGTTAAGGTGGGAGAGAATTGGGAAATGAAGACTAATTACTCAACCCTTAGAAAAGTGAATGCTAATATAGAAGAGTTTTGCGATGAAGATCGATATGCTCTACTCTTAGCAAAGTGAATGTTAAGATAATAGAGGGTGAAAATGTTGATTTCTCAACCCTTAGCAAAGTGAATGCTAATATAAAAGTTAGTTGAGAATGTTTACTCAAAACTTAACAAAGTGAATGTTAAGATGGAAGAGAATGGGAAACATGATTAATGTGCTCGAATCTTAGCAAAGTGAATGTTAAGATAGAAGAGGTTTAGCGATGAAAAGGGAATAGTAAAATATAAAAAATATGAATGTTAAACTAATACGTTGTGAAATGATGATGCCTACAATTTAACAAATTGAATGTTAAATTTGTAGACATAGGATGGGTGAGTGCTTAGATTTTAACAATTTCTATATTAAACTAAAAGACGTAGGAGAATGATAAGAAATAAGATTATAATGGTGTTTAATTTTGATAAATTAAATATCAAGATGTTAAGACTTATATTGAGAATGAAGGCTCTCAAGTGCGGATGTGGGTATCCATAACTTAAGGGTTAAATTTAATGTGAATATGTTGCTTAAACTTTTGGTGAGGAATCCAAATATTTAAGGCTAAGGTAAAAATGAACTTGAGATGAAAAATCCAAATGAAGGATATTTGGAGGATTTGAAAAGAGATGATGATGGAGAGTGTATGATATGAGTGTGGAACAAAAAATCACTAATACGTACAAAAATATTAAAATGATGTTTATGGAAGGAGGGCTTCTAAACTTAAGTTGGCTTGGTTAAGAAGTGGATTCCTAGAAAGTAGTTATCTCCCTAATTGCAAAAAGACTACCCAAGGTATTGTTGTATACTATTGCTAGTTGTCAACTTTACTTTACCCCACTTAATGCGACAAGTCATATTTTACGCCACTCAAAGGATCAAATTAGGGTTGCCACTATGGATAATTTTGACTCTAATCCTCACAATTTTACACAAGTCATATAGGTGGGGATCCTATTTCATCAAAAAGTTCCCTCAAGGTGCCAACTACTTTGGGGTTCTTTTGGTACTCCTTACAATTATTTTCTAGCCCCTAGAAATGAACTTCCCACAGTTGTAGTCGAAGGGGGAATAAACTCATCTCCGAAAAAAAAATTAAGTAAGTATCCACGAACAAGGAAACCTACAGATTATTAGTTTTTAAAATGATATTCATAAATATATTTTTACAAACAAAGGGGTTGGAATTTTTCCTATTGTAAACACACGATGGAAAACACAAAAAATAAACCCATGTTTCTGATTTACAAGATCTCTTATAAAAGTGTGGGAAAAGAGCATACGCATGAGCTCATCTAGACTAGATTCACAAAAGTGACTTCTCGAAATGAAATAAAATCTAACAAAAAGATTTAATTTTTGTCACAAGATTCCTTAAAAACAAGTTAATGTTAAAAGTGACTTAGAGTGTCCTAGTTAGCTTAGTTAATATAATTTCATCAAAAATTCATGAGCACCTAATTTCTAAATAAACCACAATTAATTAGAAAGCTAATTAATTAATTAAAAATAAAATTAAATGTTAGTATATAAATAATACACTAATAGCTAACCTAATGTTACATTTTTAACCTAATTTTTAACTTTCAAAATCAAAAACTCTAAAATCTAAGTTTTTGTTGGAAAATGGGTTGGGCTCGGGGTTTTGCACGTATGAAGGGTGGATGGTTTTCGGTCTTAACATGTAATGAGTTGGAGGAGAGTTGACATTGCACTCAACTTAGATACAAAGACAAGGGATGGTGAAGTGCGGTGAGGGTAGGGGACCATGAGTGTGGCGAGAAAATCAATAGATTATGAGGATGCGACTTGGGCTCGTGGAGATGAATGCATATCGGGAAATTAGGTCAATAAGGGTATTGGCATGGGGGTTACGAGTCAAATAAAGACATATTGGCTTAGAGGGGTCGATGTAGGGTCAAGGGGATTGAGTAACTTGGTAGGAGTGGAAGCAAGTTGTAAGCGGATTGGGTGAGTACAAGGAGAACTCGAGAAGGATACTCGGTTATCTTGGCATAGCGAGATACAAATGGAGAGGAGGGTCAATTATATGCATGGTGGATGCAAGATCAATTTGGGTGTGGGTTTGAGCTTAGTGGAGATGTGAAGTGGGAGGATGATCTCACCAAGGTTGAATGACACAGGAGCTCATAGGCGATTCAACCAAGAGGTCGAGCCAACTCATGAGGGGATTTTTGAGATGGAATCTCAATGTGGGATGTAAATAAATAGGGATCAAGCCAGCTTGGGTAGATAGGTTGTAGCACAGGGGAGCTCAGGATGATCTCAAGAAGCTCGGAGGAGTTGAATCAAGAAGCATCTTAGGATAGTGCAATGCATATAGGGAAGATGAACTCGGTAGGGGAGTAAATAGCTTGGGTGAGCTTGGTAGTGGACAAACCTCTAAATTAGAAATTTCTAATAAATTTAACTATAACTAAACTAATAAATGTAATGGTAAAAACCTATAATTTGGGGGAATTTTTTTTTTTTTTTAATATTTTAAATCTGATTTGCCCTTTCGATTGCTTCCTATTGGTATCCAAATTGATACTCCTGCGATGGTTGAGCAACATCACAAAACTGGCAAGATGCTTAGAGACAAAATCATGATATAAATCATTTTGTAGCCGGGGAGGGGGTTTAGCTGACTCTTTGTCACTCAGGCGTAGGAGAAATGGATATCACCTTACTAAGGGTTTGATCTACCCTCACTACTTTAGTTTGCCTTCAACCAGAGTGAGAGGACCCGTTCTCTAACTCCGTGTTGGTGAATGATATCAAGTTATCCTTCTTTGCATAATTTTCATGAAAAACTTGAGAAAATATGATCAATACAACACAATATAACTCTCACGAGTTTTCACACTAGAGATTTGAGATGTTTCCTGGAAAAGGTTTGGGTTACTAAAGACAATAATTGAAACCTGATTGTCTCTACATATTTTGGCAGTGAAATTTGTTAAATCTTTGTGGATACACAGTACAAATAGGGGTAGTTCATATAGGATTTATCATTTGAGAAGTGTTTGGTGGGAAGTTAAAAAATATAAAGTTGATTATACTATATATTTGAGAGCCTTTACAAATATTGGAACACTCATAGAAAAAATGCTTCAAAATATCCAAAATATTCCTTCAACCAGAAGGTTTGTATCAATGGAGGCCCAAATATGCATGATTTCATAAACTATTTAATAATTCAACACAAAGGCTCATGTTAAAGACTTAATTAAACATTGGAAATCCCTGATTAGTCATGCCTAAGATACACTCATAGGATAACAAACAATATTTGTCAACACAATGAAAGTAAAGTGATTTTAAATTGTTTATTTCATTACAAGATGAAATCTCTCCTCACAATGAAATTACAAATGCCACAATACTACCACATGGATAAGATCTTGTGTGATTCAGAGGGATTTTAACATAAGATTGCAATAGGAACATGAAAAACTATTTGAAAACATTCTGAAATAAAAGAAAACACAATTATGCTCATGATCAACACAAATTCATTCAAGGTTCACTAGATTCATCAGTAGGGGAGAGTTTCTTCAACAATCTCAGATCTTGTCAATGGTTGTACACTTGCAACCATCTTGACATGACTAAATCTACAAACACAGGGAAATAAACAAGTTTCTCATACGGTCTCTTGAGAAAATGGTTTTTCTCAAACTTTCTCGAAAATTAACCCCCTTCTACAAGAGTATTCTCATTGCATTTATACAATTTCACTCACTCACTCATCCCAAATTTCCCCCAAAATTCTAAATATTCAAGAGAATATTCCTCTTTACAACATACCATTTAATCATGTTTATTCCCTTGAAAATATCTTACTTTCTATTGCTAGGTGGATAAATCATGAACTAATCATGTTTCTCAGTTCCTCAACTATGACTGGGATGCCATGTCATAACTTTTGATAGTCTTTTTAATCATTCTTTTATTTTTTTGTGTAAGAAATACCCTTTTAATAATTCTCAGGTGGCTCCATATGGCTTGATCTGACAAGCAATCCTTTTCACCTTTGAGAATACACCTTGAGGAATAGATACCTACATTCATGCCTCTCATAAATGAGTGTCCTTGCATGGATTATACCACATATCGTGTTGCGAGTCCAAGTCGTTCAAGTATAAAGAGGAACCAGCAAAATCCTCCATGTGTCTCCTTGGCACAATTGTAAAGGTGAAGTCCAGAGGTAGGTTCCCAAATGAGCGCGGGCCCTCCACGTGTTCAGAACCCGAGAGAGTTACATCAATCGCTGAAAATTCTGAGCATGGGAAGGTCTAGCGGAAGCTTCCATGTGTCTGTTCGGCGTAACTTCAAATATGAAGTCTAGAGGTGGGACCTCAAATGAGTGTAGGCTCTCCACATGCCTTGGGCCCAATAAATTTACCTCAGCCATTGAAAAATTCTCAGCATAAAGAGGATCCAACGAAAAGCCTCCACATTTCTCTTCAACGCACTTTTGATATGGTGCCCAAAATCGGAGACCCCAAATAAGCGCGGGCTCTCCACGTGTCTTGGGCCCAAAAACGTTGTATCGACCGTTGAAAATTTTTAAGAACCAATGGAAGGTCCCACGTGTCTAGGGTCAGAGAAAGTTACATCGACTACTTGAAAATCCTAATAATGGGAAGATCTAGCAAAACCTCCACGTGTCTCTTCGGTGCACTTTTGATATGGTTCCCAAAAGCAGAGACCCCAAACAAGTGCGGACTCTCCACATGTCTCGAGCCCGGAAAAGTTTTACTAGTAATTGAAAAATTTTAAGAACTAGTGGAAGGTGCCACGTGCCTAGGGTCCAAGAAATTTGCATCGGCCTCCTAAAACTTCTAAGCATGGGAAGATCCAACAAAAACCTCCATGTGTCTCTTCGGCACTCTTTCAAAAATAAAATTCGTAAGGGCTTCCTAAACAGGGCATGGGCCCTCCACATTTCTTGGGCCCAAGAAATTCACTTCAGCCATTAAGAAGTCTCAGTATAAAGAGGAGCCAACAGAATCCTCCACGTGTCTCCTTGGCACAACTCCAAAGGTAAGACCCAGAGGCGGATCCTCAAATGAGCGCAGGCCCTCCATGTGTCCTTTTGCATGGGTCTTAGGCATTTACCTTATACTTTCAAGCCCTTTACCATAATACATCAAAATATCAAATAGACCCACCATGCCACATCTAATCAGAAAATACCACGTATCCATAGATGTTGGGATAAGATTTATAGAGGAGACACAATCATGGAAGATGCCCAACAACAAAAATTTTCCCCGCAAAGAGAAGACTGTAAATAATACCAAGACTCAATGTGATCCATGACCCAAGGAAAGGACTAACAATGGCAACTAAATGAGGGAGAAATTTTTCACGCATCCATATAGGGAGACAGAAAATACTTCTAACCATGCAGACTAAGAAATTTTAAATGAAAAGGGGTGAGATTACAATTGAGCACCAACACCGGCTCCGACTTCGGTGATGGGCACTCCCAATGAGTGCCACAAGAACAACATAACAAACCATGTGCCAAAAATCCATTGGGAAATGGATTCAAGAACAATCTTGTAAAGTAGAAAAAAATTCCAACCTCCCAAGAACAAACTAAGAAACCGACAAAAACGCCGCCAAGGACTAGGATGAACCAAACCAAAAATGTAGAAATGAAAAAGAACAAAAAGACTGTACACTATAATGATGTGTACCTTGATTCTGAGAAATCAATCAAGGAAATGTTTCAAGTGCCTACCATTAACAAGAAACTCAAGCAATTCCCCATCTATATCTTTTAGGAAGAAGGTATGCTCGTCGATCCTAATATCAATAGAATAAGGGCCCATCCATAATGCGTCAAACTTTCCATGTTTTCCCTTATCCTCATGTCTGCTATCCCATAGTAGCACCAAATCTCCTACACTAAAAACCCTTGGGGTAACCTTTTTGTCAAACAATTTCTTCATTTTCTCCCTAAACTTCACATGTCTTTGATGGGATTCCCTTCTCTCTTCATCTAGTTCAACAATTTGATTGATTTGTGCATCATAGGGACTAACCTCTTGGTCCTCCAACTGTCGATGAATTGATATGAAGATAATTGCATATGCGGGGAATTAGATCTTGTGTTCCATACAACAAACTTCAATTGCTCACCCCACTTTCTTTTATTTATCTCCAAAGTTCTTCTGATTATTTTCAATAAATTTTTGTTACTCGACTCAGCCTATCCATTACCTTGGGGATTATAATTGGATGCATATGCTAAATTTATCCCATACTCCTAACACATAACCACCAAAGGTTTAGCTTGAAAGCTCATGGCATTATCAGTAATTATTTTGGCAGGTACTCCAAACCTGTAAATGATATAATTCAAAATGAAATCCATGACAATTTGGTGGGTTTCCTTCTTAGTGGGGATTTCCTCCACCCATTTGGTGAAGTAATCAGTGGCCACCAATATCCACTTATGGCCTACACTTGAAGAATCTAAAATATCACAACTGAAGTCTATTCCCCACTCCTTAAAAGGAGCTTCAATTGACACTGGCTGCAAAGGGAGGGATCCTGAAGCTTTCAATCTTCCTGAAAAACATTGACATCTCTCACACTTTCTTACCAAAAAATTTATATCCTTAAAAAGTGTTGTACACCAGTAACCAACTCTTAAGATCTTATAGGTTGTTACTCTCCCAGTGAAATGCCCCCCACAAACTCCTCTATGGAAATCAATAATTAATTTTTGGGCTTTGTCCTCGCAATACACATTAATAGAATTCCCTCAGATTTTTCCAAGCTAACCCATAATCAGTGATGATGTACTTGTGGGAGGATAACTTCTCTCTTTTGATTCTTGCTTAAATACTCAGGGCACTGTAGATGTTTGAGATAAAAATAGTATCCTTGTACCATTCATAATTTGTCAATTTCTTAATAATATTCAATCTTTCTTCTTCAACCTCATTTATCTCAATTGTTTGCAAGTTTCTTTCTATCATTAGCTTTGTCAGGCCCAAACCTCTGACCAATTTTTTATTTTGGATGTCCATATCATATTCTTGTAACTTATTTACCCATCGACATATTTTATTGGAAATTTCCATCTCTGAAAGGATATCCTTGACCATAGTATGAGGGACATAAGCTATGAATTTAGAACTTAAAATATATGGTCTAAAGATCTTTGTGGCTCTGACCAAAACAAAGGCCTATTTCTCCTTGATAGTATACTTTTATTCTTCCCTTGTAATTTTTATAAAGAAAGCAATTGGCCTTTCAGCTCCTTCATCATACTTTTGTAACAAGACAGATGTAATGGTATTCTCTGAAGTAAAGGAAAACATTTAGAAATCCTTTTTATAATCAGGAGCTACTAAAATAGGGGCATTCTTCAATTCTTCCTTAATCCCAGTAAAGTCTTGAATAGATGTTTCTTCCCATTTGATACTCTGATCTTTCTTCAACATACTAGTGATTGGGATAGTCAATTTGGAAAAGTTGGAAATAAATCTCCTAATAAAATTTATTTTCCCAAAAAGGACTGAATTCCCTTTTTGGTTCTTGGAATAGGAACTTTACTAATGGCTTCCACTCTCTCGGATCAATCATGACCCCTTATTTTGACACAATATGTCCAAGAAGCTTTTCCTTTTGAACCCCAAAATGGAACTTCTTGGGATTCAATGATATACCATATTCCCTACATCTTAACAACATCTTTTCTAAATGTTGCAGGTGATCACTTATTTTCCTTGAAAAAATTGTCACATCATCCTATACACGGCAATGAAATCATTTATATATCCATTGCTCTTTGAAATGTGGCTCCAACATTCATCAAGCCAAATGACATTCTGACATACACATAGGTTCCCCATGGAGTGGTGAAAGCGGTTTTGATTCTCTCTGACTACTTCACAACCACTTGGTTATACCTAGAGAAACCATCCAAAGTGGATAACAACTCAAAACTAGTAACCAATTGCAACATGTTATCCATATTTGGCAAGGGATAGTTGTCCTTGATTGATGCCTTATTTAAATTTCTGAAGTCAACACACAATCTTATATCCCCATTTTTCTTTCGAACAGGTACCAGTTTGCTACCCATGAGGAGTATCTTGTAGGCTATATAATTCCTCCATCCCTTAAATTTTTCAACTCTTCTTGCATTTTTGAGGAAAGGAGGGGATTAATTGGTCTTTGTTTCTGCCTAAATGGCTTGGCATTGGCTTCTAAGGGTATTTCATGCTAAAAAGGTCTTCCCTATATGCCTTCAATTCTAAATACGACCATGCCAAGCAATCCTAGTACTTTTTAATAATTGGATATATGATTTCTTTTCTTCTTTACTCAAATTGCTGCCTAACCATATTTTTTGAGGTTTATCTTTTGTGCCTAGGTTATGTTCCTCAACATCCCTTGAGGATGACATGTGTCTATTAATAATGCAATCAAGCATTATCAAAATTTGATTCCAGTGCAACCAAACCTCTGGGAATAGTATTAGTTTTCAATTGGATAATGTCTTTACCAAACAGGGTCTCTTTTCCATCATTTACACAAACCATTGGTTCCTAGTCCATACTTTGATTGGCAAATTCTCCTTTATTCTATAGAAACCTTTGGACCTGAGCATCATCTTCAAAAACCTATCAATGCTTGATATTATCAAGGATAGACGACTGGTCAATATTTCAATATCATATTCACAATAGGGGGATATTGTACAGTTCTCAAACCTTGATCCTAACACTGCCAAATTTTCTACTATAATATTGTACTTCCTATCATGGTGTGTTATATTGAAAGAGTCAAACATTTCAATGAAGTCCCAAACTGCATGCTTGTATTGCTTCATTCTTTGACTCTTTGTAGCATACAACTTTCTGACTTGTTTGACTATTAACTCTGAATCTCCTTTAACAATAATGTCTCTAACACCATACTTCCATGCAATCCTTAAACCCAAGAGTAGTGCTTCATACTCAGCAATATTGTTTGTGCACTCAAAATTGAGTTTAAAAAAATTAAACTCCTCTTGGCTTGGAGATATCAAGACAACACCAACGCCATTACCAGATCTAGAACAAGCCCCATCAAACATCAAGGTCCAAGGAGAACCAACCTACTCAGGATATTCACACTCATCAATTTTATGCTCCTTACAATCAGCATAGCCCATAAAGTTATCAACATTGACATCTATGTACAATACTTCATAAGAAGCATTGTTAGGGTCCTCAATGATATGCAACATTTTCTTCTCACCGTACAACTTCACAAGGTTCCCCTCACTAGTATGGTTTCATATGACATGTCCATTTGTACACTTCCACCCACACTAGCTACCCATTTTCTAGACAATAACATCCCCCACTTGGCAGGACAGTCCACAATAACCACATTCATGGTTAAGCATTTTCCTAGATAAGCTACTAGTTGCACTACCATTCCTTTGACATATCCAATTACTGGCACTTCTCTTGAATCCATAGTAGTACATTTCCCAAAAGTTGTTGTTACCTTGATATTTAACTCATTCATTACCTCAAGAGGCATTACATTACATGAGGCTCCTGAATCAAACATGCAATTATGTACCAGCCTATCTTTAATAATCAAAGTGGTAAAAAATGGATCGACATCCAACTAAGATTCAACTAGAGAAGTTCCCAAATATACCTCAGATGATTCACCCAGTTCCTCCAATGCTTGTGGTATTTTTGATTCTGCAATAATAGGAGGAATCTCTACATTATTAACACTTTTTCTCGAGTAATCTTTTCTTCCTTAAATCCCAAATATTTGAATGCCCTTTTCCTATGCTCAGGGATCCTGAGTAACTCAACAATGGGAACAATAACCTTGATCTAACTCAATATTTTGGCTATGTCACAAGGAATATATTTGGGTAGGACAATATTAGGAGGAATATTCACAGTTTCATCTGATAGTATAGGATTTTTCAAAGTCTAGGCATGGGTAGGAGTACAGGTTTTATTTGGGGTAATTAGGAATTTACTAGATGTATCTTTCTTAGGGGTTTCCTTTGGGATATTGGTAAGAACTAGAACTTTTGGATTGGTTTGTGGACCTCCCCCTTTGACAACCTTACTTCTAGTGTTATATTATTTCTCCTGAGAAACTACTGCATTCATCAACAATTGTCTGTTCTCTTCGAACGGATCCATCCATCATACTTTTTAATCATCAAGGCCCTTAAGTATTAAAAATCATGATTAGGTAGATCAAATGCTTGCACCATATCAATTTAAAAAGTATTAATAGGAGGAAGAGGTAATACCTAGTGAACACAATCCTAGAAGTTTTCAACAGTTTTGGCACTTATCAATTCAGTTGAGTTTGCCCCTGCCGTGAGTTTGCAAGGCATTCCATCATGCACACATCATCATACGTCTCATCATCATCTACTTCCTCAACTTCTTGATCTACATCACATGGGGAGTGTGGTAAGAAACACCTATCATTTGCCTCCTCCATAATAGTAACCCCAGAAAGTCAAAGGATCAGGAACCAATTTATTCTCCCTGGTTGAGGTGTTTATTACCTAATCCCATGAGCCCTTTCCCTCTGTCATTTGGTCTGTGATAACCTCTAGGATGATTTCCAAATCTCTCCTGACCATGTGGCTTGTGCTGACCCTAGGAACTTTGTCCTATCCATTTTTCTCTCTGGCCAGTTTATAGGATATCTCTTTAACTGCTCTAGCCAAAGTTTTTACAACCTCTTCCAAATCCATAGATTTGTTTGATTGAGGCCTCTCTCGGATTGATTAACTTGACACCCTCTCTCTTAGGAGGCTTTCCAATTACTTTGATGTTATTTTCTATTTGTAAGGCCATGGTGAAATCCTGCCTCAATGTTCCCAAGTTCTTATCTCTCAAGTAATAAGCAGCCTTTTTATCAAAAGCATTAGAATATTTTATCAAACATGACTCATCACTTGGCCTTAGGATTATAGGTAGCCTATTCAAGGTCTTATTGAACCGAGTATTGAAATCATGGATAGATTCATTTGGATTTTTCTTTATATTTTCAAATTCAAATAAAAGGAACCTAGGATCTTTCTTATCTCCATATTGCAATCTAAAGGCATTTTTCATCTTGGTCCATGAATCTATTGAATTATCTAGTAAATCCTTGTACCAGTCACATGCATCCTCCTCAAGAGTATGAATAAATAGTTTTATATACATGTCTTCAAACTCAATTTCAAAATCTTCCATCATATTGACAAAGATTCTTAAATGGTGGTCACCAGTGATGGCATTATTCCCTTGAAATTTTGGAAACCTATTTCTGACATCTTGTGGCACCATATTAGGATATCCATCCATACCTCTGAAATTTATAGGTCCAAAAGTATTGACGAAAAAAGGAGGTCTAGGTGGAGGTGAGCCATATTTCCTTGAGGAGGTGATCTTATAGGAGAATCAAAATGATAAGGGACAAGGGGTCTCTAGGGCACAGGAGTATAACTCTCAAAGTAAATATCCTCTAATGACTCAATTTCTTGGAAAACCTTATCAACCTTGGAAAAAATAGGGGAAAACTAAGAGGCATGCTTTTCAGACACAAATGATGGCCCCTCTCTAGTTGGAGAACTCAAATTTATATAAATATTACTTATTTCGAATCACTTGAAGACGTATGGTAATATTCAACCACATATTGATCACCTTTCAAAACTGATATCTCCTTTTTTGATTCTTGATTTCCAACAACTTTCCAGACTTGTTTTCCTTCTAAATTTGCTTTTCCTAGTTCTGGAAATAACTTTTTAGTAGGATCCTTGGTGAAGAAAGACTTCTTCCCTCCAGCTTTGCAAATATCAATGAAAAATTTCACTTGACATAGGTTAAGACACTAGTAATCATCAAAATTTCAATTCAACACGGAGTCGCCACTAAGGATTTTCACCTTAGTTGTGTAGATGCACTATAAGTAACTTGCCAAGTGTCTATCAATGCTTAATTTCTGCAAAGATTAACATATCCGACCTTCCTTTACCCACATTTATCACTATTGATGCAAATTTAGTGTAATAACCACTAGAAAATGGAAATACTACACAATGAACTTGTAATCTTGCACAAATCTCAACAAAGGATGATGTTTAAACAACTTATTTGTACTTAAACCATGTAAGAAACATTACCAAGGTCGGTATGTGTACGCATTTGTAAAAATAGTCCCCGGAAATGGCACCACTTCAGTGTTGTTGATGCACAAATAGGTCTCGATGTTCAAATAATCCTCTATAATTCAAATAGTCTCCGGAAATAGTGCCACTTCAAGTGTTTTTACTACACAAATAGGTCCCGCCTTCAAATAATCCTCTACAATTCAAATAGTCCTCGGCAACAGTACCACTTCGGGTGTTGTTGCCACACAAATAGGTCCCGGTGTTCAAATAATCCTCTATAATTCAAATAATCCCCGGAAATGGTGCCACTTTGGTGTTTTTTCCTAACAAATAGGTCCTAGTGCTCAAATAATACTCTACGATTCAAATAGTCCCTGGCAACGATGCCACTTCGGTGTTGGTATCCAAATTTATTCTCCTACGAAGTGTCGAAAGAATCATGAAACTAGCATGATGCTTAGAGACAAACAAATCATGATATAAGATATTTTCTATCCGGGAAGGGATTCACTAACTCTTTATCACTCAAGTGTTGGAGAAATGGATATCACCTTACTAAGGGTTTGATCTACCCTCACTACTTTAGGTTGTGCCTTCAACTAGGGTGAGAGGACCCATTCTGTAACCCGTGTTGGTGAAGGATATCAAGAGATCCTTCTTTGCACAATTTTCATGAAAACCTTGAGAAAATATGATCAATACAACACAATCTAACTCTCACGATTTGTCACACTAGAGACTAGAGATTTTTCATGGATAAGGTTTGGGTTACTAAAGACAAAAGAATTGAAACCTAATTGTCTCTACATATTTTGACAAAGTGAAATTTGTTAAATCTTTATGGATACATAGTACAAACAGGGGTAGTTCATGTAGGATTTATCATTTGAGAAGTTTTTGGTGGGAAGTTAAGCAAGATAAAGTTTATTATACCAGATATTTGAGAGCCTTTACAAATATTGGAACACTCATAAATAAAATGCTTCAAAATAGCCAAAATATTCCTTCAACCAGAAGGTGTGTATCAATGGAGGCCTAGAGATGCACGATTTCATACACTCTTCAAGAATTCAACACAAAGGCTCATGTTAAAGACTCAATTAAACATTGGAAATCCCTGATTAGTCACGCCTAAGATACACTCATAGGCTAACAAACAATCTTTGTCAACATAGTGAAAGTAAAGTGATTTTAAATTGTTTATTTCATTACAAGATGAAATATCTCCTCACAATGAAATTACAAATGCCACAATACTACCACATGGATAAGATCTTGTGTGATTCAAAGGGATTTTAACATAAGATTGCAATAGGAACATGAAAAACTATTTGAAAACATTCTGAAATAAAAGCAAACACAATTATGCTCATGATCAACACAAATTCATTCAAGGTTCACTAGATTCATCAACAAGGGAGATTTTCTTCAACAATCTCAGAGCTTGTCAATGGTTGTACACTTGCAACCATCTTGACATGACTAAATCTACAAACACAAGGAAATAAATAGGTTTCTCATATGGTCTCTTGGGAAAATGGTTTTTCTCAAACTTTCTCAAAAAAATTAACCCCCTTCTTGCAAGAGTATTCTCATTGCATTTATACAATTTCACTTGCTCACTCCTCCCAAATTTTCCCCCAAAATTCTAAATCTTAAAGATAATATTCCTCTTTACAACATACCATTTAATCATGTTTATTCCCTTGAAAAATATTAATTTCTATTTTTAGGTGGATAAATCATGAACTGGTCACGTTTCTCAGTTCCTTAACTATGACTAGGATGCCATGTCATAAATTTTGACAGTAATTTTAATCATTCTTTTATTTTTTTGTGTAATAAATCCCTTTTTAATAATTCTTAGGTGGCTCCATATGGCTTGATCTAACAAGAAATCCTTTTCACCTTTGAGAATACACCTTCAGGAATAGATACCTACATTCATGCCTCTCAGAAATGAGTGTCCTTGTATGGATTATACCACATATTTGCACTGTGAGTCCAAGTTGGCCAAGTGTAAAGAGGAGCCAGAAGAATCCTCCATGTGTCTCCTTGGCAAAATTATAAAGGTGAAGTCTAGAGGTAGGTTCCCAAATGAGCATGGGCCCTCCATGTGTTCAGAACCCGAGAGAGTTGTATCGGTCGCTGATAAATCCAAGCATGGGAAGGTCTAGCGGAAGCTTCCATGTGTTTGTTCGGCGCAACTTCAAAGATGAATTTTAGAGGCGGGACCTCAAACATGCACAGGATCTCCACGTGCCCTATGCCCAAGAAAGTTTTCTTGGCCATTGAAAAATTCTCAGTATAAAGAGGAGCTAGCGAGAAGCCTCCACGTGTCTCTTCGGTGCACTTTTGATATGGTTCCCAAAATTAGAGACCCCAAACAAGCGCGGGCTCTCCATGTGTCTCAGGCCCAAAAAATTTGTACCAGTCATTGAAAAAGTTTAAGAACCAGTAGAAGGTGTCACGTGCCTAGGGTCCAAAAAAGTTGCATCGGCCACTTGAAAATTCTAAGCATGGGAAGATCCAAAGAAAAACCTCCACATGTCTCTTCGGTGCACTTTTTATATGGTGCCCAAAAGTGGAGACCCCAAATAAGCGCGGGCTCTCCACATGTCTCGGGCCCGGAAAATTTGTACCAACCATTTAAAAATTTTGATAACGGTGTGAAGGTGCCACGTGCCAAGGGTCCGAGAAAGTTTCATCGACACTTGAAAAGTCTAAGCATGGGAAGATTCAACTAAAACCTCCACGTGTCTCTTTGGCACTCTTTCAAAAATAAAATTCAAATGCAGTGTCAGAAACAAAGCAGTGGGTCCTCCACGTGTCTAGGGCCTAAGAAAGTTTCTTAGGCCATTAAGAAGTCTCAGTATAAAGAGGATCTAGCAAAAGCATCCACGTGTCTCGTTAGCACAACTCCAAAGGTAAGACCCAGAGGTGGATCCTCAAATGAGCACAGGCCCTCCATGTGTCCTTTTGCGGGTCTTAGGCATTTACCTTATACTTTCAATCCCTTCACCATAATGCATCAAAATATCAAATAGACCCACCACGCCACATCTAATCAGAAAAGAAAACATATTCATGGATGTTGGGACAGGATTTATAGAGGAGAAACAATCATGGAAGACACCCAATAAAAAAATATTTCCCCTGCAGAGAGAAGATCAAATAATACCAAGACTCAATGTGATCCATGACCCAAGGAAAGGACTGACAATGGCAACTAAATGAGGGAGAAATTTTTCATGCATCCATACAGGGAGACAAAAATACTTCTAACCATGCAGACTGAGAAATTTTAAATGAAAATTAGGTGAGATTACAATTGAGCACCAACACTTCCAAAATATAGTAAAATACACTTGCAAAAATACTAGTAAAATATTAAGAACAGTAAAAACAATTTTTTTGTGATTTTTTAAACCCTTATTTCTATTTTTAGATATTTCCAACATGCAAAAAACACTCAAACACAAATGTGAATAAGATAAAATCATGTAAATAAAAGTAATTTATTATCTTTTAATGGGAACAAAAAAATACCACAAATAACGAAATAAACAATAAAACTTCCCATAGTAAAAATTTGAACCAAATAATGCCAATACTGATTTAAAAATTGGACTAAGAGATGATGATAAAATATGAAATCAAGAGTAAAATAGAATGTAGGTTCAAGTCCCATTGGGAATGCTCGAATGTAAGAAGTGAAAAATTAGTAGAAGTGAAAGATAAAAAAAAACACAACAAACCTTTCTCCGATCTCTTCCTTCGCAAACCTCAATGGTAGTTGTTGGATTTTAATGCTGTAAATTAGTCTCTAAATGAAGTAACAATAATGCTATGAGTGAAGATAGACTCAAGGATGCAGATGGAAATATTGGTAAAAGTTGGTCAGTAATTACACAAAGCTTCCAAGGATTGTCCAGAAGTCTCCAACTCTATTTTTACAAAGGATTTTCCTATTATTTATATTTGAAGGAGAAGCCATGAATATTGGATCAAAATTTTAATGGGTTACAAGTTCATAATTATATTTTCTTGAAATATCCATTAGAATTTCTCTGTAGTTACATCTTTGCAAGGGAAATGAATATTTTGATGTTATTCAGAAGGTGGTTTTACATGCAACTTTCTTTCCCCAACCTTTGTAGGATTCTCGTAAGTAGAGTGGAGTGAGGTAGTATGACTTGAGTGACTAGGATAAAGAAGTGGAGTGTGAGTAGAAGGTTGTATAAGAAAATAGATTTATTTTCCAATTTAATTAGCTATGAAGAGGAGTAAATAAGTTATCTAAGGTGTGTGGGAATTAATTTAATTAATCCCAAAGGGTAATATAATTAACTTAATTAATTCTAAGATTTGTGATGTAAAGTATGAATTAATTAATTTAATTAATCAATTCTAAGGAATGTGAATAACTAAGGATAAACCGAAAATAAGTATATATTTTTGGGGTGTTTACACATGATAACACACCTCTCAAAATGACCTTATTATTTAATGGGTCTAAATGAAAATATCGGGGTGTCGAAATAGTCATAATACCTCCTTGGGGAACTCCAATTCTATTATCCTTCGATTTAAATTTTGATTTCACAAATAACGTGGTGGAATATGAATCCCTCATCATGGTTCTTCAAATGGCCACATTTATTGGCATATGAATCCTTGACATAAATAGTGATTTCCATATTTTCATCAATCAAATCAAAGTAATGTATCAATGTACAAATGAAATATTGTGAAAATATAAATCCATCGTTAAAAATATCCTGAATCTCTTTGATCATTATGAAATCCAAATGACTCCACGCTCATCCAATAAATTTATAGACACTATGACATCTCTCACATCCCTCATTCCTTTATCTCCAGATGATTCTAAACTCCTTGTCATTATACAAAAACTTGATCAACCATCTTATACCAACATTGATCTTCCTACTATAAATCATATAGAAGATAACCAATCTAACATTTGGTACACTCAAATATACAACTATCTTTCCAAAAGAAAAATACCCTTGGATCTATCTAGAAATGGTAAGAGGTCCTTCCAACAATGTGCATCCCACTATGTTATATTAGGGGTATCTCAGTACACACCCAATTTTGCACGTGTTACGATATCGAATGGTTTTAAATCCCCAATGATGATTAATATCTTTTCCAAAGCTGCTCGAGTCTTCTTTCCCATTCGCATTGTATATTTGTGGCTTAGTATGCTTTCCTTAGTTATTTCCATGCTTTTCTTGCCTTCCATTATCATTCTGCAGTGTTTTCCTTAGCACTTGACTTTAAGTTACTGGAGAACCGTCATGGTAGTTACACAACCGCCACGGAGGTTACACAATCACCGGTCTTCCTCACCGGTAGTTGCACAACCACTAATATGTGCACATTGGAGGTCTTATGTGTTTTGACCGAGACTTCCTAGGCATGATTTGGACATGTGTTACTTTCTTCTAACTCACCTTTTGTGCATGTTTCTTAGTCAAATTGGTTTTTTGTAGGCTTGATGGATAATTACAAATTTCCTCTTCCTCTTCTATTGTTAATTAAGAGATAACAACCCCTTATTTGAGTGATGTGGCATTCCTTGGTTTTCAAATGGCGTAGACCATTTCACATCCTTTGTTCTATAAAATAAAATCTTCTACCTGAAGCATAGGCCAAAAAATATTTATGAATTATATCGTCATGTTGTCGTAATCTTGCTAGGTAATACACAATCAAGACATTTCTCTTGCATTGTTATTCTCCTACCCGCATTACTACCAGACTACCTATAAGCTACCGTTACTCAAACACTTGTTCACTATTTTTTCTACATTACCCAAAGACATTTCCCTAGATTAATCTGAGAACTAAGTTAGAAAATAAGCTAAGGGGACAATAGAGTAAACTATCACCGGGGTTTGTCACGCTTCTAAAAATTCCAAGTTGGGGATGCACTTGGTTTTCTTCAAGCATTCTTTATTTCATTGGTATGCACAATATGAATAGATTATTTAAATTAATTCAATTCAAATTATTTCAATAGTCAATTCATTATTTTAGCTTCCATTTTTTTTGCATAAAGCTTTTGATGATAGATTGCTTCCCTACCTATCCTTGTGGGTTTGCAAGGGAATTTTGTCTGGAGGAAATCTCATGCATTTGTTTCAAGAAATTTTAATTCCATTTGAATCAAAGAAACTTCATTTAAATCCTTGTTTACTTCTACTGGGTAAGTTTCATGGGAATAAGTTCTTCTGAGAAGCTTTTACTTCTTCCCGTGTCTCTGAGGTGGAACAAAATAATTTTTATATCCATAAATACAAATTAGAAAATGTTTTGTTTTATTAGAGTAGCCTAGATCCACTTTGCACAGGAAAATAATCACACCAAATTATTTTTTTATTTAAGTTGTGTTACAATTATTGTAGAAGTAATTTCCATTTCTTCATATTAATTATATCAATTTATTTTTTTGTTTCCGTAAGCCATAAAATCCAAAAATATTAGATTATTTTAATTATTTTGTTTTATTTGCTGCATTTTCTATTATGTAACTGAAAAGAACAAAAAAATATTAGAATAGATTTATTTTAGACATTTAATTAGTTGTTTCCTTTGTTAATCAGTCATTAAAAACATGTAGGTTTAATTAATTCAAGGAAATTAATTGAATCATTTTGGTTTAAATCTATTTGTTTCTATTTGTTAATTAGGAACATAGTTTAATTAGTAGGAATTAATACATCTCCCCATGTATCCCTAGTTGGCTTAGGATTGACCTTGCCTTCTTGCAGTTTCTTTGTGAGATTGTTGGTTTCTTTGATTTAATAGTTCACATATTTCACATGACCATTCAAGGCCCTCAACAACCAAGAGACGAAGTAAATGATCCCCAAGTCCTCGCAACTAGAAAAATCTTACTTACATACGTACATTTACACGGGCCTTAGAATTTTGGTTTTCCTCGATCGACACCACTTCTACCCACCATCATTTCACAAACTGATAGCCTTAAATGTTGAAGCCGACAATTTTTACGATTTTTGACAGAACCGGCTTAAATGAAACTAGTTCTTGTAATCCACTCATTTCTCCTATCCACGTGACTACTCTTTCACTTCCATAACCTTATGTCCTGAAAATTATACAAGGAAAACATAGGAAAATTCCAATGCCTTCCATAACCTATTGATATCATTTTCCATGAGAGTGATATTGACCACCATTTATGAACTACCATCATTTTAGACAGTTCCATTTCACCCAAGCAGTAAGACAAGCTGTGTTTCCTTAGACAAGTAGATCCCATTAGTACCCATACAGAAATTATATTTCCTTGATTTTTCCTTATTCATATTTTGTGCATTCAGACTTATATAGCTTCCATATAGCCATTTATCTATTCCATTTTGGCTGTCTGGCATGGCCTCGGGAGGTCGTGTGCATCAAAAGGTCAAGTGTTGATTTTCGTGTGTACGAAATTGGTCAACCCGACATGAAGGAATAGTTCCTTTTCATTTCCATTTTTCTACCTTCTTTCATCCATCCTTCTCCTCTCCCATTATTCTATAGGTATTTATATACCCGACGAATATGTTGGGTCAGGAATATTTTTGGCCCATTTTAGGTCTCAAGCATATTCTTACTAAATCGGTATGTAGTAGTCACCTTCACTATCTCGGGTGGTTTGATAACTACTCATCTAATCTACCTTCCCCCCCAAAATTTTTCATCATTCAAGATCGAGGAGATTGATCAACCTAGGTATAGCTCATAACCTAAGCTCTTTGGCTCAAACTGTATGACATTCACATGAGAGTAAGGGTCCAATCCTCGGTTCTTGTTTAGATGACAAATAAGTATGCAATCTGATTCTCTCCCATCTTACCTATTCCAAGACAAGGATATTTTGGCACACTTCACCCGAAGTGAGAAACACTTTAATGTAATAGACCAGTCCTTAGACTAGATACAACAGTATACTGATGGTCTTCTTTAGAACAACTCAAATACTCCTCCTCTAATAGGAAATGTATCCAAAGATGAGTAGCCTCCCAAGGATCATACCATAGTAGGACATCATGTGCCTTTTCTTCCCAACTAGACTCAAAATTCACCTAATCTAAATGCAACACCATCTACGAGCAATGTAATTTCAAAATTGGTGGATAGAGTTAGGGATTTGAGAGCTTTCCTACCTCATCATGCTATGCCTTTTGTAAGACAAGGTAAGATCCCCCACCATGCACAAAAAATTGGTTACGTGCCCTTGGCACATTCACCCCCTCTGGTTTACATGGGTGTCCCTAACCCTGGGGATCTTCTTATTGGATCATGAATGTTAGGTGCCCTCCACAGTGTCAACCGGAAGTGCATTCTTGAATTCCATTCCAACTAGAAATGTGACATTCCCTAGTTTTTTACCTTCTACTCCATACCAAAATAATGTCACCTTGTACCTCCACATATACTCTAAGACACCACAAGGGGATATGTTTCTATTCCCAACTCATATGCTCAACTTGAGGGGTTTCCTTACACCCCTACGAATGTTTATGTTGCACCATATCAGCCTATCATTCCTCCCCACCTCCCCATTAGGGGTCTTCTAAGGTAGAGTCTTATGCATTGGTAACATATGTTGAATACCTCAAGAATCCTCTTTACATAACCATATGAATCGTAATGCTTCCATGACCACTTCCTAACTTGCCAAAATTTAAAGGCGAGGGGGACCCAAATTTTCATATTAAATTTTATGCAACTGTCGTTAGAGAGCTACTCCCATAGGATGTAGTTATAGCTTAAATTTTCCCTAAGACCCTTGAGGGTATTGCTCTTGACTTATACTATAAGATACCATAAGCCTCAATTCATTCCTTCAAGCAAATTGTATCTAACTTTATAAAGGCTTTTGATATGAAAAAACTCTTGCAAATAGGAATCATAGAATTCCTCCACATCATGCAAGAACACAATGATTTCACCATCCATTTTATTTAAAGATGGTGGAAATTCCTCTACTCCTTGGCTAGTGCTACAAACATGGACCAAACAAAGCTTCGTGACTTTTTCCTTCACTCTCTTAACCGAGAGACCAAGAAGGAAGTCCAAAAGTTTCCTCTTAGAATTTACAAGGAGGTTTTAGAGGGTGTTATCTGCATTGACCAAGTGGCGATTGATAGTGGCTAGAATATGTCAGGCTCAAATGGGATATTTTTCAACCCCTCTCAAGGTAATTAAAATTACCTTACCGGTTCAAAAAATAGTAACCAAGGACTTAAAATCCTTAATAAGAATCATGGTGTTACGATGGATGACGTAACTAAACAATCTAAGAAGCTGAACGTTGTCAACACCAAGAATAACATGAATAAGGGTAACAACAATGTGAATTCCAATAATCAAAGGAGTAACAACTTTACTCCTATTAATGTGGTGTAATTTATTTGTCCTCCTCCCCCATCTTAGCAAGTCCAGGCCCAAGTGCCGATTCAATACCCGAGTGGTTATCTGAACCAATACAAAACCAAGGTCAAAAGCCCCTAAACTTTAATTTTAATAACCAATAATAGAACAATAGTAGAAACTATGGACCACAATAGAACAAAAATGAAAGACCCCATGATTAAGATCTTGATCTATACTGTGGTTTCCATAGGGTTATAGGACATGATGCTCATACATGTCGTGATTGTAAAAATATATACAAAGGATTCTAGAGGACCAAAGGTAGATCTTTATAATATGTTCTTGGCTAATCCTATGGATCCAATGAAAAATGATCACATGGGGCCCATTTTCCCTCATAATTCTTACGTTGGGATTTATAGAGACCCTATTCCAACACATCCCAAGAATGGAAAGATTAATCCGCATGGTCCTAAAAATGGGATGCCTATAGGGATTCTCGTAGGGAACAATGATCATGAAGCCTCTACTTCATCAAACCCTTTGGTGGATCCTCCTTTAGATGGTAAGAAAAAAACCAATATTTTAGGTTTGGTGGATCCTCATTACAGATTTGATCAAGACCTTCTCTCACATTTCCTTTTTGGATTTGTTGAATAATTCACCTACGCATTGAGTAGATTTATTAGAAGTATTAGGCCTTGGCCATATAATTCACATCACCCCTCCTCTAGAGGCCCAAGTTAATCACATAGACTTTGATGTCTATCCTTTGGGGCAGCCCGAGATGGATGTTGGTTTCATATTTGACATTAGAAAAATCTCAGCCAATGTTGAGTTGATGGAAAGAGGTGATCTTGCATTATACCTCTAGTTTTGGATCTACAACTATGTTAAGTGTGTAATGATAGATGATGTGACTACCTTCAACATAGTTCCTTTCTCATTTCTTCAGAAGCTATGTTATGGAAAAACTAATTGTTCTTCAACATGAAACACACTAAGAGGCTACGATAACCTCAAGGAAATGTCCATTGGGACTATAATGATTTTGGTTACCCATGTAACAAAGACTATGTTGACTGATTTTTACATTATAGATTAGGAAACTAACTATAATATGATTCTCGGTTAATCTTGGATACACAAACCGAAAGCAATCCCTTGTATGTTGTTCCAAGACGTCGATTCTTACACCTGGGTAAAGTTTTCGTAGCACATGGTGACCCAAAGCCATTTGATATTCATTTGGATAACCTAAAGAATAAGATCAAAGTTTTATTGAGTTCAAGCTCCTAACCAATCATTTGAACAATCCCCAAGACTCAAATCCTAAGTCCCAACTTGTTCTAATGATTGAGCTAAAAAACCCCAAGGCAATTGAAAGGGTTGATTCTAGTGAAATTAAAGTTATTGTAGTATAAATTGTCTCAAATAAAACTACAGCATAGATCGTTAATATTTTGGAGAACAATCTACCTATTGTTCTCACATTCTATTCTCTAAGCATAGGACATGTTCTTGGGATTGGTTCTCTCCCATCTAGTTTCTTTGATGATATCTGCATGGTTAAGGTATCAGAGGTCGAGGAGGAAGATTCTAAAATTGTCAAATGTCTATCTTCCCTAATGGATTCTAGACCCTCAACTATGACAACATGAATTGTTGCTTCAGCGTTGGGGCAAGTGTGATCCTTACTTCTCCAAAGGGAAGGATTATGCCTTTTTCCCTTAGGTTAAACTTTGAATGTACAAATAATTTCATAGAATAAAAGTATATTCTTCTTGGTCTCATTATAGCCAAGAGGATGGGAATTAACAATGTTATAGTTTTAGGTAACTCCTAACTTTTCGTTAATCAAATCTTGGAAGTTTACGAGACCGGAGTGGAGCGATTACATCTTTACAAAATACTCATTCTTAAACTTACTAGAGGTTTTGAATTTGTTTCTTTCAAAGCCATACCTAGAGAGAAAAACCTCTTAACCAATTTAATGGCTACTTCCTCCTCTGGCTTTTTTCGAAGAGAGGGCTTGAAGGAAACTAAGTTTATGGTCTCAATTCGATCTAAACCCTTAGTTTGAAATTTTCCAACCAACCTGATTTTTTCATATGTTGAAGTTGAGGATGAGCTAGCCACTATGGAATTTATGGAGAATGATGAGGTAATCTTAGGATTCCTTAATGCATACATTGATCTTCATCCCACACACCATAAGAGATTATTTTCTCTTAGACCTCACCCTTCCTCCTACTTTGGAGATCACACATTGTATTCTTCCTCATCGGAGGGTCTTGAGATCTATGAGGTAGAGGAAGAGGAGTTAGAACTACCTCCAGCCCCACCTGAATTCGAAGAGGGTAACACCTCTTTGATTGAAGGGACCATAGATATTAATATAGGGATGGAGGAGGAACCTAAGATCTTAAAAATTGGTTCTTCTCTTACTCCAATGAGATAAAAGAACATAAAAAGGTGCTCAAAGAACATTCAAAATAATTCACCTTCAGTTATAAGGAAATGACATGAATCATTCCTGACATGGTAGTTCACAACCTCATCATGAAGCTTGATGCCAAGCCCATGAAGAAAAGTCACAACCCATGAAGAAAAATGTAGCTTTAATGGTCAAGGAATAAGTAATGAATCTTATTTACGTAGGTTTTATTAAATTGGTGGATTATTCCATGTGGGTTTCTAACATCATCCCAGTTCTTAAAAAGAATGAGAAGATTCACATTTGTATCAACTTTAAAGACATCAATAAATAATGTCCTAAGGATGACTTCCCATTTACTTCCATTAATGTCATTATAGATGTAATGGCTATCTTTGAGTTATTATCACTTATGTATGGCTTCTCTAATTAAAATCATATAAGGATCTCTCGAGGATGATCAAACCAAGACTACCTTTATTACTCCTTAGGAGACCTTTTGCTACATAGTCATGTCATTTGGCTTTAAAAATGCCGAATCCACCTACCAACGAGTAATGGCATATATCTTATATGATTTTATCAATAATATTATGAATCTTATATCGATGACCTACTAGCTAGGAAACATTGTGATCACCCCGAGGTGCTCCGCATTATCCTCTCTCGTCTTAGAAAATACAATGTAACATTGAATCCTGAAAAGTGAATATTTGAAGTAACAGGAGGAAAATTACTTTGTTACATCATATCTTCTTAAGCAATTGATGTAGATCCCACAAATATTTGAGCAGTTTTGGAGATGACTCCACCTTCAAATGAATCGAGAATTAGGTATTATTTGGGTAAACTTGGGGAAATTCATAGGTTTATTCTTGATATAACTTATGTCATCCATCCCTTCAATGACTTGCTAAAGAAAGAGTGTAGTAAATATTGGCCTTCTAAATGTCATGAATTGTTTGAGTTGGTCAAATTTTTTCTCATGTCACCACCTACACTCATGCCACCCAAAGTTAACCATCCCCTAATCTTATACTCTTGAGCCACAAAATTTTTGCTAGGTTGCATGTTGGTGCAAAAGAACAATGATAATCATGAACATCTTGTTTATTTCATTAGTCATACTCGTGTTATTACGAGACACGTTATACACAAGTAGAGAAAGAATGCCTTATAATTGTCTTTGCAATAAAAAGGTTAAGGCATTATATGCTTAACCAAGAAATGCAAGTGATCATCATGCTTGACTAGTGTAAACCTTCTTGACTCAAGATACCTTATTCAAAAAGGCTATATGTTTTCTCACATTAATGGGTGAATTATAACTCACCTTCATCAACTAGAATTCCTTCAAAGGAAAAATTATTACTGATTGGTTGGCAGAAAACCCAATAGATTGTGGGGACCTAGTAGACCTAGATTTCCTAATGAGTGTGTATTTTACATAGAAACAAATCCTCCCATTACATCATGTCCATGGTACTATGATATCATTAATCACATTGTGGATCTGTATATCATGAGGGAGAAACCTCACAACAAAGGTGATGGTTACATACCATAACTACCAAGTATGTAATTGTAGAAGAAGTTCTCTATCACATAGCCTTTAACGACATGCTTTTGAGGTGTGTAGATGAAGAAGAATCGGAAAATATCCTCTTTGAAGCTCACAATGGAGTCTGTGGGGGTCAATTCAAAGGACATTTCACCACTCGGAAAATTCATCAGATGGGTTATTTCTGGCCCACCTTAGAGCATGATGTTGTAGAATATGTACGCAAGTGCTATAAATTTCAAGAATTTGTACATGAGATTCGCATCCCTACTCAATCTCTACAACCAATTGTCACACCTTAGCCCTTTTCTACTTAGGGTCTAGATTTTATAGGAAAGTTCTCTCCCTCATCAACACTTGGCCACAACTTCATCATTACGGCCATGAAATATTTTACAAAGTGGGTTGAGGCCATGCCTCTCACTATTGTGCCTAGGTTTGTGATTGATAAGTCATTTTGAATCAAATCATCTATAGGTATGGAGTCCTAAAATTCATTATCTCAAATAATGGAACATATTTTAAGAACAAAGAGCTGTATGAGTTATGTTTTCAATCGAAAATATTGCATCACATAGCCTCTTTATATTATCCTCAAGCCAATGGATAGGATGAGGCAACAAATAAAACATTGAAGTCCATACTCCTCAAAACAGTTAAGGATAATAAACATGACTGGCATTTAAAGTTATTTTTAGCTTTGTAGGCATATAAGACGTCGATACAAATGCCTACAGGGGAAACCCCTTTTTCTTTAGTCTTCGGATGTGAAGTGGTCTTACCACTAGAAATTGAGCTACCTAGCCTCCACATATCTTTGCAAGGAATTTTAGATGAAGATGCATATCAAGAGGAAAAACTTGTTTAATTGGAAACCCTCGATAAAAATATGCTTAATGTTGAGAAGCAACATAAAATGTACGTTGACAGGATGACTTGTTATTATAACAAAAAATTTACGTGTGTGAAATATGTGTAGGTGATCTAGTGCTAAGACTATATAGCCGAATCGACAAAAAAAGTTGGTAAAGGAAGGAAGTTTAGACAAAAGTGGTTAGGTCCATATCGGGTCATGGAGGACTATAAGAATGGCATGTATCGTTTGTGTACCTTATAGGGTGAGGAGTTTGGTGAATCAGTCAATTCACTTCACCTTAAATGTTTATACACATGACTCACTTGCATTTCCACATGTACATTGCTACATCCACTACATATCATTTGCATAGTCATACTTGTAATATTGTGAAATAAGAAACTTATTTTTCAAGAAACTTTCAAAAATTTATAAAATTGGCAAAGCATTTAATCATACCTCTTCAACTATTCATTATATCATCTCTAAAAATACTCAATCTCTTTATCATCCTAGTAGATGAAATGTTTGACATTGATCCTACCAATACCTACACACTTAGTTCTAGTCATATATACTTCTAGCTTAGGTTTTTTTCCCATAGTTTGTACTAAAAGATTCTTGGAGTCACATTTTTCCTTAAAAATCTCTCTTTAACAAAAAACAATCTAAGAGCATTTCATCTAGACTATTTTTTCACCTACTTCAACCCTTGGCAATGATCCCTCACATATTACTAGTTGAGTGGGTTTGAGGCTAGGGGCAAGTATTCCCTCCCAAAAGCACAAATTTTAAGAATAAAAATAAATAAATAAACAAAGAATCAATATAAAACAATTTCATTTTACAAATAATACTACACTTCTTTTCCCCACTAGTCTTTGGCGATGAGTTCATGATACCTATAGGTAGCATGAGGATGGGAAAGGAGGTAAGTTCCATTACTCCCATATTTCTTTTCCTTGGTGATGATCCCATGCTTGCTACTGGTAGCATGAGGTAAGACATAGGGGGTTCTTTCAAATAAATCAATAAGTTAAAAAGCAGCTTGATAAGTAAAAAGTGCTTTGATTTCTTTAAAATCACTGGAAAATGAGTGAGATGTGTATGTATAAGATAATTAATCCTTAAACCCATATTTTCAATTAGGAGGCCATCTATGGGTCTAGATCTAGTTTAACTTGAAAGAAAATGGTATTCTAAATTGGATAGTTAGCTTTGTCTAGAGTTAAGTTGTAGTGTCCTAATTGGTTCTTTGTCAAAACCTTCTTCATATCATTACTTCCATTCATCAAAGTAATACAATTCACACCCTTCTTTTTCTCAGTCTAAGCTAAGCCCTTACATATTATCGATTACGTGGAGTTAAGAATGGAGTGGGTTCATTTCATTATCATATCATTTCATCAAATTTTCCAATAAAAAGAAATACCAAATATTGCTTGAAAACCAAAGATTTAAGTTTGCAATCTATCCTCATATACATCATATATATATATATAAACTAAAAAAGAAATAAATCATTCTTTACACATTTGCATCAACATCATTTATACATGCATTCATAAAAGCATATTAAAAATCATCGGATAATCTACACATCTAAGATGAAGATGAAGCAAGTCATGAACAAGTAAACTCTTAACAAGATATCCAAGCCAAAAATAATCATGTGTATATATATATACATCCATGATAATCAAGTTTGTGTATAATTCCATCATGCTAATAAGTGTGTTTAAACCTCTCGTAATGAGCATAAAATCCAAAAAATTCTATATATGTGTATAAAAATATAACAAAGGAATAAGTCATATAGCCTATCCCTCCCTACAGGATCCAGAAAAAGGAGCAAGATGAGGACTCCTGTTGTGGCTCCTATGATGTGAGTGGGATCCTCCATGAATAGAATGATAAGAATGACCATGAGATGAGGTTTGGGATATTCTATTAGTGGTCTCGGTCCGAGAGTGGCCTCATCGATGTCTCCTCTTAGCTAACCGGAACACATAAGATCAGTCCTCATCTTGATCGAACCTCTCGTAGTCCTGTTAGACCAATGAAAATACATCAATGTGGCATCTGGCCATCTGTGTCTTCTCCACATCTACAAGCAACTCCTCTTATTTCTTCCCCATGGGAAGGAGTAATGTGTCAACTAGGATCCAACGAATAAAATATTTCCATCCATTTGGCAAGTTAGAAAACTTTTTAAAATCCAAAAATTAAGGTAGTGTATAATCCACTAACATTTCTATTCTAAAAGAACCGAGAGAGGAGCTCGATAAGACGGATGATGTAAAAAAAGTAAAGATGAGTATTGATCAAGCGGCCAAGAAGTAGTCCAGCTTTAAGAAGAAAAAGTCTCGGTGTTGTTGTTTCTAGTTAGTTCTTTGCTTTTTAAAATCTTTGATCTGACTTCTCTTATTCAGGTTTTAGTCCTTTTTGTACACACATATAGTCCACTTTCAAAAAACTATTTACATATTAAAAAAACATTTCTATTCTAAATAGTAGAGTGGAGAGAATAGTGTTCACTTACTTGGATCTCCTAGCTTTCAGGATAGATCTAATAGTATTGATGTTAGTGGTGGAGGTGGAGCTCCTACAAGTACCTCCTCTCCTCTAGCCTCCTCTCCTCTAATCTCCCATGAAGCCACTCATTTTCCCACAATGGAGTACTCATCCTATCATCCTTTTATGGGTGAGAAGGTCTCCTCCATGAAAAAATTTTCATTCTCGGCCTTAGCCTTGACCCTCACCGTTATGGAATCCTCTCCATTAGCTCTCTACTTGGTGTCATTGTCATCTTGTCCTCCCTCGTGACCCTCCTCCTTGGTCTCTATCCCTACCATTTCCACCTCCTCCTCCCTTCTATGTGTAGGTGTAGCCTCAATCTATAGAACAACCCCTGGTCTATCCAGATTTGGATCAACCTCTCGGGGTGCCAATCGGGATCCCGGGAATGGTAATGACCCACTTGAGCTTTCCCTTAGGGACAAATCTAGCCTCTTGAATCCCATGATAAATAATAGGATATGTTGGGATGGCATCAATTTAAGGAAACCCAAACTGATGGGGAACCCTCTAAACTAGATGGACCTCAACCCTGGTAGTCATGTCCACTAACTATTTAGTAGTGTTGTATGCTACCACGATAACAGAATCCTCTCCCCATAAGCTAACCATGTCCTGATATGGTTGGGAAATCATGTCATATGTAGTGAGTGTATAAACTGCCTAATGGGACCCCTTTTATGGGGCCATAACTATCCATCTCGAGGCTTTGATACCCCCAAGATCTGCAACCCCAACACCCCTTTGATATGAGATCATCCTCTTGTAAACCCATCCCATAACAAGTGAAGGATGACTTAAGGACCTTCCCACTAGTCTAACAATCCTATAAAGATCATGATAGGTAGTACCAAGTATGTCAATGCATCGGGCATATTTGCAACCATGTTGCTCTATGATCTAGATGATCGAGCCTAAAACTAAAGTAGCTTTTCCCGACCCTTGTCCCCAACCAAAAATGAAGCCAAATTACCAAAGATTTCCTTATGCAAGGTAGGAATAGGGGTGAAGGACACGATAATAATTGTATGCCATGTTTGGCACTAGTATCACGTGTTAATGCATCTCCCATGTATGTGGCCCACTGGCTTGACTTTACCGTAGAAGTAACACTAGATAGTATCAATCTCCTTCCTATGACAAGAACCCCTAGAATCCTATATACATCCTCGAGAGTGATAGTCCACTCTTGTCTAACCCCGTGTAGCCGAAAAGTGTTCTTGTCTACATCCCAATAACTCGATAAATCATATAACAAGTAATCGGCCAACACAAGCATTTGTTTCTCGGGATATCCTCTATATCTCAACCCTATGTAAAGTATCCTCTTAACCTAGGTAAGAATGTCTAATATTGGAGGAAGCCAATCACATTCTCTAGATCTACTCTATTTGATGTATAGGCCCTGCATTCACTAAAACATCAAATCGAAGAAGTTAGAAATATCTCATACATAATAATCTCATCAAAAACATCATAAAACAACACAAAAACCAAAAACATCTTCACACATAGTAATTTTTAGCCTCTACCTCATAAATTATGCAATCACCCCTCTATGCAGAGCAGTGGTTGTGCATCGATCGTCATGGCGGTTGCACAACTTTCCCTCGTGTAAGAGGTGGTTACGTTAGTGCCACCTAAATAGATTAGTGGTCGTGTTAAAAAGGGGCACGTCATACCTTGGGGCCCAAAAACTTCAAAAAAGGACAAAAATGCATCGTTTTTCACAAAATAAAAGACAAAAACACCTAGATGCCTCCCTTCAACATTTTGAATTTTGAATTATTGAAAATAACCCTACCTTAGGTAGTAATTTTCATATTTTTCACATTTTAGGTTAGAAATAAATAAATGCAGATAACTTACCCATCTCTAAGTTTCTCCTCCTCCTTCCGGTTATGCCACCATCATGTCATTGTGCTCTTCAATTTGTCTATACTTGTGCATGAAACCATCACAGGTGATCTAGAGCTCAAAATTATCTAGGTGGGTGAGTGAAAATGATATCTAAAAAAATATCAATTTTGGTTATATATAGCATGTTTTATCTCTATTTTGAGTGTGTGTGTTTTGCAGGGCTAGAGCGTTGGCACAGGTATATTTCTATCGCCACGGACATGGTAAGTCCTCTTATCATTTTATTTTAGTATATTTTGTCAATTCTACATTATATTTGCACTTGATTCATGTTTTCTCTTGCGGTGGCGGAATCTAAAGAATGGCATAACTTCAACACATGGACGTGTCGGGTATTATTTCTAACTCTCTCATTTAGGAATGCCATACTCAGACTCTACATTTTACATCTCTTCATGGCTAAAATGCTTCTCCATTGGGGCAATATATATGCACCCAAGTTTACACATTTTATATTTTCATAACAGTTTTAAATCCCCAATTATGATTAATATATTTTCCAAAGGTTCTCGAGTCTTATTTTCCATTCGCAGTGTATATTTGTAGCTTAGTATGTTTTCCTTATTCATTTTTCATGATTTTCCTACCTTTTATTATCATTCTGAAGTGTTTTTCCTTATCACTTGACTTAAGTTATGGAACCACCATAGTGATTACGCAACCGCTACGGTGGTTACGCAATCACAGTCTTCCCTCACCGGTTTTGTGTAACCATCGGGCAGTTGTCTAACCACTGCGATCTACATAGATAGGTGGTCTTGTGCATTTTAACCAAGACTTCCCAGGCATGATTTGGATGTGTTTTACTTTCTTCTAACTTACCTTTTGTGCACATTTCTTGATCAAATTAGTTTTTTGTAGGATTTATGGATACGTACCAATTTCCTTTTCCTCTTCTATTGATAATTAAGAGATAACTGCTCCTATTTTGAGTGATGTGGCATTACTTGGTTTCCAAATGGCTTAGACCATTTCCTAGACTTTGTTCTATAAAATCCAAGCTTCTACCTGAAGCATAGGCTAAAGATTTTTGTTATGAATTGCACCATCATGTTTTCATAATATTTCTACAAAATACACAATTAAGCCAGTTCTCTTACATTGTTATTCTCCTATCCGCATTACTACTAGACTATTTGTAAGCCACCGCTAGTCTAGCACTTCTTCACTATTTCTTCTACATTACCCAACATAGTTCCTTAGATTCATCTGAGCACTAAGTTGGAAAATAAGATGAGGGGACAATAGAGTAAACCATCACTGGGTTTTTCACAGTTCTACAAATTCTAGGTTGGGGATGTACTTGGTTTTCTTCAAGCTTTCTTGATTTCTTTATTTCATTGGTATGCACAATCTAACTAGAGTATTTAAATCAATTCAATTCAAATTAGTTCAATAGTCAATTCATTACTATAGCGTCCATTTTTTCTACAATGCTTACGGTGATAGATTGCCTTCCTTACTTATCCTGTGGGTTTGCAAGTGAATTTTTCTAGAGGAAAGCTCCTGCATTTTTTAAAGAAATTATAATTCCATTTCAATTAGAAAAATTCATTTAGATCCTTGTTTACTTCTATCAGGGAAGTTTCAGGGGAAGAAGTGATTCTGAGAAGCTTTTACTTCTTCCTTTGTCTTTGAGGTGGAAAAAGGGAATTTTTTAGGTTCACAAATACAACTTAGAAAATATTTTTTTTAGAGTAGCCTAGATCCGCTTTACACATGCAAATAATCACACTAGGTTATTTGTTTGTTTAAGTTCCGTTACTAGTATTATAGAAGTAATTTCCATTTCTTTGCATTTCTTCTTTCAATTTCTTCTGTTGTTTCCAAAAACATAAAATCAAAAAATATTATATTATTTTAATTAGTTTTTTTTATTTACTATATTTTCTATTATTCAATTGAAAAGAACAAAAACATTATAATAGATTTATTTTATGTATTTAATTAGTTGTTTCCTTTGTTAACTAGTCATTGGAAACACGTAGGTTTAATTAATTCAAGGAAAGTAATTGAATCATTTTGGTTTAAATATTTTTGTTTCTATTTGTTAATTAGGAACATAGTTTAATTAGCAGGAATTAATACATCTCCCCATGTATCCCTAGTTGGCTTAGGATCGACCTTGCCTCCTTGTGGATTCTTTGTGAGAATATTGGTTTCTTTGATTTAATAGTTCACACATCCCACATGACCATTCAAGGCCATCAAAACCAAGAGATGAAGTATATTATCCCCGATTCCCACAACTAGACACATCTTACTTGCACACAGACATTGACACGGGCCTTAGAATTTTGGTTTTCCAATCCACACCACTTCCACCTGTCATCATCTCATAGTTGACATCCCCGAACATTGAAGCCAAAGTGTTTACAATTTTTGGGAGGAACTAGCCTAGACAAAACTAGTTCTCGTAATCCACTCATTTTTCTTATCCACACGATTTCTCTCTCACTTCTATGACCTTGTCAGAGATTTCTATGAAGAAAATATAGGACAATTCCCACGCCTTCCATAACTTATTAAGATTATTTTTCGACCACGATATTGACCACCATTTACGCACTACCATCCTTTTAGATCATTCCATCTCACCCACGCAAGTAAGACAAGCTTTTGTTTCCTTAGACGAGAATATTCCATTAGTGCCCATGCTAGACATTAGATTGCTTTATTCTTTCCTTATTCATATTTCACCCATTCACCTTACATATATTCCATATATTCATTTATCTATTTCATTGCGGATGTCCCAAAGATGACCTCGGGAGGTCACGTGTATCGAAGGACATGTTTTGATTCTCAAGTGGACAATATCATTTATAAGAGAGGGTTTAACAACCTTCTCTTTTGTTGTCTTAAATTTCTAGATACTTGCCAAGTTATTCAAGAAGTCCACTTTGGAATATGATAAACAAATCTTGCATATGGGTTACTCTTGGCCTACGCTTAATCAATATTATTGTGACTATGTCAAGAAGTGTATAAAATTTCAACAACACTCCAATATCCCACACATCCCCAGTCATGACCTTCAACCAGCTCAATATTTATGGCCTTTTTCATAATGGGGATTTACTTCATTGACCTCATTAACCCTCGATCATCCCAAAGACATGATTACATCATCCCAACCACTAAATATTTCAAAAAATGGGAGGTAAGTTATACCTATTATCTCCACCAAAGTAGATAAGATCGTGGATTTCATTCATCGTCAAATTATTTGTCATTTTTTAATCCCTTATAAAATCATCATAAACAATAATAAATCATTTTAAAATAATAAAGTTCAAAAAATCTATGAAACCTACAGTATCAAATTAAGCTTCTACACACCATACTATCCATAAGCTAATGACTAAGCCAAAGCATCCAATAAAACCCTCAAAAAAATCCTTACCAAAATTGTTGATCAAGCTAGTAAAGATTAACACCTTCAAATTCCCTTTACATTATGGGCCTATCAAACTAGTATTCAAACTCCTACAAGAGATACCCCTTTCTATTTAGTCTATGGCATTTAATTTGTTCTCTCACTCAAATTCTAGATTCCATCCTCATGTGTTTCTCTTAAATATTTCATCCCCGAGGAAGAATATCATCAAGAACACCTATCACAACTTGAATTGTTAGATGAACACTGACTAACCACCCTCGAACATATCAATATCTATCAAGAACAAATAAAACATGTATATAATAAACATCTCAAAGAACATGAATTTAATATTGGTGATCTTGTCCTTAAATAAAATCAACATTTATCAATTATGGGAAAGATTAAACATGGTAATTTTTATCCAAATTGGCTTAGACCGTACATAATCACTTGCAAATATGGATCTAAGGCATATTGTTTAGTGTATCTTGATGGTAAACCTAAAAGGATCCTCTTAATGCCTCACACTTATGACCCTTCTACTATTAACATATCTACATATAAGACCTTAGTCCAACTAGGATCCTCCACTCTCAAATAAACACTAAAACCCCTTTCTAAGTAATTATTTGTAAGTATGTGGTATCTGTCATACTACACATAGATTATTTTTACCTTAAAGATGCAAGCTTCCCATATTAACTAGCTCATATAATATTAAATAAAACAAAGTTGGAGTAAAACCTTGAACCTCTAAGGAGAGTATAGTTCCTTGTATCGATACGTGCACTCCCAAACATATCTAGAAACTAGATATTGTATCTCATTTCATCTTAAATCAATCAAACAACCTTAAAATGAACTAACCATTGTTAGTTATATGTTACCATCAATTAGGATTGTAAGTGTGCTAATATCAAAATTACAATCACATACATGCCAATGTTCAATCAAATAAATAATCAAACATGTCTCAACCATTATTATATATATATCATCAAGGAAATCAACATCCACACAATATAATCACATCTAAAATCCAACACAATGAACAAATAAATCATCATTAGTTGATCCAAAATGGATCTAGAAGTACCTAATTCTTTGTTTAACTTGTAATATCCTCTCTCTCACACACACATGTAAATTTAGCAAAAGAATGGTTGAGTCAGTTGAAGGTGATCCAGAAAGATTCAAATGACAAGGCAAGAGATTTTTTTCTAAGAAGGGAGTTTGGCACTAATTATGTGGTAATTACGTAGTCCTTATGTAGCAATTAAATAGTGAGTTTATAGTAATTAAAAAAATATAAGGTGAATGATTGCAAAATTTTTACCTTTCCTAATCAATTAGTTTCACTTCCTCCTTCTTTCCTTAGCAAAGAAATTATAAATACCAGTTCATTTATTCATCCAAGTAAGTGATTTGAGTGAATTCAAGTGTGATTAAAATAGGAAGTTGGAATTGTTTTTGTTTTGTTCATAAAAATTTGAGTTCTTTCTTGTTGAGGATTGTAAGCAAGTAATGCAAGTAGAAGGAGCTTGAATCCTTCTTGAAGGTATAAATTTTATATTAAACTTGTATTGTTTTTGAGATTTACATATTGAAGGGAATAAATTGTTTACCCATCTAGAGTTTTCCAACTCGGGTTTTGATATTGTGTTATCCTTATCTTGCATCTTTCCTTTTTAGTATTTTGGGAATAATTGTTACATAATAAACTAGATATTAAGATCTTATTCAAATTTTTCATCAATTATCACAACATAGGATTTTTTTTTTTTTAAAAGAGGCAGTTTACACATCATATTGATATAAGAGTAATTGAGATCAAATTATTTTTGTATGGATATTCAAAGTGGTGAAGGTAACCTCATTCCTTTTGAAGTGGATATTTCCACCATAAATTGGAAGCAGGGAATCGATACATGGCTCATAGAGAAGATGCAGGTGAGACTAGAGAAGAGTGTTTCTACAAGTTGGAGGAGAATGTGGCAAGTATTTCCAAAGATGTGGGAAATATTTCCTTATCTATGGGGAAATTGGAGTCCATCATGGGATTTCTCATGGAGAATCTTGGTATTCCAAAATAGGCACTAGGATGTCATAAAGAATATACTCATGGGTATGAGGAAGAACATCCCCATGAAAACCTTAATCATTCTCCATTAAAAGTGGAGGAAAAGATAAAGATTAAACCTTATGACGAGGATGTGTACTCTAAGAAGATATACCGTTAGCTAGATCAACTCTAGGTATATTTCACTTTGTATCAAATTAATGAGAGTCAACATATTTCATTTGCAAGGTTAAAATTAACCAATTATTCTTTAATTTGGTTTAAAATATATTTTCATTCTTTTATTATTAAGAAGCTTCCTCATATTACTAAGTGGGATGAATTTAAGAGGATAATCAAAAATAAATTCTATCATATTTTTATAAGGAAGAGAGTTCCATGTATCGGAAATATCTCAGGGAAGAAGAAAGGTCAACATGTGTAATAGTACACCAGTGAATTCTAGAAGAAAGTTATCTAGATGGGAAAAGATGTAGTAGACAGAGATATTTTTATGAAGTACATCAATGGACTCCATAGCCACTTAAGGAGACAAGTCCTCTTGGAAAAGCTGGTGAATTTAGATGAGGCTTGTTCTCAAGCACACTATCTAGATATGGACATGAAAAATAGTTCATCTACCTCTCAACATGCATCAAACAAATAAGGTGACACCGAAAAACAAAATAAAGGGAAAGGTAATAATAATGCTACTTGCATTTCTAATAAGGATACTAAATTTCATTGTGGTGGTTGTTATTTTGACACTCATTCTGAGGATAAATGTTGGAAGCTCCACCCATAATTACATCCCTTCAAGAATAAGAAGAATAAAAAGAAGGCCATGACTTCCCTCCAAGGAGAGGAAATATTTTGCGGTGAAGAGGTGGATAAAAAATGTGTTATACCTCCATCCGAAGAGAGGTATGTTTGGGGAGTAATAATGTTGTTTAATAAAATGGGCTTAGTAAGCTTTTTCAAATAAGAATTAAAGTGAATAAAAAAATTGGATGCTCTTTTTTATAGTTGTTCTCAATTTAATTTGGTAAATAAAGAGTTAGTTGATAAGATAAATTTAGAGACTTACAATCATCTGAATCCATATTCATTTGGTTGGGTGAAGAAAGGCGTAGACATCAAGGTTACCAAGTAATGCAAAATTACGTTTGGTATTGATAAGAGGTTTATTGATGAAACTAATTTAGATATTGTTCTTCTTGATGTGTGTGGTGTAGTGTTTGAAAGTCCATACTTGTATATCAGGGATTTCATCTTCATAAGAAGATCCAACTGATACCACTTGGTGAAGGATGGTAAGAGTTACATCATTTCATCATTTTCATTGGACTCAAATATCTCTTTGGTAAGTTCTTGAAGCTAAGTAACTTATTAATTCTATTGGGAAATTTGCATTATATCTTTTGATAGATATGCAAGAAGAGGAGGGTATTGCATCTAAATCCACTTGTAGTATTTTTACTAGCAAAGAACATAAGTAGATGAAAGAGTTGGTTTAGCGGTTCAGGGAAGTTTTCTAAGGGCTTGCAGGCTGCCCCCAATAATGCCAATTGAGCATGAGATACATTTATTACCCAATAGTCTCCTTCCAAACTTGGGATTATACATGTAGTATTTAAAGGATTCCAATGAGGTAAAATAATAGTTGCAGTCTTTGATTAAATAAGGTGTAATCTATCCTAGCACTTCTCCATGTGGTTCTCTTTCTATTTTAGTACCTAAGAAAGATGGCTCATGGATAATGTGTGTTGATTACAGAGCATTAAATTAAAAAAACATAGAAAGAATAGATATTCTCTTCCTTACATTGGTTATTTTTTAGATCGTTTACAGCATGCTAAATATTTTACAAATCTTGACTTGAGATCTAAGTATCACCAAGTACGAGATCAAGGAAGAGGAAATCTAGAAAATAGAATTTAAGACTAGGTAAGGGTTATATAAATGGTTGATTTAACCATTCGGGATATGTAGTTCACCGTATACCTTCGTGAGGTAGATGAATGAGGTAATGATATTATTTATTGATTCCTTTGTCATTGTGTATTTGGATGACATTCTAGTTTTTATAAAAACTTTTGAGGAGCATATTAACCATTTGTGTCAAGTTTTACAACTTTTAAAGGAGAACTAGCCGGTGTTGAATGAGAAGAATTCTAAATTTTATCAACATTCACTTGTCTTTTTGGGGCATGTGGTTGGAGATGGAGAGTAAACAATTAATCTGATGAAGATAAAGGTCACTATGAATTGGCCTAAACCATTAACCTTGACCGAGACTAGGAGTTTTATTGGTGCATGATGTAGCCTAGAATTTACCAAAAATAACCTGACACTGCGGCACATCATTAGCCTAGATTGAGTGTTCACCCGAAGCGCACAAAGGTACCAGTCCCTCCTAGATGTTTTTTTGCAGGATGCAAACATGGTGAAGGGTTAATGCATTCATATCCATAAATAGTATAAACATTCTACAGAGCATATTCTAGATCTAGATCTAAGAGGTAATGGATTCAAGAAATATCCATATGAATTATATCATCCAAGATATAGTTATATTCATGTTTAACACCTTGAATCATTCAATACACTCCATTTATTATAAACATAATAAATCGATGAAGCTTCTTACAATAAGTAATACCATAAGTTCATGTGTGCATCAGTTGGCAAAGATAAGTTCATAATATCTCATATCTAGTCCTCTATACTACATAGATCACTACATATTTATAAGGGTGGGGACTTTCCCTTCACCGCTTACGAATTCCCAAAATAGGTTGCATGCTTAAAATAGCCATGTGCCTTTACAATAATAGACACACATGCAAGTGTGCTAATAATAGATCTCTTCTAGTTAACTAGAAGTAATAATTCTATTACTAACCCAAACATATGCAAAGTGCTTATTAGACACTCTTCAAAAATATCCCTTATATGGCATGAAAGTCTTTATCCGGTTTGTGTTCTCTTCATGTTATCTCCAAAAATAGCTCGTAATCCTGAAAAATGGCTAAGTCCCAAATTTTTCCTTGTCTTTCACACATGTTTCCTTTCCTATTCTTCCACACCTTTGAACGCGCCCTATTCCCATGCGTGAACCTTTTGTGTGCCTTCTGCTAAGTATCATACTTTGTCTGCTCAACATTACCCCACACAAAACTACATTTCCACCCCAAAAATGGTTGCCTCTTGATACTTTTAAAGAATAAAGAATAGGAATGAAAGGAAATTAAAGAATTATTATACAAAGAATGAATTTCACCCTACAACATCCTCTATCTCAACTGGAAGAATTAAATTTGGATACTCCTCTTTGATTTCAGCCTCTAAGGTTTGCCAATCACTTAGTGTGACTTCTACCTTTTCTGGAATATCTAATGCAATAGAGTCTAAATCTTCTTACGCAATCTCTTCCTTCTCATTCTAAAATACTATAACAAGGGTGGAGATTACGGTCACCCATCCTTCCAGAAGATCCATCTTCTACACTATAAGTTTTCCAATTGCATCTAGTCTGTCTTTATGGGGGTCCTAGCTACTATTAGAGCCTCGCACTTTTTCTTTACTAGTGCCAATATCTCTGTGTGCCCCAAAGTCTCATCCTTCATGGCCTTCAGGACTTCATTGTCTTCTACCATGGTCCTGATCCTTATTACTGCCTCTGGAGCTGCACATATATTCAATGTCTAGTCTGCTTTCTTCATCTCCTCCTACAAGGTTTGGAGTAATGCTTCATAAGATGAAATATTTCTAACAATGGAATCCATTGCTCTCTTTACTTCCTTCTCAGGGTCCTTTTGCATTGGCATTTGAACTGGTCCATCCTCAAGCACCAAATCAACTAAGGTACACACATAATGCATAGTCGAAGGGAACTTTTTGGTTACCTTGGACTCCAAGTGCGGTCTTACTTGCAGGACATGATCACCGATATCCTCTACCGTGGTGATGAGAACCCCATTCTTCTCTTTCTATAGGTCCTTATCTCATTTTAGATGCGTTATTTATGCATCTTTAGCTTTGATATCTTATCTTAGTGCTTTAATAGTGGAAGCTTTATCCACATTCATATGCACCACCTCTATAGATACCTTCACCAAAGCATCACTCACCTGTTCATCATACATAACCATGGGTTTGATGGTTATGTTCCTGTTCTCTGGTGACTTTCTCATTCTTCTTGACACATAGGACTCTTCACATACATCAAAATTAGGCTTGTCCATGTGCACGAGTAGCCATGTCTAGGTCCATCAAATCCCACCCATACAACTCTTTAAGGCCTCATCGTATTCTGAAATCATGTGCAGACAAGTTTACTTGTGTCCTTTTCATAGCCCATGATTAGTGCAGCATACTCCCCACTTTCCCTCTTTGTTCTTGGCCCCTTAGGAACTTGAGTGCCAAGGTTTGGAGTTGGATCATCTATGTCTTGAGAAGTATCTTGTTTTGTTTCACCTACCTCCTTTACTCCTTCTTCATACTTCATTTCTTCATCCTTGGGTTCTTCCACATCCTCTAGTGGTACAGGATTTCCAGGCATGCTCTCTACAGACTCCTCCACCTCCTCATTCAGTTTCAAATTTCTCCTTCTTTTCTCAGTTTTCTCTTTCTGTGGAGAGATTCATGGTGATCTTCATACCAACTGTGGAGTTCCCACGCCTTGTGTTCTTGTTCTTCTGAACACTCTCTTTAAACGATGCTCTCCTTGGACTACTTCCAAGTCCTCTTCTTCTTCTTGTTCCTGTGGTGGGGTACTTACACGCTCAATCTCCATTTTTTCTATAGGCTACCTCCAGCCTCTATGTACCAAGCCACCACTATCTTCATGCTCTTCTTCCTCGTCATCTACCTCTATAGGTTCTGTGGGCTTCGAAGTTGGTACGTTCTCCATTGTATGCTTTCCCTTAGGTGGCATTGGGATCGCAAACTCATTCTCCACATATTTTTATTCTCCATCTTAGGCTTAAGCTAAAGGTATACAAGTATTGCTCCAGTGTCCCCAATTTCCAAGCTTACAGGCTTCATGTTTAGAATGTCTAGAAATGAGTCTCTCAACATAGGCAGCCTTGCCTGGATAGACATATGTCTTCCTTAGAGTGTGGTAGTCATAGTCTACCTTGTCTATAATAAAATTTAGGTGGCGTGCATCAATAAAATAGTGGAATGATGCCTAAAAGTAGCACACTATGAAGGCATATGATAGTTTGCACCATGGGCTCCATGTCCCATCCTTCATAGCAAATCATGTGATGTAGAAGTGTTGGTACACCACGAATTGTATTGCCTTGCCCACCACTAATGGTAACTCCTTAGGAATGTGCCACTCCTCTTCAAATGTCACATAGAGCCTATCATACCACATCTCTACCCTCTATTTGAATGGCCCACTCATCGACCCTTCACATAAATATTTATCGAACCTTTGTGTAAGGTATTTTTTATCCATGGGATACACCCATATCTTTTCTTTTGGTCCATCAGGCACTCCAATCTCCATAAATACTAAAGAAAGTAAACTAGCGCCAAAACTAATTCGGTCACATGTGTGCACTTCCTTGATAATGTTATCTACAATGTATCCTTCTATGTTGTAGATAACTCCCTGCGACATTCTCCTCATGATATGTAACCACATTATATTCACTTGCGACCACCTCTCTTGGTCATTCAACTTTGTTACCAGATGTGTTATTTCCTAAACCACTAGGTACTTCCTTAACTCGTCAACGTCCATCCCATGAACCCTTTATGTATCCTAACTCTTTCCATGTTTCCAATATTTTTACTTTATCTCTTAGATCAATAGAAAGTTATATCCTGTTCCTTTTAATCCTATCGTTGTTGAAATCAAGGCGGTTATGATTTTGACCCTCCTTCTCAGTGAAATAGAAGAAGCCCTCATGGACCCTTCTCATTAACCACTAATATAAGTGTTCATACTTGCTAAAATAAGGGATCTCATATAAGCGATAGACTCTAACCTACTTTAACAACTTCTCCCGGTGTCATCATATAATGGCATGTCCTCTTGTTGTGCGCTTATTGATCTTCGTGCTCAACAACACATCTAACTCCCTATTATCTAATGTGCGTTGGTTGTAATCACTTATTTTACACTTACGGATGTGGGAATCCCATTCTTTCTACTTATAACACCTTCTATGTACTACATCTCGAAAAATTACTTTTAGGTGCAACTTCAACTTTTTCCTCCACTTTCTTCTTTCCTTTAGCTCCTGCAGTAGGTACTTTCTTTGGTTCCATCATTAAATCTCAATTTTTTATCTTTTGTAGTGAAAAATACAAACCCTAGCTTGAGTCTACGTTCCCTAGTTCAAAACCACGTTCCCTAGCTCTCTCAAAATGTGTCTGGTTCACTCAAACCCTTCACCAATGGGGACATAAGATTCTTCTATGCACAAATCCACTCTCCACATCTGGTTTCACACTCTTCACACCTTAATACTCTTTTCTTAGCTTGGTCACACTTATCTCATTAAAATTCTTATGATCACAATGGTAAAAATGAACTCACATCACGTCCTTATATAAATTTTCAAAAATTTGGTGCATTTATTTCTCCTTCACCTACCAATAATCCTCTCATTAATTGACCATTTTCACAATTTTCACGTGGTACATCTTCGCACCTCGCTCAACCTTCTAGCACACCTTCCTAACTTCTGGCTATAGACTTCTCTTTAGCACAATTCCATGTGCTTGAGTACTTTACCACTGCGCCTTCTCTTGGTAGTCTCTACGGCCACTGCTTACCTCGAGTTATATTATTCCTTCATTTATCTCCATCTATGTTCCTTATTTGGAAGCAATTTTCTTTCCACAACCTCTTCAAACTTGAATAACACTTGTAGTAATTTTTTCCTTTATGTGTACCTATTTTTCAATTTCCACCCCACATAAATGATATGTGCAAATCCTCTACACGTAAAAATTCTTCAAATGGTAATTACCTTCCAGCGTGCAAATGCACTTATTACACAAACCACCAACTAAATTGACAAAGCATAGTGATGAATAAGAAAATACATTAAATGAATACATAATTGAAAACCTAATCCAAATGATGATATTGTCTTATTACAAACACCAAGAAGACTTATTTATAATAGGGCTTCATCCTACTCCCGTTGAAGTAACCGGGTAACCGTATTCCATCAAGCGCCTCTAACTGACAAGATCCTATTTCAAGTATGTAAGTGATAACATATGGTCCTAACCAATGTACTTTAAGTTTTCCTAGATGGTGTAGAAACTTAGAATCATAAAGAAGTACCATTTGTCCTATCTTAATATTTTTGTCCACTGATATGCCCGTCATGCCCGGCTTTTTATTGCTTCAATCTAATGTGCTATTTCTCTTCACTCATCCAGCTTAATCAAATTTTCAATTCATTCTTCTAATGCTTGTTCATCAGCTAGACCTTTAGTGCACATAATGCTTAAAGAAGGTAACATGAATTCTATAGGAAGAACTACTTATGTGCCAACTACCAATTGAAAGGGTGTGGCCTTGTTTAACCACTTGTATGTTGTTTTATATGCCCAAAGCATGGCAGAAACTTTATCATCCCAATATTTTCTTCCAACATCACAAATTTTTGTCAATGTCTAGCTCAAAATCTTGTTGAAAGCCTCAACAGTCCCATTTTCCTAAGGATGATATGGTGTAGTCTTATGGTGTGCAATCATGAACTCATCCAATAATATCCTAATTGTATCATTCAAAAAATGTTTTCCCCTATAACTTTCAAACTCAACAGCATCCATACCTTGTTGTAGTTGTTGTACAATCCTTTGTAGGTGTTACTTCTACCCACCTTGTTAGATAATCTATGCAAGTGATGATATAACATGATCCATTCCTACGTGCGGCTGGTGAAATAGGACCCACAAAATCTATAGCCCATTTCTCAAATGGTTCTACACTAGGAATAGGTCTTAAAGGCATTTCATCTCTTTGTCCTAGTTTTCCAAGGCACTGACAGTGATCACAGGCCTTGCAATATGCCTTACAATCCTTATACAGGGTCTCCCACCATAATCTAGCAAGTGGAATATTGCGCACATTGGTGTCACCTACATAGTGCCCACCTGCAATACCACCACGAGCCTCTTTCACAATATCTGTGCGCTCATGCTTGAGTACACATTGGTGCAATACTTTATCTCATCCTAACTTATACAGGTCACCGCTAATCAACATAAATGGTTCCATGCAAATGGAAAGTTGTTTCTTCTCTAAGGATTTCATTCCTTCTGGCACCCTACCAATACGTAGAAAGATAGCTATGTACACTAATTCCAAAGTGGCGCATGTTGTAACTAGTATAATTGTTCATTGGGCATGGTATCTTCAATTACTTGTGCGTCTTATCCCAACTATATTCTAGATAAATGGTTTGGCCCATAATTAATTTTCCCTGGTTTTACCACAACTATAAAATCAAATTCTTGGAATAAGAGTACCCATCGACATATGCGCCCCTATAAAATGGGCTTGTTTACCAAATACTTCAATGCCATGTGATCGGTATAGAATACAAATGGTGTTGCTAGTAGGTACTATCTAAAATTCCTTTAAGCCCTATAGTTGTATAGTTGTATAATTCTCGCTCTACAACTATAGAATTATACAACTATTGAACGTGAAATCGAGCATAATTATGCAAAGAAGAATTATACAACTATAGTTGTATAGTTGTATAGTTATATAGATGAGAAGAATTATACAACTATACAACCGTCTAAAATCATGTTCTATAGTTGTATAATTTTGCTTTGCATGAGTCAACTTTCTACTAGAAAAATAGATAGGATGATCTACAATACCTTCTCTAGGATGAGCCAATATCACAGCGCCAATGGCCATGCCGAAATCATCTACATGTACATGAAATGGTTGGTCCCATGAGGGAAAGTGCAAAAAAGGTGTTGTAGTAAGTTATTCCTTTAATGTCTTGAATGCACGTTATTGTGGTTCCCCCCAATAAAATGTTCCTTTTCCTTTTAGTAACTCCTCCAAGGGTGCATAAACCTTAGCATACCCTTTAATAAATTTTATATAATACCCAGAGAATCCATCTATAAAGGAATAGATCTCACACCTTGCAACACCTTCTAATATTTCCTCTCGTGAATGGTGTAGGAAAAGGATCAGTCACACATGCAACATTCAGCTCCCTATAGTCCACATAGATCCTAATCTAACCATCTTTCTTTATAATGATCACCATTGGGCTAACCCATTCTGATTCATCTAGGGATTGATGATTCTAGACTTCAACATTTTTTCAATTTCTTCCTTGACCTTTTCACACAAGTTGGGGTTCATCCTGTAGGGTCTCTTCCTGACCGGGCGTGCACCTTCCTTAAGATTTATCTTCATTTCTCCTAATGATTCATGCACACCTTTTAATTCATGGTATCCCTAAGAAATAAGTCCTAATAATCTCATAGTAACTCAATGATTTTTTCCACTTCAGATTCAGACCAATAATCCCCAATTATGGCCTCATTAGGCTCAAAGATCTCGATCTAATATTCACTTTCTTTATTTTCATAGGTTCATGATAGGCATGCTTGGTCTTATTTGCATTGTCAAAACCTCATGTCTCCTCGTTGAGCGATCTACATCATGATTTTCTACTTCTTCATCATCCACTAAGTAGACCATATTTCCTTTTTCTTTCTCAAGGTGAATGCGTATAAGTAGTGTGACATCTATCTCAGTTTCTTAAGAAAAATGTGCTCCCGAGTTGTTTCCGTCAAATAAATCTTGAATTAGTTCTTCTACCTTTGCAGACTGTCTCCCATAGTTAACTACTTTATAACCCTTAATGCCTCTTCAACTAGAGGTTTAGTAAAGAATTAGTCAAAAGTTTGGATCATTCCCACAATCAAATCCTACCAATTTCCATTCTCTCTATGGAGTTCTACATATATATACCAAACACATGTAGCCTTGTACAGTGGAATAAAATTTGTGCACCCTAAGTGAAGGTGGTAAAGCTTCTTGCCCCTTTATCCAGAGTCTCTCACACAACCGAACATGGTGATTAATAGGTTTATTACCATGATAAGTGCATTTTAGAGTAGGTGCACCACTCTGGAAAATCGATTAGAAAGAGTAATATTGATTTCAGTCCATTTTGTAATATTATCTCTGTGAACCACCCACTAATGCTCTATTGTCCCATGTAGGGTATATGCTAGCATATTCCATCTCTCTAACTGGTCTATCCACTATTCCTCCATGGCACACAAAAATATTGTAGGATCTCCTTCTCCAGTGTATCAAGGTACTAAGTTGTTACCTATTCTCTTGATATAATGAGGTCTACTATTCCATGCAAATGTACTTCTTACTTTGCACCCTACTAACTCATAAGTACCATGAGCCAAATTATCACAAGCAATACTTGTAGTATCACTAATAGACTATGCATCTTCCCACTAAAGGATTCCTTCTTTAGATGGCTCGAGCACTTCTAGGTCCCAGATGGCACATACATAAATCCTATTCAGATCTTCCTCACTCAAAGGCTCAACATAGGGCATAGATTTCCCATCGGTTAAAGGGATAATAACCCTTTCCTCCTTATTCTCAAAACTGATATAACCCTTGTTGAACTAAATATCAACATTATTTGCATAACACCAAGGGCGCCCAAGTAGAGTTGGGAAGTTGTCTACTTCTACAAGTGTCAAAACTTCAAAGTCCCCTGCAAAGTTGGCTCCTTGTATAGTAATGGATGCATCTTTTAAAACTCCAATAGGGGTGGCCTTGGTTCGATTAGCCATATACAACACATTAGAAGATGGTCATAATTGGGGTGTCCCCATCTATACCCATACATCTAAATTAAGCACATTGACTTTTGCACTGTATTAATCAATATATTACTCAAAAGACATCCATCCACAATAGAAATCGAGTGATTTCCTTATCATATTCTAAGCTATGGGGGAAAATTTTCATGTAGGATCTATCATCCAAAGATCATCAATACTTGTGTGTGGAATTTTCCCTTTATCTAATTACCTACTAATGGAATGATATTCTCCTAGCACCAGATTTTTCACACCTCCTTCAAGTTTTCAATATCATATTGAACTGAATCTACTTCTTTATTTTTCTCCATCTTCCATGATTTCTCCCCGTAAACATTGTATTTTACCCTAAATATTTCGAGTACCTCCATGGTTTCCTAATAAACCTCCTTATAATGGGTAGGATCTTTGCATCATGCATGTAGAAACTCCTCCTTAGTGATGGTAGTATTCTATTATATCACTTCTTTGGCACACGCCACTTCAAAGTGTGGGTAGTGATCTTCACAGCAATACCTTGGACTCTGGTTCCAACTTGGGCATCCACTAATTTTCCATAGCGCATTATATCCTAACCATCCTGCATTTTTTTTCTTGTTTATGCCTCTTACTAAGATGCTTATATAAGTCTAGGAATTCCTCATATCTCTTATTCTTTCCATAGAAATAACATGTAATATTCTAAGTACATTCACGCTGTAGTGGTTAGGAGATCCGCATGTATAACATGTTTTACAAGGAAACTCACCTCATCCACCACCACGGCCTTGGCCTCCAAATCCACCATAGTATCCTCAACCTCTACCATGACCTCCTTCAAAATTCCCTTCATTCTGATCATAACACACTTGATTGTGATCTTGATCCTGATGCTCACCCTTACCCTTAGAGTTATCTCGATACTCCCGCTATCATACACCAATATCTATAACATCATGGATCTAATCAATCATTCGGTAATCTTTTGTATCCCGACTCATGGACTGTAAGTTTTACAATAGCAAGAGACGTTCTTCCTTATTGCACATTGCAATAATAAGCAATGGCTATCATCATGTTTCAAATGACATATCTCATAGTCTAGTAGCAATGAACGTTTTGATCTACATGAACAACTATCCTTAGTGTGACTCTCCACTTCATAATTTGTACACCAAATCCTTGTACACGTCTCGTGTTGAGTTTTCCAATAGTTTCTCTAACTACTTTTTCATAGTTACAATATGTGCTTCTATGAATGGGATGACTCTAGTGTCTATACATTTGACTACCTCGGCACGTAAAGTTGCTTCAAGTGCTTTGTATGGATGGATCAGTGTATGTATTAAGTGATAGAGCCCTTATAAAAGGTGTAATCGGACCTCTAACAAACCATTGTGTATGATGGCTTTCATGAATATCATAATAAATCTTAGATAAAAGTGTTTTGAAGTGGGCATCATACTCCCTAACACTTTCGGTACCAACATGTGTAATATCTTTGAGCACGCTTATACCCTTCCTTCTTGAACTTAGGGATGTGATACTCTTTAAGGAAATCATCTTTTGATGTTGCATAGTCTATGCAAGTCTGATTAGGGTCAAACTTTTTGTATTAGATGTGTGCGCGTCCTTGTAAGGTAGTGGAAAATTCACTTACTCTGCACTTATAACCCATGAATCCTTTTACACGACACACGTATCTCACACATGTGCATGTCTTCAACAACATCTTATATGCCTCTATACTTTGGAAGATGAAGAGACATCTCCATGTAAATATTATGGGGTTGGTGTGGACCTTGCCCACCTAATCTAGAACCTCCTATGTTTCCTCTACCTCCGAATTACTAGATCCACTAGAACTAGAACCACCACCTAGTTGGAAGCAGACTAGAAGATGTACTTCACTATGTCCCAATAGTAATCTTGAATCGAACCCCTATAGTTTGTAAAGTGTTACCACTCCCATAAGTGAGTTCAAAATTCTACATTCTTAAATTTTGTGTAGATGATGCACCCGAAAAGGCACCTCCAAAAATAATGAAGACGTCGCCTCGCCATCGATGTACTTGTTATGTGACTTAATCCTTCTCTTCCACTACCTAAATAATTTTGCTTCAAGTTAGTTATACTAGATACTAGAAAACCAAGCGTAAGGGCTAGGTTTTCAATTAGATTCAGATGCTCACCCATGGCTCAAGTCATCTCTATTTATGTGCTTCCATGTGAGGCTGATGGGGGTTCCCTATCATGCTTTCCCAAATGGGGGAGTTCCTGATGCTCCAGCTCCACACCTTCTGTGTGAGCTCCAAATACTTCATGATTCATCTCTCTCCTCAATGCCATTCACTCTATAATATCCTGCTACTTCTCTATCTCCCTCTTGTGCACCTCATTATACTTAATATTCCTTTCTTCTCTCTTCCTTTCTACTGCTAGGTCTTCCATATTTCACCAAACCTACTCCTGCCCCACGCATGGTGAGGTTTAGTTAGCCATCGCTTTCTTTCCAAGTTCAAAGGTGTCACCATCAATATTTTGATCACCTGTGGAATGCCTTACAAGTAAATTCCCTTGGGATACCATTAAAAATGGAATTCTACTACCTCTAGGCAAGAATAAGTGGAAATTGAGTACTCCATAATATATTTGTTCAGGACACCATGAAACCAAGTATCCACAATGATGTGTCCAAATCATATCGCATCATAAAGGGCCTGAAATTCTTCCTACATCTAGATAAGTGTGCGATACCTCCAATCCCTTTTAGATGCATAAGCAACCAACCACTCATATAGTTCTACCAGAAAAATAGTGAAGAATATCTCATATAAACTATCATACAAATTTTGTTCCACCCATGTGCATGTGTTAAACTTAGATCTGGTGTTGAACCTCCATGTGTATTCTTTGTCTAGATCTTAGATCCACTCCTCAACACTTGTTAGGTCAACCGATATGTCTTCATCATGAACCATCCTGAAAACAACTGAAAAAGAGGTCCTGGTAATGGAACCAATGATGCAGCCTAGAATTTACTAGAAATAACCCGGTGTTCACTCAAGCACATCACTCACCTAAACTAAGTGCTCACCGAAGCACGCAAAGGTACCAGGACCCTTCCTAAATTTACTTGTGCAAGATGCAAACATGATGAAGGGTTAATGCATTCATATCCATAAATAGTATAAACATTCTACAAAGCATATTCCAGATCTAGATCTAAGGAGTAATGGATTCAAGAAATAGCCATATGAATTCTACCATGCAAGATCTAGTTATATTCATGTTTAACACCTTGAATCAATCAATACACTCCATTATATTAAACATAATAAATACACATAAGCTTCTTATAATAAGTAATACCATAAGTTCATGCATGCATCGATCGGCAACATAAGTTCACAATAGCTCATATCTAGTCCTCCTATACTACATAGATCACTACATATTCATAAGGTCAGGACTTTCCTTCACCACTTACTGAATTCCCAAAATAGGTCACATGTTGAAAATTTCCATGTGCCTTTACAATAATAGACACATATGTAAGTGCGCTAATAAAAGATCTCTTCGGTTAACTGAAGTAATAATTCTATTGTTAACAAGAACCTATACAAAGCACTTAGTAGATTCTCTTCCAAAAATATCCCTTACGTGTTACTGCGCAAGTCTTTATCCGGTTTGTGTGCTCGCACGCTATCTCCAAAAATAGCCTATAAACTCCTGAAAATGGATAAGTCCCGAATTTGTCCTTCTCTTTCGTGTGCATTTCCTTTCCTATTCTTCCACACCTTTGAATGAACCCTATTCCCATGCATGAACCTTTTGTGTTCTTTCTTCTAAGTATCATACTTTGTCTACTCAATAGTGCAATACAAGATTGGAGGAAGTTCATCAACAACTTTTCTTCTGTAGTAGCTCCTTTACATTCAATGAAAGCAAGGGGTAAGTATTTTTATTGGGGTAAGAAATAATATAATTTTTTTGATTCATTTAAATTCAAGATTAGTCATGCTTCGCTTTTGGCATTACCTAACTTACAACTACCTTTCAAAGTGGAAACTGATGTTAGTAACTATGTTATGGGGGTTTCCTACTTCAAGGAGGTAGGACCATATTTTATGATTCTAAATTATTTCATGGTGCAGTTATGAATTATTATACATATGATAAGGAATTGTATGCTCTTGTGTAGTTTGTCAAGAAATGGAAACATTACCTGATGGGTAAGGAAACTATCATACACATGGATCACCAAAATCTTCAATATTTACAAACTCAAAATAAAATTCATCAAAGTGACACTATAAGCGAGATGGGTTTCTTATAGTAGTTTCATTTTATTATAAAATATAAGAAAGGTGTGAATAACAAGTGATGCAGCCTAGAATTTAGCATGAATAACCCAGGTGCACCGGCACATCACCGAGCCTTAGCCGAGTGCTCACCCAAAGCACACAAAGGTACTAGGATCATCCTTAGGTTTGTTTCGTAGGATGTTAACATGGTGAATATATAATACATTCATATCCATAAATAGCATAAACATTCCACAGAGCATAACTAGATCTAGATCTTAAATAATCATGAATTATATAATAGCAATGATAGGATTAACCATACAAGAACTAGTTACAGTTATGTTTAACACCATTATCTAGCCAATACACTCCATTATATTAAACACACTAAATACATAATATCCTTACAATGAATAGTATCATAAGTTTATCCGCGCATCAAATCTAGAAGCACAACTCCATAATAGCTCATACACAATGTATTTGTATATCAAACTACATAGTTCAATCCATATTTATAAGGGTGGGAACTTTCCCTTCACCACTTACGCACTTCCTAAAATAGGTCACATGCTGAAAATAGCCATGTGCCTTTACAATAATAGGAACACATGTAAGTATGCCAATAATAGATCTCCTATAGTTAACTGGTAGTAGTAATCCTATTATTATCTTCAACTTGTGCATGACACTCATCAAACACTTGTCCCAAAATAGCATTTGAGTGTCTTGGAAGTCTCTATCCCAATGTATTCTTTGTACACTATCTCCAAAAATAGCCCATAACCATGAAAATGGCAAATCCCCAAATCATCTTGTCCTAGCGCGCGTTTCCTTTCCTATCTTTCCGCACCTTCAAATGTGACTTATTCATGTGCACAAATATTTTGTGTGCCCTCTCCTTAGTATCATACTCTATCTACTCAACATTACCCCATACTAAACTACATTTCCACCCCGGCAATGGGGTTTCCTTACAAGTTACCAAACAATAAAGAATAAGAATGGAAAGAATGTACTTTTAGGCTACGGCACCCTCTCGCTTCAACTAGGAGGATCCAACTCTGGATATTCTATTTTTATCTCATCCTCCAATGTTTTCTCGGTCATCTAGCGCATTTCTCCTTTTCTCTGGAACGTCTATGGTAATAGCTTCCAACTCATCATAGGTTATTTCTCCCTTTTCATTCTACAATACAAGGACAATATTAGCCATAGTAGACATCCTTCCCTGTAGAAGATCCATCTTTTGCGCTATGAGCTTTCCAACCTCATCCAACCTCTCCTTATGCGGGTTTTGTCCTGCTACAAGGGCTTCATGATTTTTCTTTACTAATGTCAATCTCTCTGCGCACCCTAAAGTCTCATCCTTCATTGCCTTTAGAACTTCATTATCTTCTACTATAGTTTTGATCTTGATCACTTGCTTAGGTGTTGCACATATTTTCGGGGCTTGATCTACTTTCTTGACTCATCTTATAAAGTTTGTAGTAATTCCTCATAAGAAGAAATCTTTCTAACCATAGAGGCCTAGGCTCTCTCTACTTCTTGTTCAGATCCTTTGCACTGGCATTTGAATTGTTACTATCCTCAAGCACCAAATCAACTAATGTGCATACATAATGCATAGCCGAAGGAAACTTTTTAGGTACCTTAGACTCCATATGTGGTATTTATTTCAGGACATAGTTACCAATTTCTTCTGCCATGTTGATGAAGGTATCATTATTTTTCTTCTCTAGATCCTTCTCTCCTTTTAGACTCACTATTTCCATAATTTTTGCCTTATTATATTCAAGTAGAGATCTAATAGTCATAGCCTTATCAATGTTCCTTCGCACAACCTTTGTAGATACCTTAACTAAGTCATTTCTCACCTACTCATCAAACATGAGAGTGGGCTTTATAGTCATATTCCTACTCTGAGGTGCCTTCTTCACTCTTCTTAACACACAAGACTCCTCGTATACATCAAAATTTGGCTTGTCCATGTGAGTTTGCATGGACTAGGACAATTGTTTCCTTACACGCATAGTGGCCATGTCTAGGTCCATCAACTCCCACCCATATAACTCCTTTAGGTCCATTGTGCTTTGAAAATGGGCACGGACAAATTTTTTTGTCCTCGGCATATCCCATACTTGGCACATCGTATTCTCCACTTTTTCTCCTTGTTCTTGGTCCCTTAGTAACCTGAGCACCAAGGTTTGGAGTTGGCCCTTCAAATTCCTAGGTAATGTAATACACACGAGGATTCTCATGCTCTGATTCTTCTACCTCCTTCACACCTTCCTATTCATCCTTCATGTCCTCATCTCTACGCTCCTCTATATATTCTAGCTACATTAGGGTTCTAGGCACGCTCTCTGTAGACTCCTTTTCCTCTTCGTTCAGCTTTAGCTTCCTCCTCTTCTTCTCAATTTCCTCTTTCTAAAGGGAGAGTCATGGTGTTCTCCTTACATGTTGTAGAGTTCCTACACCTTGGATGCTTGTTCTTTGGAATACCCTCTTAAAATGGTTCTCTTTGTAGAGTGCTTATGTATCCAAGTCCTCATCTCCTTCTTGTGCTTGAGGTGGAGTGTCCAGTGTAATCTATCTCCACTCTATTTGTGGGTTACCTCCAACCTCTATGATCTAAGCCACCACTATCTTCATGTTCTTCTTCCTCCTCATCTACCTATATAGCCATTACGGGTTTTAGAGCTGGAACGTTCTCCATTGTATGTTTCCCCTTAGGCAACTCAAGGAGCACGAACTCATTCTCCACACATTTTTATTTTCCATCTTAGGCTTAAGCTGAAGGTATATGAACATTGCTCCACTATCTCTACTAGCCAAGCTTACTGGCTTCATACTTATTATGTTTGAGATAAGCCTCTCAATGAAAGCGATCGACTGGATACACATATGTCTTCCTCGAGTGTGGTAGTCACGATCTACCTTGTTTACGTTGAAGTTTAGATGGTGTGCATCAAGTAAATCTATGAATGATTCTTGTAAGTAGAGCGTTGTGAAGGCATAGGGAAATTTACACCATGGGCTCCATGTCCCATCCCTCATGGAAAACCGTGTGATGTAGAAATGTATGTACACTGCGAACTATACTCCCTTGCCCACCACCAAGGTAGATTCTTGGGAATTCGCCACTCCTCAAATGCCACATCAAGTTAGTCATACCACATCTCTATCCTCTGCTAAAACAACCCACTCATTTATCCTTTGCATAAATACTTTTCAAACCTCTCTGTGAGGGACTTCTTTTCCAAGGGGTACTCCCAAATTTTATTCTTTAGCTCATTGGGCACTCCAATTTCTAAAAACATAAGAGAAAGGAGGATAGTTCCAAAACTTATCTTTTCTCCTATCCATGTTTCCTCAACAATGGTGTCTCCAATATAGCCTGCTAGGTTGTATACTACTCCCTGAGACATTTTCTTTGTAATATGAAGCCACATGGTGTTTACCTGTGACCATCTCCATTGGTCATTCAAATTGGTTAGCAGATGTGTGGCTATCTACACCATAGGAAACTTCTTCAATTTATCAATGTCCATTTTCTGTGGACCCTTGGTATACCCTAACTCCTTATTTGTTTCTATGATCATTAATTCATTAGTCATATCACTAATAAGGTCTACCCCTTTCCCTTTAATCATGTTAGTGTGTAAACCAAGGTTGTTGTGATCATAACCCTTCATTTGGAAAAATAAAAGAAGTCCTCATGGACTCTGCTCATTAGCCATTGGTATAAGGGTTCATATTTTCCAAAATACGAGAGCTCATACAATTGGTAAACTCCCACCGCTTCAATATCTCCTCGGTGTCATCATACACTAACATATCCTCCATTGTGCACTTTTGGTCTTCTTATTCAAGAACACATCCAACTCTCCCTTATTGTCGATTATGGTGGTTGTAGTCACTTATCTTGCACCTGCGGATGTTGGAATCTCACTCTTGTCTGTTTATTACTCCTTTTGGGTATTGCAACTCTAAAAAAATACTCTCGGGAGTAATTTAAACTTCATCCTCTACCTTCTTCTTTCATTTTTTACCTACTACAGTGCTTTCTTTGGTGCAATCATGAAAATCCCACCTTTTTTTATGTCTGTAATGAAAAACTCAAACCCTATTTCAAATCTTCATGCCCTAGCTTGAAACCACGTGCCCTAACTCCTTCTTAATGCTTCTCGCTTTGCTCAAACACTTCACCAATAGGGATACAAGCCTCTTCACATCTGGTTTCACAACACTCCGCACATCAACATGATTCACTCATCTCGGTTGCATTTATCTCACTCAAATACTTGTGATTGAGGTAAAAATTAACCCACATCATGTACTTATATAGATTTTAAAAAATTTAGTACATTTATTTCTCCTTAACCTACCAACAATCCTCTCATTATTAATTGACCATTTTCACAATATCATGTGGTACATCTTCGTACACCGGTTATAACCTTCTACCACATCTTCCTACCTTACGGCTACAAACTTCTCTTCAGCATGCTTCCATGCACCTAAGTACCTCCCCACCGTGCCTTCCCGGTAGTCTCCACAGTCATTTCTTACCTCATGTTATATTGTTCCCTTATTTATCTTCATCTATGGTCATCATTTTAGAGAAACCTTCTTTCTAATAGCTCTTTTCCACACTTAGTTAGCACATCTAACATTTTTTTCTCATGTGTACCTAGTTGTGAGTAACCACCCCACACCAATGGTATATGCAGTCCATTGTGCATAAAAATACTTCAAATGGTAATTAGCTTCCATCACGAAAACGTTCTTATTACACAAAACACCAAACTGAATTGAAAAATCATAATGACAAAGAAGGAAATACATTAAGGAAATACAGAAATAAAATCCTATTCTAAATGGCAACACTACCTTATTATAAACACCAAGAAGACTTATTTATAGTAGGGCTTTAGCCTACTCCTATTGAAGTAGTTGGGAAACCATATTCAATTAAGTGTCTCTAACTAGAAAGCGCATGTTTCAAGTATGTGAGTGATAACATACGGTCCTAACCAATGCACTTCAAGCTTGCCTAGATGGCGTAAAAACTTATAATCAAAAAGAAGTAACATCTCGTCCCATCTCAAGATTTTCATCCCTGATGTGCTGCATGCATGCCATGCCTTATGCCTAACCTTTTCCTACTTCTTCACTCTAATTTGCTATGGTGCACCTCTCATCTAACTATATCAATTTATCAATTATTTCTTCCAAATCTTGCTCATTAGCTAGACCTCCAACGCGTGCAATATGCAAAGAAGGTAACATGAATTCCATACGAATAATTTCATCTATGCCAAACACCAACTTAAATGGTGTGGCCTTGTTCAACATCTTATATGTTGTTCTATACTCCCAAAGAATGGAAGAAACTTTATCAGCCCAATCTTTCCTTCCAACATCACAATTTTTTGTCAATGTTTGGCTCAAAATCTTTTTGAAGGCCTCAGCAGTCCCATTTTCTTGAGGATGATATGGTTTAGTCTTATGGTTTGCAATCATAAATTCATCCAATAGTATCTTGATTGTCTCATTTAGAAAGTGAGTGCCCTATCACTCGTTAAGATTAGTGGGCATCCATAAATTGTAAGAACATTTTCCCATAAAAACCTAGTTGTTGTAACTACTATATAATCCTTGGTAGGTGTTGCTTCTTCCCACCTTATAAGATAATATTTGCAAGTGATGGTGTAGTGTGATCCAGCTTTGTGCTCAACTAGAGAAATAAGACCCACAAAGTCTATAGCCCATTTCTCAAACATATCTCTACTAGGAATAGGTCTTAAAGGCATTTCATCTCTTTTCCCAGGCTTACCAAGGTGCTGAAAATGATCACATGCCTTACAATATGATTCACAATCTTTATAAAGGGTCTCCCATCATAATCTAGTGAATATAATCTTGCATGTAGTAGCATCACTTGCATAGTGCTCTAGTACACATCGGTGCGAAGACTTCATCTCAACCTAACTTTTATAGCTCACCACTAATCAACATAAAAGGTGCCACATAAATTGTAAGTTGTTTCATCTCTAAGGATACCATACCTATACGTAAAAATATAGAAATATCCTCCAATTCCAAATGTGTGTGTTGTAACCTATACGGTTGTGCACCTAGCATTATATCTTCAATTTTCTATGCATCCTCTCTGACAGATTCTTTATAAATGGTCTGCACATGAATTACATTTACCTAGTTTTACCATAACTATGAAATCAAATTCTTTTAATAAGAGCACCCTTGAACATATGCACCCCTAAAAACGGGCTTGTTTGCAAGTATTTCAATGCCATGTGATTATTGTAAAATAAAAATGGTGTTGCTAGCAGGTATTGTTTAAATTTATGCAGTGTATAAATCATGGACAAGGCTTCACACTCAGTAGTTGTATAATTCTACTCTATAAGAGTCAAATTTCTACTATAAAAATAGATAGGACGATCTATAATACCTTCTCTAGGCTGAGCTAACACCATACCAATGGTCATCCTAGAGGCGTCCACATGGACATGAAATGGTTGGTTCCATGAGGGAAAATGTAACGTAGGAGTTGTAGTAATTATTTCCATCAATGCCTCAAATGTTCGCTACTACGGTTCTCCCCAATAGAATGTCCCTTTTCCCTTTAGTAAATCTTCCAAGGGTGCAGAAATCTTAGCATATATTTTGATAAATTTTCTATAATACCCAGTGTGTCCCAAGAATCCATGTACCTCACTCTAACTAGTAGGCTCTTCTAGGCCTACAATAACTGCAACCTTAGCTAGATCTACTAACAAACCTTCCTTGTAGATGATGTGCCCTAACAAAGTGCCAAAAGGTGTAGTAAACATGCACTTCTTGATGTTTAAAGAGATGCTTAATTGTCTACATATTTCAAACATTAAGCACAAATTGTCATAGTGATCCTTAACAAGTCCATACACCATCCAATCATCCAAGTAAACTTATAAGAAAATGTGAATAAAATCCTAGAATGCTTGAACAACTATGCACGTGCATGCAAATGGCAGGTTGCATTTTTAGACCAAAGGACATCATAGTATATGCAAAAATTCCCTATTCAGTGGTGAAAGTTGTTTTCTCTTGATCCTCCTATGCAATCTTGACCTAATGATACCCAAAGAATCCATCTGTAAAAGAATAGATTTCGTGCCCTACAACACCTTCTGATTTCTCCTCTGTGAAAGGTGTAAGAAAGGGATCAATCACACATACGATTCGGTTCTTTGTAATCAACACAAATCCTAATCCAACCATATTTCTTTATACTGATGACCATGGGGCTAATGCACTTAGATTCTTCTAGGGGCTTAATGATGCCAGATTTCAACATCTTGTAAATTTCTTCCTTAACCTTTATGCGTAGATTAGGGTTCATTTTGTAAGTTCTTTTCCTGACTGGGTGCACACCTTCCTTAAGCTTAATATTCATTTATCCTAATGATTCATGCACTCATTTTAATTCATGGTATCCCCTAGGATATAAGTCTTAAAAATCATGGATAAAATCAACTATCTTTGCCACTTCAAAATCATATCAATAATCTCCAATGATTTCCTCCTTAGGTTCAAAGATCCGTACCAATATTCACTTTCTTTGTCTTCATAGGTTCATTATAGGTGTGCACGTTGTTATCCGCACTGTCCAAAACCTCACGTGTACTTGTTAAAAGATACATATCTATATTTTATACTTCTTCATCATCCACTATGTAGACCATCTTTCATTTTTCTTTATCAAAGCAAGCATGCTTAAGTAGTGTGGCATATGTTTCTTCTTCTTTATCAAAGTGCACTCTGATTCATTCTCCTCAAATAAATTCTGAATGATTTCCTCCACCTTTGCAGACTTTGCTTTGTCTCCCATAGTTAAACACTTTATAACCCTTAATGCCTCTTCTACTAGAGGTTTAGTAGAGAAGTAGTCAAAATTCTGGACCATTCCTACAATCAAATCCTATCAATTTCTAGTCTCTCTATGTATCTCTGCATATACATACCAAACATGTTCGCATACTTGTAAAGTGTAATAAAGTTTGTACACCCATAGTGAAGGTAGTAAATCTTCCTACCCCTATGTCTAGAGCCTTACAAAGTGTTGAATGTGGTGCTAAATAGGTTGATCACCATGATATGTGTATATTTGAGTAGGTGCATTACTCCTAGAAAATTGAGTTGTTAGAGAAAATCGACTTCATTCCATTCTACAAGATTATCCTCAGAACCACCCACTAGTGCATTATTGTCCCATATAGGGTATATGCTAGTATATTTCTTCTTTTAAATTGGTTTATCTACTATTCCTCCATCACGTATAGGAATACCATAGGGTCTCCTCTCTAGTGTACCAAGGTACCGAGTTGTTACCTATCCTCCTAATGCAATGAGGTTTTTTTCTGTGGAAATGTGTTCCTTACCTCACTCCCAACCATCTCATAAGTGCCATGAGCCCAATTATCACAAGAAATACTTGTGATATCATTAATAGATTATGCATCTTCCCACTAGAGGATCCCTTCCTTAGATGTCTCGAGTAATTCTGGGTCCCGAATGGCATGTACACATAAATCCTATTTAGATATTCTTCACTCAAAGGCTCAACATAAGGCATAGATTTCCCATTGGTTAAAGGGATAATAACTCTTTCCTCCTTGTTCTCAAAACTTATATATCCTTTTTTGAACTAAATATTTGCATTATTTTTGTAACACCAAGGGTGCCAAAGCAGAGCTAGAAAACTGTCTGATTCTGCAAGTGCTAAAACCTCAAAATCCCTAGTGAACTTGGCCCCTTGTATAGTAATGGATGCATATTTTAAAACTCTGATAGGAGTGGCCTTAGTTTGATTAGCCATAAACAATACATTAGAAGATGGCTGCAATGGAGGTCTCCCCATATGTACCCATACATCTAAAGTAAGCACATTTACCTATGCACCTATGTCAATCAATATATTACTTAAGAGCCATCCATCCACAATAGCATTTAGAGTGATCTCCTTATCATAATCTAAGCTATGAGGGGGAATATTTACATGAAGGATCTGACATCCATTCTCAGTATTCATGTGTGGAGTGTTTCCCTTTATCCAAATCCCTAGTGATGGAATGATATTCTTCTAGCATAGTATTTTGCATACCTCCTTCAAGTCCTCTATATCGGACTAAACCGTCTCTACTTCCTTCTTTTGCTCCACCTTCCGTGATTTTTCCTTCAAATATTGTATTTCCCCTTGAATGTTTATGAGTACCTCCATGGTCTCCCCGATAAACGTCCTTGTGATGCACACGGATCTTGATACCTTGTATTCATATTTTATACCCTTAGACCAATAGTCTAATCCCATGTGTGTAGGCCAATCACCCAAGGCACTAGGAACTCACCCAGGAACGCGTGCGTGCTTGAGTCTCTCCTTTGTGTGAGTCTCTTGAGAATGCACCATCTTATGATAGATAATCAAATGCAAAAGAATAGAAAAGAACCATGCAACATTCTAAGAACCTAGAACGATTTATCACCCCATTTCATCCACGAAAGAGAAATAGAAAAATAATATGGAAATGGTTCATACAAAAAGGAAATGCATAAGTATTATATTCCTAAACACATGTATGATTCATAATAGAGCCTTATATTCATATTAACTGATTCAATAACCACATTACATCCCTTGAGGTCATAACAGACCCTCATATAACCATGTAGAGCTAAGTCATGCATCATAACCACACTATGTTCATCACATTACAAAAATGATTGCAGACCCACCCTTTTAATGTGGGATGATTCCTATATTCTCCTAATCCCTAACCATTAGAACCCTCCATTATATTTTTGCAAAGATTTTCCTCTTCTCAAATCTCTATTTTCTTCTATCGAGGCCCTTGTATTTATAACCTTAGCAAGAACCACCATCATGCCTTTTTGAAGTTATAGATAGGTTATCAAGTGTCGAAGTGTTCCACCATCGGAGCATGCCTTCTCAGATCCAAGCTCTCCACTCTTTGCAATGATGTTCTTCTAGATCCTTCCATCGCATGCCTGGAATATTCCCTTTTTGATCCTCCAGTCACTAAGCTGACACCTTATCCACAAGGGTCATGCTTTTCTCATGTGGTTTTTGGGATGCCAAATACGGATAATTCCAAAACATGTCATGCCTTACACATGCGCTACGTGTGTTCTCGCAAAACCCTCTGGAACCCTTCCCTATGCACCTTCAACTCATGCACCCTTCTTCAACTAGGTCTCATGTACCCACATGCCTTCTCATCCTTAGCCAATATTCTAGGGCCCAACATCACCCCACACTATGCATGTTCTCTATTCTTGGAAATACTCTTAAAAGAATAAAAAAATGGCGGATCCTTATAGATGGTTTGAATGGAATAATAAAGGAATAAATAAATGGGGAAAGAATGAAAGAATGGGGAAATTTTTTAATCACTTTGGAGGAGGAGAGGGAAATCCTTCCCTAATTCTACCTGTAACTTTCCCCAAGCATCGACCTCATCCCGTGCTTCTGGCAGAGGTCACCCACAAGGGCTCTCACTTCTTCAAAACTTATCTCCTCTCCCTTAACACTCATTGTCTCCATCCCTCCAGTTGTTTTCCCAATTATTTGAGTGTGTTCATCCTCCAAGTTATTTAGGGGTACAATTCTTTTAGGAAGTTCTTGATTGAGTCCCACAAGGTCTCAATGGCCTCTGATTTCTTTTCCACTTTGGCTAGGATTATGTCTCACTCACCCCTATTCCCCTTATTATTTTCTTAGAACTCCTTGAGTTCCATCTCATGGGTGGCAACCAAGATACTTACCACTCTATCCCTATCCATGCAATTATCATAGGTAGCCTCGACAACTTGTGTGGCAGCTTTTACATTGGCGAGGATCTTGTTGTACTGATAAATGATTTCTAAAACCTTGATCTTATTCTCATTTTCTTGGCATGCCACATCCTCTTCTACAAATTCTAAGTCAAGTGGTGCCTCTCCATAGAGATTATACAATTCAATTCCTCTAGGCATTATAAGGTTGATCCATATTTTGGTTTGGGTGGTGTTAAGTTTGGATGCTTCAAGACAATGGCATTTGTGATCATCTCTATTTTCTTATATGCCTCATGCACCCTTGCCTTATCATCTTTTAACTCATGCCTTAACTGAGCACTGACTAGCCCCTCCTACTTTAGGTCCTTTCTTTTCTTAAGGATCTCCTCCTCCTTTTTCTCCAGCTCTACCTCTAGGAACTTCACCCTATCATTTCTTCTGAAGAGTCTGGCTTCAACCTCAACTGAAAATTTGTTGAGCATGTTACATATTTTCTCATCTGATAATTGTTGAGCATTCACCAAGGGGTTTATTCCTTTTGTTTCTGGTACCTTCATCAATGCTCCTTAGCTTATTTAAAATTTTGGCTCATTAGTGTGGGACTCAAATGATCATTATAGCATTTTCCTCATCCGAGGGTATGCTCCTTCCTTGTCAAATGAAGACATGGCCAAGAGTTTTTCTATTGGTACGGTGCTTTAAAAGAACACACGTAACACCTTGTTTGGATCATCGATGTAGCCCATCCTTGACCTTGTGTTGCTTCTGTGTTCTTTCTTTCTCACTACGCATGTGGCCCTTAGAAAGATTACACCCAAACTGGGATCTCCCCATGCTGCCATATTTTTTTCCTATGCTTTCCTCCTCAACTTCCTTCAGTTCCTCATCCACGCTATGTTCTACCTCTTATTCCACTAGGTCCTTGATAATTCTCACCACTTCTCTCTCCATGACCTCTTCTACCTATTCCTTCATGAGGGCTGGGTTCTTTGATCCTTTATATTTACTTATCCTCTAATCCCCTTGTCTTGGGCCTCAGCTTCTTCTTCATCATTCTTCTCCTCATACTCTCTGTTATACTCCTCATCTCCTTCTTCCTCAGAATCATGTACCTCATAGATGGGATGGTCTTCACATCCTTCAGGCTTGTCTTCATCATCCTTGTCACCAATGTAGGAATCTAGACTCTCTATTTCTTCTAATTCTGCCTCATCCATCACCTTTTGCTTCTTCCTTACTAGGGATTCTAGTACATGAGATTCTTCTTTTTCTTTCTCTTTGATAGGTGATCTCTTCATTGGCGATTCCTCATGGGTGAGGTGTTCTTCATGCTCTGGCACCCCTTTTTATGGGGTCTTTGTCTTGACAAGAGACTTCTTTCTCTACATGTAAGTACTAGGCTTAGCACTTTCCTCCTGGCATGCCCACCGATTGTGTAGTTTGAACACTTGGTGCCTTCTTCTCCTGTACCTCTTCTCTTTCTCTCTTCCTTGGCATGGCCTTCTTCCTTCTTATAGGGTCTTCAAGAATGGATACATCATTCTCCAAGTAAGCACCCTTTTCAAATTTTGGCCTTATGCATAGATACACCCTTGTTATGGTCCTCCATGCAATCGGAAACGTTAAAGGCTTCATCATTTTTACTTCATGGGAGACATATTTTTCACGTATGCATGCTTATTTTGGTAAAATAGCTTTCAATGTAGCTTGTGGTGGTTTAGATCTACCTCACTAAGGTCAAACCTTAGTCTCTTGGCCTCCTTGAACTAATTGACTCTAGCTTGGAAGTATTGCATGGTGAAGGAGAAGGGTAGCTTGCACCATGGACTCATAGTCCCATTTGTCAATGTAAATCTACCAATGCATAAATGTTGATACACTACAAACTCTTCCTCTCCATCCACAAGTGCTGGTAACTACTCTAGGATCCTCCATTCTGCTTTCTCTGAATACATCACGCATTTGTTTGTACCATTTTTTCAAGCGCACCTTATGAGCGGTCATCATGGTTTCACAAGTGTATTTCGCAAACCTTTTGCAGTGTGGGATCCTCTTCTAGATACTCCAAAACAAAATTTTCTGGTCCATCGGGTACTTTAATCTCTAAAAATAAAATTTTGAGGAGGACATTACCAAATAATATAATCTTTTCATCATGTGTTACGCTTATGACTTCATCTGCGATGAAAGTGGACAAGTAATAGATTATTCCCTCTAATATCTTCGGCATACATTTATTCATGCCTTGTTTACTTGTTTCCATCATTCCTAGTCACCGAGCTTGGTCACCAAGTGCATGGCCATACTCATTATAGGGTCTGGAATCTCGGAAATGTCAAAGCATCGTGACCCCTTTTTGCATTCATATATGGCTACAGTATCCTTGATAGCCTCCTTGTCACTCAGATCATCATCTATGTTATCTCCTTCACAAATGAGGCATGTGAACTTAGATATCAACTATGGTGTTATTCACATATTACGCCCCATAAAATAAAATTGATCCTCATACACACATAAAATCAACCATTGATAAAGGCACTCAGGATTACCAAAGTAGGGAAACTCATACGGTTGAAATAATCTAGCCTTCTCCAATTTTCCCTTTACCTTGTCACTATAAATGGGCTTTCCATCTGGTGTCCTCTTGTTAGCTGGATGGAACAACTCTAATGTCATTTACTTCTTGGTTGTGCTCATGTGATGGTTATAATCTCTCACACCATCTTTTTTAAGTGTGACTCCCACTCTTTTCCTAGAAGTACACCATCTGGGTATTGCATTTCCACATACCATTATTTGTTTGAGCTTACAATGGCAAAGTGGTTTTCTTTCCCTTTCCCTTTCCCTTTATTTTCTTTGGTGAAACAATTAGTTTCTTAGGTACCATTCTTCTGGTTGGGCTAAACTTAAAAATCATTCCTCTTGCTCTGCTCTACTAATTTTCTCAATCCCAAAGCTCAATCCAAAGCTTCAACTCCTAGAATGAATCCTTTGTTCTCCATGCCCTAGTTGCCAAACCCTAACCAAGAAAACCTTCCACAAGATGGTGCTCTTCACAACATTTCCATACACTTGTGTACTCCTTCCTTCTAGTTTGTAAATCTACTCTATTCGTACACTCAAATTTCTCAGATTATTATTCCTTCACACAAATTTCTCTCTGGATGCCCTAGTTCACAAGATTTTCTTTCACTTCATGATCACAAGGTAAAATAATGATGTTCTTGACTTCATATTTATATCTTTTCCTTCTTTCCAACATTAAATGTTATACCACCTACCACCATACTTGACACTAAATGTGGATTTTCCACCGATCCAAATTTAAGCACCCTTACCCATGCATAACATCCTATGCAAAAACTCGACAACCTTCAGTGCGTAAAAATCCAATCCGACCAAAGACTCTTTTCGGTGTGCGTCTACAGGCGCAGGCACTTCTTCTCCTCTACCCAATTTTTCCCTCACCTACCTCATGTTGTTCTTACGCTCTTCATCCTTTATATGTGGTCATTATTACAACCTCCTTGACACCATAATTTATCCTCCACTATTTCCTCACACGCTTTCTCCACCTTACGCGCGCTTCCTTGTCTTTAGTCCACTCAACTTGTATTATAGGAATATACTTTGCATCACTCCACCCCACACTAAAATAAATGTGCGGTCCTCTTCACATACACAACATTGGGAAAATAATGTGGTTACCAGTGCATAAGGCACAAAAAGAAAGGAACAAGCAACAAGAAATGGAAGCACAAGAAAATAAAAGCATAAAGGGAACTTCTAGACTAATTAGCAATACTACCTTTTTACAAACACCAAGAAGACTTATTTATAGTAGGGATTCAGCCTACTCCCATTGAAATGACCTAGTAATCTCGTCCCATCCAGCACTTGTAACTGGAAAGCGCCTAAATCAAGAATGTATGAGATGATGTAGGGTCCTAACCAATGGACTTTCAACTTCCTAGGATGGCACAGATACTTGGAATCATACAACAACACCATCTGCCCAACCTCAAACTTCTTTTTCTTGACATGACAATCATGCCATGCCTTTTTTCTTGCTTTCTCTATCTTCTGACTCCATCTAGAAAGTGATCAATGATGAGACCAAAATATGTCTCATTATATCACCAAATAACATTCTTATTCTCTCTCTCAAAATAAAGCTTTCAAGTGAATTTAGATGTAGTTTTAATAACAGATATCATATTTAAGGTAGAATATAGGATTTATCTTATCATCTCTTTAGAAATCTATTTGCAATCTAATTGTTGTTATTTCTTGATATTTCTTCTAAAGTTGGAATGCAATAGTGTGTAGAAAACAGGTCATAAACAACTATACTCCAAGTTCATAGATTGCAGCTATGGAAATTCTTCACGCAGCTACAAAAATTCTTCACATAGCTACGGAAATGCCCAGCTATGAAAATTCTTCACGCAGCTACGAAACGCCTAGCTAGTGAAAGTATTTTAGTTTGTTCCAAAATAATGTAAAGGAGTGTCGAACTATTCAGCCTACTCTTTTCTTCCACGTCATCAACCAAGAATATAGATCCAAACATGTGGCAATCCAAATTCATGAATGCATGTGGCATTCCAAGAATAATTCAAAGTCATGGACTTAGCACTCCCCATTTTCTCTCCATGTTTCAAGGATGAGAAAATGGTGGAATAGTATTAGGAATGTTGAATAAGTACTCTCCCACTTTGTGTTCCTAGATTAAAGGGATGAGTTGTAGAAATATTCTCCATGATAAGTGGGTTTTTGTAGTCAAGTTTTTTTAGTATTTATTGCTTTGAATAAATCTACCCAAGAATAGGTAGTTAGTTCTTGGAGTGTGGACCAAGTAAACTAGGAGTAATGTCTATAAATACCTCTTCCATATATTTAGAAAGGGGGGCATATTTTGTAAATTAGTTTTGAATCAATACAAGTGTAGTTTTAAAAGTTAATTGTAGTTTCTCCAAATCCAAAGGGAAGAGAATGGCCAAAATCCGCTCTTCCCCAAGGAGGAGGATTTTTCTGTTATTTCTTAGCATAGTTTATTTACTACAGATTTATTTCAGTAGTTTAGTTATTGTGTGTTTCTTTTTCATGCATGTTTAATTTCTGTATGTTTTCTTAGGAAGAAGTATTGTTGAATAATATTTTCCTTTCTCCTTTTGCATACAGCTTTAGACACCGCCTTGGTTATAATGACACCAAATTGTCTATGAGTTGGTTAAATGACTGGTAATACAATGACCCGTCAATCACCTTTCATCTAATTACATCAACTTTTCAATTCTTTCTTCCAGTTTTTCTCATCGCTAACCCTCTTACTCGCACTATATGTAGTGATGGTAACATGAATTCAATGGTAAAATAGCCTCCATTCCAAACAACGGTTGAAATGGTGTGGCCTTGTTCAACCTCTTCGTGTTTTCCTATATTCCCATAGAACAAATGATACTTTGTCATCCCAATCTGTCTTCCAACGTCATAGATCTTAGTCAACTTTGTTATTTATTATCTTTTTAAATGCCTCAGCAGTTCCATTTGCTTGAGGGTGATATGGGGTAGTCTTGTGATAAGTCACATTTTGCTCTTTTACATGCTTAGAGTTCTAGATTACAAAAATGGAGGGAAATATACAAATTTAAAAATTCAAACTTTTAAACTCCACCTAACACTATGGAATGAACCAAAAAAATTACTTCCATGATCTCATAACATGATAAGAATAAGAGTTTAACATTTTTATATTCATTTTATGATAACCCTTCATCAACTCCCTATACACATATTCTTGTAGAGTTGGTCTTAAAACAAAAATAGTCTCGGTACTATACCAAATCTGTCATAACCCTCGCTAATATCCATGAAAAGAGGCCTATGTTGGAATTTGGTAGATTGTAGTAACTAATTGCCACTATAATCATTATAGTCGGGGTATTCCCCACTATCTCATTATCCCAAAAAGTTTTGAATGCAAAACTTTTAGCAACATATGTCGTGTCGAGGGAAACATCTCCATACAACCTTGTCATCATTTCCCCATCCTATCTCATCAATCGACACAATCATCTCACCTAAATAGGCATCCATTGGATCCTATATAAATCATATAGGGTTATTTTCATCTCTCTTATCGGTAACCAAAATGTCTCTGTGGTGGCATCTTGTCACTCTAGTAAGGCCACCATTGTCTCTAAATCATGATGGACCTGCCTATAATTACACAATCCACCTAACCCCAACACCTCCAAAATCTCCCAGTCATCATCCCCCATATACTTGTATAACCACTCCAACAAAGGTGGCACTCTATCCCAATTTAGCAAGCATCTCTTCCTGTGCATCCATAGAATTATCAAAGAAAATTATTAGTCACAACAATACAAAAACCAACCAAAATTTTCAAAACATATCAAATCGGGCCGATCGCTATAGATTGGTATCGATCATATCTAAATCAAAACCAATCCTAGTGATCAAATCTGATCTTATATCCTCATATATTAAAAAATATTTTCAAATACCAAAACTGAACCTACCTCTATCTAAGATGGTTGTCGTCTCCTATGTCCACTCTTGCTAGCCTTAATCTCTTCAAATAGTAAAAATCAAACTCTCTAGTAAATTAACGAGTAAAAAAAATGAGAAAAATGGCCTCTCACAATTATCTAAATTTTATATATAGGCTTCCCAACCTAATCGGTGGTAAATTCTAATTGGTGTTGATTCCTTTGGAATTGCTACTGATTATTTAAAATGACATTGATTCCTTGTTATTTTAAAAAAATTAAAGTTTTTCTTCCTTTCTTGGTCTACAAGACCCTCTAAAAATCCAAAATTATATCCTGCACAAATGAAACTATGATTATCAATCCACCATGGATTTCGTGACCTCTCAAGAAGTTTTCCCTACCCCTTCCTATATGGAATACATCTATAGGTTGATAACGCATTGGTTCCCCTACCACTTGACTTCTTAGTTATGTAAGCCTACCTCTATGGTAATATATTTCATATATATCTTGTGTCTCCCAAATCCAATATGGATTCCATAGCCTCTCAGGAACCTTTTCTTGTCAATTCATACAAGTCATATATCTATAGTTTGAAAACCCATTGGTTCCCCTATCACTTGACTTATTGGTCACATAATCCAACCTTTGTGGTAATATATTGTGTTCCCTATCTTGGGGAATCTTAAATCAAAACACATCTATTTACAAATACAATATTACACAATCTTGCACACTCTTATGTTTATTTATCCATCTATCTCTTCAAATTGCTGACAATCAAACTAGCTTGTGATGACCCCCAGTTTGAGGGGGTCACATATCCAACATAAATCCAACTATCTCACTTGTTTTTGTCTAGTGGCTTGTCCATCACAAACCAATCAAAAAAAAAGGGGAAAATGTAGACACCAAAATTAGGTCACCCTAATTCCCATATGTGTGTATGCACTCTAGGAAACCCCTTCATAATTCCACATGGTCATTTTACCCTTCTACTAATTTACATTTACCATTTTACCACTCATAACCACATGTAACCAAAAACAAAATAAAACAAATAAAAATAAACAAAACAACCTAACCTCCCAAAAACACTCCTATGAGTTTAAAACAACCTTAAACCATTACAAAACCAAAAACCCCACAAAAGGAAATGGTTGAAACCAAATTCAACCATTCTCCTCAAATTGGACAAATATGATAAAGTAGCATCAACTCTAGTATGTGTATAAGGATGGCAACATCCAATTTTTGGTTTTTCAGGTGTTTTCAAGGACCTAGAAGTCACTAGGGGTCAATTAGATGTGATAGTATTAGTTTAGGCTCTTCAAAATTCAAAATGGAGTTTTTCCCTCTAAATTACAATGTTTGAATATTAGGGTCATTTTGGCTTGTTATAGTTTTTTTCAAGGTATTCTTGGAGCTAATACATCTTTGTATGGATGAAATAAGGAAATTAGGGGTGTTTTTAAGTCCTCTCATTGTCTAGAGCTCATAGCAAGTTAGTTTACAATCATAAGCTTAAGCCATCTTATCAAAATTCCTCCAATGGAAACACTTTTTCATATGACCATGAGTCTAAGAACCTATATTTGGTTATAGGGTGAGTGGAGGAGTATAAAGGAAAATTGTAACTGATCTACCTCATTCCCATTCGAATGGAAATCAAGAAAGAGATTAAAGAAGGAAATATAGTGGTTTTTTTACATTTTGTGACTTTGTAGTTGTGTGAATACTTTTTTTATTGTTGAACGTTCATGGAGATCTCATGTATGATTAGATAAAAATCTAAGGCTGATTTTTGAAGAGGATTATATCAAGGTTGTGTGAAATATCATTGTGTGTGTGAATTAGTGGATGTTAGAACAAAATGTGATGTTTTGAGAAAAATGTGAGTTCATTGGTTAATTAATATGTGTAAACACTCCATACATTTAAAGGAGGATAAGGACCATGCCTTTTTATCTCAATAGATCTTATGAGGATTCATTATTTGTGTGATACTTTTCTTGAATTGGTACAATACATTGGCCATCTATTTTTATGCATGGGTGATTATTTGATTAGAGGGGAGTGGACTATCACACGACTATATAGTTGCTTTGTAATTCAAGGAAGAAGCCTTGTGAGCACCTAGGAATGTGAGTGAGGTGAGTGAATAACATTGCATACATTAAGAGTGATTCCTTCTTTGGCATTCCTATAAATTGTCAAATAGTTTAAAATTGTGATAATATGGGTGTTCTCATTGTATAGCTTTAAACTACGCGAGAAGTAGTGTGTGTATACATAAAGGGGGAAGTCTTGGGAAAAGGAAGAGAATGGTGGTGTGTTGAATTTTTGAAAGCCTTATTTATGAAATCTAACATGCATTTGAAGTGTTTATAGGGAAGGAAGGACTGGAAAACCTTGGGAAAGGTATAGAGCAAGGAAAATGCTAAAGTATGCCTAGAGGTGAAAGGAGCTAGAAATGACTCATTAGTAAGGTCAAGGAAGAGTGAAGTCTTGGAATACTTTGAGATCATATGTTGAGTGGTTATAATAGTTTCTTGAAGTGTAGTGATAGGGGAGAGTGATTAGTGAGTAAGAATAACCTAGGTTGTTTGAAAAGGTCAAGAAGCTGTTAAGGAGAGGTTAACGAAAATTAAGGGAAGGTTGGTGTAGGAAGACCTTGTTTGAGTTGTGGATTAATTAGTGATTGGTTTTACATTAGAATTCTTAATTAAGGAAGAGGTAAGGCTTGTTTAAGGATCTTACATTATACATTTGATCTATTATTACACAATATACCATTTTTAGCCTAAAGAATGATCCTCTAATACAAAGAATGAATGAAGGATTTGTTTCTAATCACCTATATGCTTGATATTTTGTATTGCTCTAAATCAAAATATCGTGTAGTTTCCCAAAATCAGCACCAATTGATGCAGATTGGTGGTGATTCATTAAAATGGGATCGATCCTATAAAAACTAGCTTAGACTGTTCCCAAGGATTTCAAGATCAATTATACCATCTAGCCTCCAAGATTACACATGGCAATATTAATCTCTTTGATTTATGTAATATCCCCTTCCCATTCGAAGACCTTTGGCCTATTTTGTCAACCTGATGGCCAAAGGAAAATATAAGGGTGGCTTAAGTTATATTTAATTATTATAAAGTGCCATTAATAAAAGAAAAAAATATATATAGAGCACTTATAATAATTTATATGACTTAATAATTATTAAATCAAGGATGGAAAAGGCCCAAATATAAATTGTTATCCATCCTAGGTGAAAAGGCGACTTGCCTTAAAAAGGGGAATGGGAATATAGAAAGGATAAATGCCCATTTTACTATGTATTTCCCCTAGAAAAATGTGACTTGCATTAGGAGGGAAATAATTGTTGGGAAAAGCATTTAATATGGGAAAATATTAAATGCTTGCATAGGGAAAATCCTTGGGAACTAATTGGATATTATAGAGGTTGTTTTGGGTCTCTTCTTCCTTTATAAGGAGAAGTCAACTTGAAGGGAAACACATTCCATACCATTTGATATTTTCTAATTTGTGTCTTAAGCTTGTAGCTTATGCATATTCTTTCATGTGCAACTGTTGTTTGCAAATATCTAGCTTGTGGAGTAAGATCCCATGGGAACCCTAGCTTTGGTGGTGAGAGATCCATCCCTAGCTAGCAGGGCATTCTTCGGTAGTGAGAGATCTACCCTAGCTTGTCAATTTTGGAGCTGAATTGATGCCCTAAATGTGCCAGGGGACCTACTTTTTAGGGAAAAATTAGGGTTTCGTGTTTTCTATGTGAAAACTATTTTTGGAATATTATTCTTCATATTTTTGTGGCCCAAGATCCAAAGTTTCAGCTCATTTGGACTTCTCTAGCAAAAGATATTAATTTTAGAAGTTTTCACTTTTTAGGGCACGCTGTAAATTTCTGGCAGCATTCTGTTATTCAAAAATTCTAAAAATAGTTCCATAATATCAGTTATTGTATTAGCAAGCTCCATTTAAAATTTCAAGAGATTTGAGCAAGTATTTTTGGAGTTATCCATTATTTTTGTTCGCTGCCCTAGATTTAATTTTACGTAAATATCAAATTTATGTTTGGCTGCAATTTGTCTATATTTTGCATACTTAAAGTTGGGATTTCCTAAAATCCGTTTGGGGTAAAATAATGTCCATTGGGGACATTACAATTTAATGCATTAACACAAACATGAATTGATCGGGACTATCGTGTTGTCTCATATTCCATTTGGAGCAAATTTTCTTCATATTTAGTCATCATGGTTCCTTCCTCCTCAAAGGTGTGTTATTTTGATTCAAATAAATATCCTTTTGTTCTCAAGTTTAATTATTACAATACAAACATCTATATTTTAAAGATAATCATTCCTTCATGCATAATCATAGGCATCAAAATCATATTTCAATCAATTCGGTTTGACAAAGGTGATCATATGGATCACCGAGATCAACACTAATCATTGGATCAATATTGATCCTATTAAAATTCACCTATTTTGCATTATTGGTACATCTTGATGTATATCTATAATATTTTGTAATCATGAATAATCATTTTTTTATTGTACTCTCGTGTTTCTATTAGATGACCCTCCCAGAGAAGCTTATGAACTAGACACCATTTTTGACCTACCAATTCTATGTCAACTATTTGTGTGGAAACTTAACATTAACTATGAGTTAAGCCTCTTTTTCATTACCCTCACACATAACCCATAAAATTTCGTTGATCGATTGGATATTCTCCTTGAGCAGAGTGATGATGCCAACCTCTACTAGGATATTTTCTTTGTATCCAGGAAACACACATCTATAGTGTATTGTAGTCATTTTTACACCCACTAAGAACAACGGAACCTCATGCGTCTTTGGCCTATCACCCAGCCAGGGCGCTGGGCACTCACCGAGGCACGTGAGAGGGATCCGTCTCTCTTTTATGTGAGTCTAGTGGAATGCATAGTTCATGATTCGACTTAGTGATTTAACAGATACATGAAGAAGCTATAGAGCTTAGGATAGCTTCTACACTCCTTCAGTCCATAACAAAACAAAGTGCGCAATAGAAATAATAGAACCAAGAGTTTTTAAACCCACAAATATACTTAATCATTCAAGTAATGTCCATGATTATACAAGATCAAAAGCGAGTAAAAACATGCGAGATAACATAGAAGGATATCTTAATGTAATCATGATGGTAACCTTATCATATTCATTCATAGTCTTCTACAAAGTATCATGTAGAGGCAGACCATAGTCATGCACCATATCCGGATCCATACATGTATTTCACAAAATAAAATTTACATTCCAAATTTTCCCATTACATCCTTACTAGAATCATTTACCCATTTTCATCCCATAGTTCTCTCGGTAATTCTGCAGCTCATTACCTTACTTCTCCTTCTTCTTTTGTCACAAGGGCGCACGTATAAATAGGCATCCGAGCTCTAAAAACTCCTCTCTAGCCTCGCATCCAAACCCAAGTGTCAATGTTTGGGTCACCCCGTGCGCATGCCTCTCCATGTCATGATTGTCTTTTTGGATCTTCCTATCACAAGGTATATTCCTTCTAAGACACCCTGTCACGCCAAGCCGGAACCTTATCCAAATGGAACACGTTCTTCATGTGTCCCGCCTAAAAGGCCAAAAACGGATAAGTCCCAAATTTTTCTTCATGCGGAATGCACCCTAGGTTCTCCAAGAAGCCTTTTGAATACTACCTTGTGTGCCTTCACTTGCACGCTTCCTCCGGCCATGCGCGCCTACACACCCTTAAGATTTGGAAGCTATAATAGGGGCCCAACATTACCCCACACTTCACCTATTCTCTACCCTCAAGAACCTTCTCAAAGAATGCAGTACAAAAAAATAATGCAAGGCCTTGCCTTGGAAAAGAATGGGGGAAAGAATAAAGAAATGGGGAGAGAAAGAATAGGGGGAAAATTTCCTAAAGAAGAAGAAGGGGAAAATTTTGTTGTAGGTTGGCCTCCAATGTACTCCAAGCACTGACTTCCTCCTGTGCTTTAGTGCAGATGTCACCAACCAAGGTGCTCACCTCGTCGAAGGTTAACCCTTCCCCTTGTGTGGTAATGGTTTCCACCACAGTCCCTGTTCTTTAGCATGATCTTCCAGGGCATCCATCTTCCTTGTGATGACCTTGTAGAGCTCTTTTAGCTGGGTTTTGATTGAGACTTGCTGGTTCTCAATGGCTTCGATTTCTTTTCCACTTCGGCTATGATCCTTTCTCACTCGGCTCTATTGCCCTTATTCTTTTCTTTGAACTCCTTCAACTCGGCCTCATCGCTAGCAAGCAGTATGCTTGTCATTTTTTCTTGATCCATGTAGTGGTCATAGGAGACCCCCGTGGTTTGTGCAGCTATTCTTACATCGGAAAGCACCTTGTTATATTCAGCCATGAGTGTGATGAGCTTTAACTTTTCTTCCTTCTCCAAGCACGCCGCTACCTCCTCTACTGACTCCAATGCCAAAGGCTTCCTTTCCATGGTGAGGATCCGAGTCAATTCCTCTAGGAATTTCAGGGAGGATCTATACTTTTGCATGGGAGGGCTAAGGTCCAGGTGCTTAGTGATAATTGCTTGGGAGATGAGTTCCACCTTCTTGGAAACTTTACACACTTTAGCCTTCTCTTCTTTAAGCTCCCTCTGCAATTGAGCGATGATTAATTTCTCAAGGTTGAGATCCTTCATCAGCTTCACTACTTCCTCCTTCCTCTTCTCTAATAAGTCCTCCAAGACTCTAACCCTGTCATTCCTACCGAAGAGCCTAGCCTTGATTTTCACCAAGACCTTGTTGAGTGTGTTACACACTTGCTCATCTGATAGTTGTTGTGTGTTTACAATGGGGTTGTCCCCCTTTCCTTCAGACAGCTTTAATACTACTCCTTGGTTAATCTCAAACTCAGGCTCATCGAGGTGGGAGTCGAATGCCCATGATAGCATCTTCCTTGTTCATGGGTATCCACCCTCAGGATCAAAGGACTCCATGGTGGTGAGCTCCTTGGTGGGCATGGTACTTTGGAAACATGTGTGCAAAACTTTGTTGGGGTCATCAATGTAACCCATCATTGTTCTTCCCCCTTCCGCGTGTTTACTTCCCATTCGCATGCCCTTGGGAATAGTTACCAAGAGAGTTGGGCCTTTTGTGCTACTTCCACTCTTCTCCCTTTGTTCCTTCTTGAACTCACCAAGCACGAGCTCTGTGCTACGCCCCAACTCCTCATTAACCAAGGCATCAATTATCTTCTCTTGCCTCTCTTGTTGCCTTTTCATTCACCTCCTCTTGAGTGAGCTTGGGCATATCTGGCTCCTTGGTACTAGCCCCTTCACTCCTCTCTTCACTCCACACGCCTTCCTCCCTTTGGGCACCCTTCCTCCTTACAAAGATGAAGGCATCATTTATATCCTCTACTTCCTCTCCCTCTGAGTCATGGACATCAATTGGCTCTTGATCCACCTCTAGCTCTTCCCCTTCAACATCATCCTTTTCACCTAGATAGGTGTTCGGTCGTCTGTATCTTTAGACCCTTGTTCCTCCATTCCTTGTTCTTCTTCCCTTGTAGAAAATTGCAGAGTCGGGATGCTATCTTTTCTTCATCTAAGGGTTCTTCAGGGGATGGTGGCTTCATAAGCTCTAGGGTATTTTCCTTTACCACCGTTCTCCACTTCTTCCGGATGTAGGTACTCGGCCTTGCAATATCTCTGTTTTACCTTTCCACCACCCTTGTTCTTCCTCTTCTTCTTCTTTCTCCTTGCACTTCGGTGCTTTGGCTTCTTCCTTCCCATGGGGTCATCTGGGATGGATATTTCATTCTCTACGTACACACCCTTCTCAAACTTCAGCCTTATGCGTAGGTAGATTCTAGTAGCAGTGCTCTCAACAATTGGTAAGGTCAGTAGCCTTACGATGTGCACGTCCTGCGACACATACCTTTCAACGTACGTGCACTTCCCCAGAGTAGACTAGCTTCTTTCTCATTTCTTTTTGTTCACTGTCAAGGGTGGATAGGTCAAGTTTTAATTTCTTTGACTCCTTATATCTATTCACTCCCACCTGGAAAAATTGGGTAGTAAATGAGAAGGGGAGTTTACACCAGGGACTCCAATTGTCGTCCACCAAGATGAATCTGTTAATGCGAATGATGGTATACCACGAACTCAGCTTCTCCTTTAGTCACCATAGGGAGTTGTTCGGGATCCATGATTCCACTCCGAATGCATTCCTAAGGCACATATACCATTTATCCAAGCGCTCCTTGTGTACCCTTGTCATTGACTCACAAGTATACTTCTGAACTGTCCGTGGGTGAAGGTTCTTCATTGGGAATACTCCCATACGAACTTATCAGATGCATCTGCACCCCAATTTCTAAGAACACAATGGTTAACAGGATGTTTCCAAAAAAGATCTTTCCTCCATTCTCTACACTTTTTATGATCTCGTCTACTATGTCTTTGAAGATGTTGTACACAATGCCTTCTATGACCTTTCTGTAGACATTCAACTAGGGCTTTCTCACGGGTCCACATCTCTTGTCCATTCAGCTTGGAAATGAGGTGTGCAGCCATTTTCATCACCGGATCACCGATATCCGCAACATCGTAGTACCTTTATCCCTTCTTATAATCCTAGGATAAAATGGTTTCTTTAATTGCTTCCTAATCTCAAGGTCATCTATGATCGCATCCCCTTTACAGCTTAGGCCTGTAAAGTGTGAGATTAATTAGGGAGTTATGCATATTTTGTGCCCTGAAAAATAGAAGAAATCTCCATGTATGCGCATTATTAACCATTGGTACAGGCGCTCAAAGCTTTCAAGTATGACAACTTGTAAAGCTAGAGAAGCCAGACCTTCTCCATTTTCACCTTGACTATGTCGTTGTAGATTGGCATCCTGTCAGGTGTTCATTTATTTGTGGGGTGCACCAACTCTAGTGCCATTTCCTTCATGAATATACTCGACCGGTGATTGTAATTGATTACGGTCATCATGTCGATGTGGGACTCCCACTCTTGTCCTAGAAAAACCCCATTTGGGTATTGCATCTCTGAGTACCATTCCTCATTGGTATCTAAGGGGATTTCTTCTTCTTTCTTCTTTCCTTTTCCCTTCTTGGATTGTACTGCAGGCTTATCAATTGGTTTTGTGGCCATTATTTTACCCTTTTCTTTCATTCCCTAGTTACTTTTGAGTTGTCTGAGAGTTTTCTTTGCGTGCCGTGCCTAGAGCAAAAACCCTAATCTCTTATTTTCCTCCTTCGATTGCGGCGCTCTTTCAAAATGTTTCTCACACCTGTGAATCACTTCTGCTCTAGTTTGTAGATCTAACATACTAATTGTGCATGATTTTTGAGATTTTCCTTTACATGAGTTAGCTCTCAAAACCCTAGCTCTTGAAAGAAAATCATTCTCCTTGTTTTTGCAAAGTAAAATAATGAATTGCCCATCCTTGTATTTATAGCTTTTCCCACTTTTACGCATTAAAGGCTAGGCTACCTACCACTATACGAAAATATTTAATGTGGCATTTTTCAAACAAACCTGACTTCAACACTTTTCCTTATGTGCCCAATCCTTGCATGAAACATTTTTCACCCGCGCCCAATCCTTGCGTGAAAACTTTTCCAACCTTCTGGTGCGCAGACAATCCATCTTGACAAGACTCTTGCACACATGTTACTAGCACCAAAGGCACCTCTTCCATCCTCATGATTCTTGCTTTCACCTACCTCATGTTTTTGTGCTTTCTCCTTTGTACGTGGATTTCCAATGTAACCTTATTTTTCCACCCATCTGCCTTCTTTTCTCCTAATGCATCTTTTCAACAGGGGCTAGTTCAAACGGTCTCCCAACCCAATCCTCCTACAGAATAACTTCATGCCTCTTTTTATCACCTCACCCCACACTAAATCGATGTATGGTCCTCTGCGCATTCATAAGTCAAAAAGTAATAAGGTTACCGGTGCCCAAGGCGTAAAACAAGAAAACAACGCAAAAGGGAAAACAAGAAAGGAAAAGCATAAAAGGAAATGCTAAACTAATTGGCAGAACTACCTTATTTACAAACACCAAGAAGCATTATTTATAGTAGGGCTTTAGCCTACTCCCATTGAAGTGTCCAGGTAATTTTGTTCCATCCAGCGCTTGTAATTGGCACACACTTGAATCAAGGATGTATGAAATTACATAAGAACCCAACCAATGCACCTTCAACTTTCTAGGATGGTGTAGGAATTTTGAATCATATAGCAATACCATCTGGCCAACCTCAAACTGTTTGTTCTTAATGTGGCGGTCGTACCATGCCTTTGCTTAGCTTTTTCAGGTTGTTTGGCTCTATCTTACATATGAGTGCCTTTCATCCAACTCAGTATCAATTCATCAATTCTCTCTTACAAGGTGCTTGTTTATCGTCGAACCCTCCTACACACGCTATAGCGAGATGGTAACATGAATTCCACTAGAAAAACTACTTCCATGCCAAACACCAGTTGAAATGGTGTGGCCTTGTTCAACCTTTTATATGTTGTTTTGTATACCCAAAGAATTGTTGATACTTTTTCATCCCAATCTTGCCTACCCACATCACATATCTTAGTCAATGTGTGACTAAGGATTTTGTTGAATGCCTCTGCAGTCCCATTTTCCTTGAGGGTGATAAGGGGTAGTCTTGTGATGGGCTACCATGAATTCTACCAATAGAATCCTAATTGTTTCATTTAAGAAGTGAGTGCCCCTATCACTTGTTAAACTTAATGGGCACCCATACCTTGATAATGTTCTCCCATAAAAATCTAGCAGTCATGGCTATGGTGCAATCCTTCATGGGCGCAATTCTCTGCCCACCTTGTCGGATAATCGGTCACAGGTAATAATATACCACGAGTTAGTCCTCGGTGTATCGGTGAGATTGTTCCAACAAAATCTATTTCCCACTTTTCAAAAGGTTTCACACTGGGAGATGGGGCACAAGGGCATCTCGTTCCTTTTCCCGTGGTTTTCTAAGGCACCGGCAAAGGTGATCACAGGCCTTACAAAACTCAATACAATCCTGGTGAATCATCTCCCACCATAGCCCAAGAATTCTAGGATCTTACGCGCGGTCACGTTCCCTGCATAGTGTCCTCTGGAAATCTCACTATGGGTTTCATCGATTATAGCTACATGCTCATGTTCTAATATACACCAAACGTAAAACCTCATCGTGGCCCATTTTATTAAAATCCCCATTAATCAACATGAATGATATGGATAACCTTTTCCTCTCTAGAGCATTCATCCCCTCGTGTGCCACACCTTCCTTAAGAAAAATGGCAATGTCTTCTAATTCTGAGGGCACACACCATAACCTGAATAGTTGTGCATCTGGCATGGTTTCCTCGATACTCTGCGTGTCCTCTCCCGAATCAATCCTTGATAAATGATCTGGCCCACAATTGTTCTTTCCTAGTTTTACCACCACTTTGAATTCAAATTCTTGAAATAAAAGTACCCAACGGCATATGTGCCCTTGCAACACTGCTTTGTTTACTAGATACTTCAAGGCCATATGGTCAGTGTAGAATATGAAGGGAGTTGCCAATAGATATTGTCTGAATTTGTGGAGCACGTAGATCATTGACAATGCCTTGCACTTAGTCATTGTATAATTTAGTTCTACTTGTGTCAACTTCCTACTTGCAAAACATAAGGGATGATTAATAATCCCCTCTCCTGGTTGAGCGAGAATGGCTCCCATTGTTGTACCAAAGGCATCCATGTGGACATGGAAAGGTTTATCCCAGGATGGGAATCGTAGAATAGGTGTGGTAATAAGCCTTTATTTTAGAGTGTAAAATGCAACCTACTATGCCTCTCCCCACCGAAAGGTACTCTTATGTCTGAGCAATATTTCCAAAGGCATGGAAATCTTGGCGTATCCCTTAATGAACTTTCTATAGTACCCAGTGTGTCCAAGAAATCCATGCATGGTGCTTTCGCTGGTAGGTTCCCCTAATCCCAAAATAATTACAACCTTCACGGGATCCACTAGTAAGCCCTCTTTACATATGATATGCCCCAATAACATTCTAAAAGGAGTTCCAAAGATACATTTCTTGATGTTGAGGAGATCCTCAAGCTGTTGACATCTCTCAAATATCAACCTTAAGTTATCACAATGGTCCCCGACTAATCCATACACCATCCAATCATCCAAATATACTTGAAGGAACTTGTGGATGAAGTCCTTAAATGCTTGTACCATTATGCATAAAAACACAAAGGTGGGTGCATTCTTCACCAAAAGGGCATGACCATGCATGCAAAGCTTTCCCACTCGGTGGAGAAAGTTGTCTTTTCTTGGTCTTCCTTGGTAATCCTTACTTGGTGATATTCTAAGAATCCATTCGTAAAGGAATAGACCTCGCACCCAACAACTCCTTCTAAAATCTCTTCAGTAAAGGGGGTGGGAAAAGGATCTATGATGCAAACAGTGTTCAATTATCTGTAATCCATGCATATCCTAATCTGCCCATCCTTCTTTATGTTAATCACCATTGGACTTATCCATCTGATTCCTCCACAGCCTCAATGATACCGGATGCTATCATTTTGTCTAGCTCTACTTTAACCCTTGCACACATGTTGGGATTCATCCTATAAGGCCTCTTCCTGACCGGGTGTGCACCATCCTTCAACTTTATCCTCATTTCCCCCAATGAATGGTGGACGCCTTTCAACTCATGGTATCCACGTGGGAATAAATCCTCAAATTCACACAAGAGATTGATGATCTTTGATACTTCATTTTCTGACTAGTAGTCCCCAATGATAGCTTCCTTGAGCTCCTCTTCCGAGCCTATGTTAAATTTCTTGGTTTTGAGTGGTTCATGATACGCACGCACACATGCATCCACACTATCAACTACTTCATGCGTCCCAACCGAATGGTCAACATTTAGGTTCTCCATCTTCTCTCCATCAACAACGTATACCATCTTCCCTTTCTCCTTTTCAGCACATGTGTGCTCAAATTGTATGTCTTCTGGTTCCTCCTCTTCGAACCACACTTCTAAGCTAGGTCCACCAAGTAAGTTTACTAATCTATCTTCTGCCATGGCATAATCCCCCAGTGTGAGGAATTTGATAGTCTACAACGCCTCATCAACTGGTTGTTTGGTACTTTGGTACTTCAATGTGTGAATCAAGTCAGCCACTAATTCCTGCCAACTTCCCATTTGGTGGTTTGTTTTAGAGTGGATGTACCAAGCACGCACGTAACTTTGTAGTGTTGAATATAGCTTGTGCACCCAAAGGGAGGGTGGTAAAGCTTCCGCACCTCTCCCCAGACTCTCTCACATGCTTGGATGTGGGAAGAGGTGGGTCTATTGCCATTGTAATCCTTGATAGCGGTGGGTATGTTGCTTTTTGAGAATCAGACAGTGAGCGTAATTCTAACTTCATGCCACTCCAACAATTTTTCACTATGTGCGGCCCACCACCTTGTTGTTGTGCCTATCAAAACATAACCTAGCATACTTTGTCGCTCATCCTCCCTCCATTGAGCTTCCATTTCCCTCAAAAATACCTTAGGGTATGCATCCCCAGAATACTTGGTTATTACCTTTTCTCCCAAGTGCCAAACTGTACACGCTGTTGTTGTTACCTTGGTTACTGATCCTTTCAAATGTCACCCAATCAATTCATAAGTCCCATGCACCCAATTATCACAAGCTATACTGGTAGTATCACTGATAGATTGAGCATCATCAAACTAGATGACTCCTTCTATAGGGTGGATGGTCTCTGGATCTCTTATGGAGCGCACATATATTTTGTCTAGGACCTCCTCTTTAAGGGGTTTAGTATAGGGGTTGGACTTCCCATCAACCAGCAGTATAACTACCCTTTCTTCCTCATTTTCAAATCTTATGTACCCCTTGTTAAATTGAAGGTTTACATTATTCTTATAACACCATGGGTGCCCAAGTAGAGCTAGGAAATTATCTACCTCGGAAGCGCCAAGACTTCAAAATCCCCATTGAACCTTGTCCCCTGAATGGTAATGACTGCATCCTTGAAGACACCTATGGCCATTACCTTTGTCTTATTTGCCATATACAACACATTTGAAGATGGCCGTAATGTAGATCTTCTCATTTGATGCCGGGCATCTAGAGTGAGAACATTAACCTCCGCACTGTGTCAATGAGGATTTTTCTAACCAACCATCCATCCACTACTGCATTCAAGGTAATCTCTTTTTCATAATAAAGGTTGTGAGGTGGGAGGTTTGCATGTAGGATCTGCCTTTCGTGTTCTCCGCCGGTGCGCGGCACCTTTTCTCTCAACCATGCCCCTAGTAGGGAATAATATTCTCCTGCCTCAACAGTTTACACACCTCCTTAACCTCATCCAAGTCATCCCTTGGTGCTTCTACTGGTCTCCTTTGCTCATCCTTTCTAGTTTTCTCTTTTAAGCATTAGATCTCCCCTTGTAAGCTTTGAATTACGTCCATGGTTTCCTGGTAGACTTCTTTCTGTGAGCTAGGTTTGGATACTTCCCATGTACTACTTCTTCTCTCGAAACTAGAGGTCTCTGCCTAGGCGCTTCCCTTGCACACATAGATTCTACCCTTGTTGTTACCATAACAGGCTCTAGTTCTGATTCACGTATTACTCATGGAAGCCATTACGCATCATCCTTCTTAATACTCACCATGGCAGTGCCCTTATCCTTCCTAGTACTACTAACTCATATGTTCATATAACTTTGGGCACTCTTTGTACTTATGTTTTTTTCCACACCAGGAGCATTGTAGAAGATCTAGACATTCACGCTTATAATGGTCTATGGCTCCATAATTAAAGCATGTTCCACGCGGGAACTCACTTCTTCCTCCACAACCATGAAATCCTCCACAAAACCCTCTTCCATGCGCATCTCCATCTCTATTCTCTTCATACCGACATTCATCTCCTTTTGAATTGCTGGCAATGCTAGTCTAGCACACACCAAGATCAATTACCTCATGAATCTTGTCAATCAATCTACAATCCTTTGTGTCATGTGTGGTTGAGGTACATATCTTGCAATAACATGACACATTTTTACGGATCACGTGCTACAACAGGGGGCACCTACTTGCATCATGGTCCTCATGACATATTTTGTAATTTACAGCTACGGTGCCTACCACCTTCCGAGTACATACCCCACCATTATCCTTTGTGTGCCCTTCTACGTTACAATCCGTGCACCACATCCCTCTACAAATGTCTGGAACTGTGTTGGTAGATAATTTCTCCAATTTCTTAGCCATGGCAGCAATCTGAGCCTCTAGAAATGGGCTAACACTAGTGTCAACACTACCAACTGCCTTAGCATGCAAATCAACTTCCAACGCTTCACGCGGTTCTGTGAATGTTTTATGAGATAAAGCCCTCCTAAAGGGTGTGATCAACCCTCCGATAAACCACTGAGCATGTTGTGAAGGGTGGATATCATAAGATAGTTTAGACAGAAGAGTTTTAAAATGTGCATCATATTCCCGCACACTCTCTGCCATGACCTACTGGATTTCTTTGAGAGAGTTGATGCTCTTTTGTTCAAACTCAGGTATGTGGAATTCTACCAGAATGCATTTGTCAACACGGTATAATCCACAACAATCTAATGAGGGTCATACTTTCTATACCAACTATGCACGCATCCTTGCAAGGTCATCATAAATTGACTGGCTTTTCGATCATGGGTCGTGATTCCCTTTGCATGTCGTAGTAGCTCACACTTATGCACATGTTCTACGGAATCTTCTATCCCACTGTAATCCGGTGAGTGTAGAGACATCTCGAAAAATACTTGTGGAGGTAGCTAAGGCCCTTGTCCTCCCGATCTAGTCCCTTGGTTTCCTCTGGTGTTTCCTCCTCCGCCTGGATCCACTAGATCCCGAGCCACAAGCTCCACCACTTCTACCTCCGGATCCTCCCCGTGTTAAGTACGGGGCTATGTTTTTCATGTCAAATGCTCTCATCGTCCCACTAAATTGTGCGCGATAGTTTGTGAACTAGTACCACTCCCAGTCATATTTCCTCCACCACTTCCTAGTGTTCTTTCAAAACTAGCTTGTATGTGCCTTACCCAAACATTCCACCAAATACTAGAATAGTGTGTGAAGCCATAGAAGTCCCAAACATGAAGTTGTACCTCTTAGGTGCCAATCGATTACTTCTTTATCTATATCAAATGGATAAACTATACGTTTACCTCGTTCATACAAACCAAGCGCTAAGGTTCGGTTGCTAGGTGGGGTCAGATGCACACCAACGACTCTTCTTTCTCTATGTGACAGACTCTCATTAGAAGCCACAAGGTTTTCTCTCCTGCGCTTACCAAGATGGGGTACCACAGACTATTCGGTTCCACATCCTCCGCATGAACCTCAACTCCTTTCCACCATGTATAGCTCCATAACCCACTTGTAATCCTGCATTGTCTATCGATCTCCTTTTCATGCGCTTCATTATACTTGAGCCATCTTTCCTCCCTTTCCTGTTTAGTCGTCAGATCAACCATCTTTCCCCAACCTGGCTTCCTCACCTAGCACTCAGGGTGGTTTAGCTGGCCATAGGAAATGCCTCTAAACCCATGGTTACCATCAAGATTTTGATCGCAAGGGGAATGACACGCATAAATTATCCCCTGGATCTCGCAAGAACTCAAACTCGCAATTTCTCGACAGAATACATGGAAATGGTGTATTCCGAGTGTATTTAGTCAATACTCCCTTCCACCAATGATCTATAGCACGGGACCACGTTAGATCAGCATCTTGCAAGTTCGATATGTTCCTTGGGTCCAAGGGTGTGACTTATAATAACACCCCAATCTAGATGTATAAGCCGAGATCCATTCAAATAACTCTACTGGGAAATAGCAAAAGAAGGTTTCGTACAACTCATGATAAAGAGTGTCCTCCACCCATCTTCGTGTCTTAAACCCAGGTCCAGTATTGAATCTCTGGGTGAATTCATCCTCTGTGCTTTTAAACTAGTCTTTAACACCTTCAAGTGTTAAGTGCTCCGCCATCACTTTTTGCATAGATCATGATGTATGCCATGTTCCACTACAACTTTGAAAAGAGGTCCCGAAAATGGAACCAAGATGTAGTCATTTTTACACCCACCAAGAACAAGGGAACCTCATATGCGCCAGCCTATCACCCAGTGGGTGTTAGGCACTCACCCGAGGTGTGCGAGAGGGAGTCGAGTCTCTCTTTTATGTGATTCTAGTGGAAGGCATAGTTCATGATTCTGACTTAGTGATTTAATAGACATGAAGAAGCTATAGAGCTCAAGACAGCTTCTACACTCCTTCAATCATAACAGAAACAAAGTGCAAAACAGAAATAATAGAACCAAGAGTTTGTAAACCCACAAATATACTTAATCATTCAAGTAAGGTCCATGATTATACAAGATCAAAAGCAGAGTAAAAACATGCAAATAATACAGAAGGATATCTTAATGTAAACATGATGGTAACCTTATCATATTCATTCATAGTCTTGCTACAAAGTATCACAGAGAGGCAGACCATAGTCATGTGCCATATCTGGATCCATACATGTATTCTCACAAATTAAAATTTGCATTCCAAATTTTCCCATTACATTCTTACTTGGAATCCTTTACCCATTTTCATCCCATAGTTCTCACAATAATTCTGCAAAGATTCGATACCTTACTTCTCCTTTTGTTCTTTGTCAAGGGCACACATATAAATAGGCATCTAAGCTCTAACAAACTCCTCTCTAGCCTCAGATCTAGCCCCAAGTGTCAAGGTGTGGGTTTCCCGAGTGCATACCTCTCCATGTCATGATTGTCTTTTTGGATCTTCCTATCACAAGGTATATTCCTTCCAGGACACCCTATCGCCAAGCTAGAACCTTATCCAAATGGAACACGTTCTTCATGTGTCCTACCCAAAATGCCAAAAACGGCTAAGTCTTGAATTATTCTTCACACTCGCGCATGCCCTGGGTGCTCCAAGAAGCCTTTTGAATATTGCCTTGCATGCCTTCACTTGTGTGCTTCCTCCGGCCATGCGTGCCTATGTGCCCTTAAGATTTGGAAGCTATAATAGGGGCCCAACATTAGCCCACACTTCACCTTTTCTCTGCCCTTGGGAACCTTCTCAAAGAATGTAGTACAAAAAGAATGTAAGGCATTGCCTTGGAAAAGAATGGGGGAAGAATAAATAAATCGGGAGAGAAAGAATAGGGGAAATTTTCCTAAAGAAGAAGAAGGGGAAAATTTTGTAGTAGGTTGGCCTCCAATGTACTCCAAGCACTGACTTCCTCTTATGCTTTAGTGCAGATGTCACCAACCAAGGTGCTCACCTCATTGAAGGTTAACCCTTCCCCTTGTGTGGTAATGGTTTCCACCACGGTCCCGATTCTTTATCGTGATCTTCCGGGCATCCATCTTCCTTGTGATGACCTTGTAGATCTCTTTTAGCTGGGTTTTAATTGAGACTCACCAGTTCTCAATGGATTTAGATTTATTTTCCACTTCGGATATGATCCTTTCTCACTCGCTCTATTGCCCTTATTCTTTTCTCTAAATTCCTTCAGCTCGGCCTCATCACTGGCAAGTAGTATGCTTGTCACTTTGTCTTGATCCATGTAGTGGTCATAGGTGACCCCATGGTTTGTGTAGCTATTCTTACGTCAGCAAGCACCTTGTTGTATTCAGCCACGAGTGTGATGACCTTCAACTTGTCTTCCTTCTCCAAGCATGTTGCTACCTCCTCTACCGACTCCAATGCCAAAGGCTGCCTTTCCATGGTGAGGATCTCGAGTCAAGTCCTCTAGGCATTCCAGGGAGGATCTATACTTTTGTGCGGGAGGGCTAAGGTCCGGGTGCTTCGTGATAATTGCTTAGGAGATGAGTTCCACCTTCTTGGAAACTTTACGCACTTTAGCCTTCTCTTCTTGAAGCTCCCTCTGTAGTTGAGTGGCGATTAATTTCTCAAGGCTGAGATCCTTCGTCGCTTCACTACTTCCTCCTTTCTCTTCTCCAACAGGTCCTCTAAGACTCTAACACTGTAATTCCTACTTGAAGAGCCTCGGCCTTGATTTCCATGGAGACCTTTTTGAGTGTGTTACACACCGGCTCATCTAAATAGTTGTTGCATGTTTACAACGGGGTTATCCTCCTTTCCTTCGGATAGCTTTAATACCACTCCTTGGTTAATCTCAAACTTAGGCTCATCGAGGTGGGAGTCGAATGCCCATGATAGAATCTTCCTTGTTCGTGGGTATCCACCCTCAGGATCAAAGGAATCCATGGCAATGAGTTCCTTGGTGGGCACAGTACTTTGGAAACACACACGCAAAACTTTTTGGGGTCATCAATGTAACCCATCATTGTTCTTCCCCCTTCCACGTGTTTACTTCCCATTCACACACCCTTGGGAATAGTTATAAAGAGAGTTGGGCCTTTTGTGCTACTTCCACTCTTCTCCCTTTGTTCCTTCTTGAACTCACTAAGCACAAGCTCCGCACTACGCCCCAACTCCTCATTGACCAAGGCATCAATTATCTTCTCTACCTCCCTTGTTGCCTTTTCATTCACCTCCTCCTGAGTGAGCTTGGGCATATCTAGCTCCTTGGTACTAGCCCCTTCACTCCTCTCTTCACTCCACGTGCCTTCCTCCCTTTGGGTGCCCTTCCTCCTTACAAAGATGAAGGCATCATTTGTATCCTTTGCTTCCTCTCCCTCCAAGTCATGGACATCAATTGGCTCTTGATCCACCTCTAAATATTCCCCTTTAACATCATCCTTTTTTCCTAGATAGGTGTTCGGGTCGTCTATATCTTCAGACCCTTGTTCCTCTCGTTCCTTGTTCTTCTTCCCTTGCAGAAAATTCTAGAGTCATGGATGTTGTCTTTTCTTCATCTGAGGGTTCTTCAGGGGATGGTGGCTTCGCAGGCTCCGGGGTCTTTTCCATGACTGTTGTTCTCCTCTTCTTCTAGACGTAGGTACTTTGCCCTACATTATCTACGTTCTGCCTTTCCACCGCCCCTTGTTCTTCCTCTTCTTCTTCTTTCTCCTTGTGCTTTGGTGTTGGCTTCTTCCTTCCCATGGGGTCATCCGGGATGGATATTTCATTCTCTACATATGCACCCTTCTCAAACTTTGTCCTTATGCACAGGTAGATTCTCGGCAAGCGGCAAGACTCTCAAAGAATCGGTAGGTCAGCAACCTTATAATGTGCATGTCCTATGACACGTACCTTTTAACGTATTACGTGCTTCCCCGAGTAGACCAGCTTCTTTCTCATTTCTTTATGTTCACTGTCAAGGGTGGATAGGTCAAGTTTTAATTTCTTCGACTCCTTATACCTATTCACTCCCACCTAGAAAAATTGGGTAGTAAATGAGAAGGGGATTTGCACTAGGGACTCTAACTGGCATCCACTAAGATGAATCTGAAAATGTAGAAATGTTGGTATACCGCGAACTCAACTTCTCCTTCAGTCGCTGTGGGGAGTTGTTCTGGGATCCGCAATTCCACCACAAATGTGTTCCTGAGGCATGTATACCATTTATCCAAGCACGCCTTATGCACCCTTGTCATTGACTCACAAGTATACTTCTGGAACCTATCCATGGGTGAAGGGTCTTCATTAGGGTACTCCCATACAAATTTATCAGATGCATCTCGCACCCCAATTTCTAGTACATGCCCATGAGAAGTAGGAGACCTACATGTCATCTAAGATAATGGAAAACTTATAGCTTGCAAAAATATATATAGAACATGTGTTGCACTTATAATTAGGATGTACCATAACATTGTTAATAACATGCTAACAATAGAATCATTAATGTGTAGTCTATGTGATGAAAATTATGGACAAAAATTAGTATCGATAAAATTAATGATAGGTAAAGGAATATTAGTAGTACCAATAAGAAATCCAAGAGGATGATCTTAAGATGGAGGAAGAGGAACAAACATTATAAACATGATTTGAAGAGGATTCCGAAATTATTTTTCATTCTCGTAAAGGATCATTGAATATTTTAATCTTTCCATTTTCATTGGTATATTTAGGAATAGAAATAGTATATTCAAGAAACTTAATTTCATGATTTCCAATTAGATTGCGGATTAGATGTCTCGAGTTTGGAACACATGTCAATAGAATTTCCATTGCATCTATGGTAATCACAATGTGTATTTTCATTAAATTTATTTTCATGAGGAATATTAGAATCAAAATAAAGAGGAGGTGGAAGAGAAATTACATTTATTTCTAGAAGTTGAGGCAACAACATAGGTGGTGGATATGGTAATTTGGTAGTTTTAGTGTGTGTTTGATTGAATTGTGTCCATTGAAGCTAGCTTACCCTTATGTTAGTAGCACCAATATGAAAGGATGCAAATACTTTTCCCCAAGATGTATGTGTGATATGGAATTCAAAATAATCCCTCCCGTGTGTAGTGAATAATGCATCCCAAATGCGGTCCTTGAATGTTGCTACTTTCCCAAGTAGTAGATAGTAAGTATTATTACTAATTATCCACCCCTAATAATAGTAATTCATGTATATATATGATTCCCTTGTTTGAATTTCATCATTAAAAACTAAAAATGCTAACCCAAAGTGATAAAAGAGACTTTATAAAATATAACAAATGATGTGGCATTTCAAACTTGTGAAAATGCGAGAAAGGGATAGTAGCGCCTGGATGCTCCTATCCCTAATGGGCGGTATTTTCCAAGATGCTTGGAGGATATAGTAGAAAAATATGGAGTTGGGTCATGTGTTGTTAATGTCTAAAAGTAAAGTGACCATTTGAGAAGAGAAAATTTCAAGAGTATCAAGAGGGATAAAGCAATGTAAAATCAAAACAAGTGTTGTTAATGTCTAGTTTTCTTACTTAGGAATCATGCATATAATGACATACTTAGAAGCATGATGTAAGTAGTAAATGTGTGAATTCATGACTAAAATTCCTCCACCTCAATGATATACATATGGAAGTCCTATGAAAAAATAAGGAGGTCTTCACTTAGGGATATTATGATGCTTGGAATTGACCACGACATCATTGTCCATAACATCATCACCTATCATGACGCTTACTCCTATTTGGTAAAATATTCACAATTTTCCTCCTAAAAATAAATTTTTAAGCTTATTTATGCTAATTCCATTCATCATGTTGACTATTATGTATGAGTATTCAACATCTTCCCCATTCATAATAATGTCTTGCTCATGTATACATGTTATTTTAAAAGAAGACTTAAGAAACACTCTAGCGAGAAATGGTGGTGATGCGACTATGAATACGGACAAGAACCCTAGCGAAGGCGGCGATAGATCTAGTTTCGGTCGGGGAAGAGGGTGACTAAACAAGGGAGGTAGGGGTTTACTTGGTTTAAATTCCCCTGCTAATGTGCGTGAAGCTTATTGGGAACCTCTCGTTAACAAATCCGAGGTTTTTACAGAGATACGGAGGGCACGATCCAAGACCCTGAGGATTTGGGGGCTACACCAAGTTCTCTGGTACAGGTTAATGGCACCCTGGTGTGTAGTTCTTTTGTAGTCTATGAACTGATGCAAGTGACCGCTCTAGCTCTCCTTGGTGTGGGCGGAAATAGTGAGAAGGTTTTGATGCATGGGGATCCATTAGTGGGAGATGTTGCCCTACTTTTGGTAAATAGATTTTGAATCATTCACCCATTCAGGCATCTTTCAAGGATGTGTTGCAATGATCTCGTAATGGAGATAGGGTTTATAACAGGCCAATGGCCTATGCAAAATCAACTCCATCAGTTTGTTTTGGTAATGAGGTGGTTCAATCTGAAGCATCCTTTGAAAGGAATGGACTGATTTGTAGATTCCTCAACTTCTGCCCTGGTCTTCTAGCACTTCATGCATGGATTTCGAGACAATGGGCCCCTTTGTTGGAAGGTAGGCTGGATATTTTTCCTAGTGCTCGGGGTTTTTTTATTGTTGCTTTTGCTTCGGCTGCGGATCGAGATCTTATTTTTGGGAAAGTCTAGGATTTTGATTCCCATTTTCTTCTGATGAAACCATGGTTTCCTTTATTTAACCCAATCTCATATTCCTTCCATGTTAGACCTATGTGGATTTGTCTTCCATATCTACCTCTCCAATTTTGGATGGAAAGTTGTTTAACTACTATTGGCAATACTTTAGGGAAATGTTTATCAATTGATCAGAAAATTGATGATTTTGAGCACACAATGTATGCTAGAATCTTGATTGATATGGATACTTCTTTTGACTTCCATATTGCTATTGAACTCAAAGTCGAGGATCGAACCTTGTTATAAAATCTTGACTATAAGGGGTTTCCTTCGAGTGTAGAAATTGCTTTTCTCTTGGCCATCTAGCCTTAAATTGTCACGTGTTAAGGAAACAGGATAACAGGAATAGCTCATGGTGGAAGAATTTTAATCTTAGACTTTTAGTGGTGAATGATCCTTCAGAAAGTGAATCGGAGCCCCAACCTAATACAACCGAACCGAGAAAAGGAGGATGCTTTAACTGTGCTTCAGACTCCAAAGAAATAGATAGATGTGTCAAACCCAACCCATAATGAAAATGTAAACCCAAATACATCTAAGGTTTGGTCTATTGTGAGCAGGAAGAAGAAAGGGACTATCTCGCCCCTCAAGATGTAGTTAAGATCAAAAGGGAAGGGGTTAAAAGTGTGAGATTGTTGCTGGTTTTTTAAGTTTTGGTGTTAGTTTTTCTTGGTTTAGCTATTAGTTTTATCTTTGTGCCACTGGTAGAGGCTGCTCCACATGGTCTTCATTGTTTTATCATTCTCTCCAACTATTGTATGGGGTAGGGTCCCCTTAACCCTCTTTTTACCTTTTATCAAAAAAAAATGTCTTGCTCACTATTTAAATTTGTATTGATTTTTGTAACCTTAAACTTGCATGTCCAAAGGAAAATTACCCTTACCTTCCATCAAAACCCTTATTGATTCCACAATTGGCTATGATATTTTATCCCTCGTGGATGTATTTTCATGATATAACAAAATCCAAATAGTGCTAGAAGATCAATACAATACCACATTCACCACATATTGGGAACTTATTGTTATGTCAAAATTCCTTCTCGGCCTTACCAACAAGCTATGACCCATATATTCTACAATATTATTCATAATATAGTTTAATTTTATGTGGATTACCTTATCTTCATATATTAATCCATAGAGGATTATTTCCAAGACCCTAATCTTTCCCTTCAATGGCTTCAAAAATATAAAGTATGCCTCAATCTATAAAAATGCATCTTTTACGTCACCCAAGGAAACTCATCATTTTCCTAATCTCAAAGCATGGCATATATGTTGAACCTACTAAAATTAAGGTTATCCTTGGCATGCCTCATCCTAAATCTATTCCTAACATCTATACTTTTCTAGGGATTCTTTGGGAAATCTGATTATCTATCCTTGAATTTGCCTATTGTACTCATATAATTAAAATTCTCCTTAAAAAGCTAATACACTCGAATGGAATAAGGATTTTTGAAAAGCCTTCAAAAATATCTCCTCACCGCACCTACATTACAACCCCCATCTTCTTACCAACCACTCATTCTTTACACCTCTTTCATGCCCATTTCTTTACGGGAAATGTTGGAAAGAGGATAAAAAAGAAAGGAGCACACCATCTACTTCATTAGTCATGCTCTCCTAATGTAGTTTGGCCATTGAATGATATTGTTTGGCCATTTAGTTTTTTACCACTAAACTTTATAATTACATGATCTATTAAACCACCTATTTTATAGTTCATACCCCCCTCCACCACCACCTCCTTTCCCATATTTTCTTCCCAATGGACCGCATCGAAAAATGGATGATTTTCCTTACGGAATTTTATTTACGCATCATTAAGCAAAATAATATCAAATGCAAAGTCATCCCGCACCAACTTGTTCCACTCCAATACTTGTAACTTAACCCATTCCTAATGTTCTTCCTAATGAGGAAATAATACTCATTAAAGGCATATATCAAGCCCTTACAATTAAAGACTGCTATTATAGCTTCACTATTGATCTCAAGGCACAGTCCTCGCATCTATTGATACAAATCTTAAATATAAAATTATAAATCCCGTCACTTGAGATAAAAATGTCATGATTGAGCTTCATGGAGAAAATTGGACTCTCTTTTTGATGGAGAAAAATTCCTTCAAGGATCTAGGGTAGGATGTCACCTTATTCATCCCTCGGGTAAGACACTTCATTTCTCTTTTCAACTCAAATTTGATGTCACCAAAAACATGGTTAAATGTGAGGCTATTACCCTTAGCATGAAATCTTCTCTCACCTCTAACATTATATATCTTCATGCCATGTGTGACTCCCAACTTATCTCGCTAATAAGTCGGTGGCACTTGTCAATGTCAAAGTGATAATCTCAAAGCCTATCATTAAACCATCTAAACCTCAAGACAAAATTCACATTTTTCACCATTTAATCTATTCCTCATGAACAAAATTATTTATTTAATTCTTTGGCCTCATCTATTACAAAGTTTCACCTCACTTAGATCTATCACAAGATCAGATATCTATCCAATTCCATAAATCACCTTCCACACAACCATCTCTTAAGAATTCTCTTATTTGTCACATGGATGCCACACTTAAATCTCACATTTCATGGTATTCAGGCATCATCCAATTCATCCAACATCAAAATTACCCTCTCAACTTTAATTTTTTAAACTCTCTAAAAATTTTAAGAAATCCCTAAAATACATTCTCGAAGGCAATATCCTTTATTATTGTAACTTTGATGGTGCTTTACTTTATTGTATTTTATAGAATGAAGTTCCTTCTCTCCTTGAAAAAGCGCGTGGGGGAACCTAGTGTGGGCATTATGGTGGCCATACCATAGCCCACAAATAATTATGTAAGGGTTATTATTGATCTACTTTAATGGTTGGTTCCCACGCATTCACTAAGAAATGCACACCATGTTAATATCATGATGAACTCAATTATTATCCACCGATTGATCTTCGATCCTTGAATCTCTTTGGCCCTTTAGTATGTGGGCATTGGATTTTATTGGTAAACTTTGTAACTCTCAAAATGGAAATATTTTCATCATTGTAACCACTAAATACTTTACTTGGTGTGTTGAATACATGCCTTTTACTAATATGACCGCCCTCATAACTTTGAAATTTATCCTTAACCAAATCATTTTTCACTTTGGAATTATTCACACAATCATTTCCAATAATGATTGGAATTTCAAATGCAAAGAAATGAAATGAATTTTCACTAAATTCAAAATCAAGCACAAATTCTCTACCCTTATCACCCTCAATGCACTAGACATTTGAATCTTATAATAAAATTCTTCAAAAGACCATTTGAGAATCGCACTCTTTCTAGAACCTCTAGCTTTATCTAGTTCTTTGAGATTAATGCACTAATTTCTATATGACCAATATGGAAACACAATTCTCACTTGTATTAAGATCCGAAGAAATCCTTTCACTCAAGGTGGAACTTGCCTTCCCTTTGTATTTCCCTACATGAAATCATTCCTAATGAGGATATCCATGAAGCTCGTTGTCACACTCTCGATATCCCTGATGAAAAGTGTAACAATGTTGTCCATCATAATTGAAAATATAAAGAGTGTGTCACTAAGCAACACAATAAACTTGTTAAACCCCATAAATGTAAAGTTGGAAACCTAGTCTTAAAGTTAGATTGTACCCATGATAAAGAAGGTAAAAATGATCAAAACTAGTGGGGTTCTTATCTCATGAAAGACATCATGGGTCCTAGTATATATCATCCACAAAAAAATTAGGGATACATCTTCAAATAACTAATCAATGTTATTTTTCCAAAGAAATTTAATGTTCGATCCACTCACTTAATCATCCTCCATTCCTTAATTTGACTACTTCATCACTTAGTATTTTTCACTAGTTCCATCTTGTTTGGGTTTAGTTTTCCCTATTGGGTTTTATAGACACAAATTCACGCACTTTGGGTAATTATCTAGTCTTGATTAAATACTACTATTCATATGATTCCTAAATAAGAAAATTATTGATTAACCCAAGTCTTTGACCACCTTTCTTTGCTTTCTATTACCAATTTTGGTCTTACACCCTTATTTTCTCAGTCTTTCTTCTTATACTCCACCGTTTATAATCCTAGACACCGATTGCCCAACCAAGACACCGGTGCTTAGGTTTCCTTGTCCCCTCGGGAACCCCTCTCCCTTTTTTACTTTACTCACACTTTTTGGGTCCTTTATAGCCATTTGAGAATCTTATATTTTTGGTAGTCAACCTTTTCAAGGTTTATTATGAAATTCAAGAAAATGAATCATATAAATATAAAGTTATGTGATCATAATAAAGGAAAAAACACTAAGCATTAGCTATCACCACCTAAGGTTACATCCATCTAGTACCATCCAAGGGACACAAGGGCTGGTTATTTTACATACACTTCATAGGAGGAAGTTCATTCTATTCCATGCACACATCTACTACATTTCTTTACATCTAGCTATTTTCTCACTATCAAGTGTGACACGTACAAGAGCCACTTAGGGCATGATTCCACACACACACACACACACATAGAACTACATTGGGTCTGAGATGTAGTATAGCACTCAGCCATTGTAAATTTACCATTGTGATAGCTAAGGACAGTCGACACCTCACTCTGCATCTTTCTTTTTTAGGAATATATGTCTACTTGAGGGCTTTACAGGGTTCATGATTCATTGCAAGTTTACAACGACCTTAGAAATATTGGTATGACCTCAAAGTGACCAAAGGTGACTAAATGAGAACACATTACGACACCTCGGAGGAGGTTTTTTCAGCTTTTCCATATACCTAGACGCCCACATGTGCCCCTATCCCTATCCATACACCCTAATCCAAATTCTATCTATCCGTATATGCATTTTTTTGGAGTCTTTTTGTGACGCTCTGGCGTTCTATTCATCTCGCTTACCACTCCAACACAATCCAAATTTCTCTTTTAATCATCTCGAGGCATATCACCCTCTCTTTTCACTTAGGGTTTTGTACTTTATTGCTTAGTTTTCTTGAGTATCATTTATGTACTTAATTACATATTTATTTACTATTATAATAGCATCATATTAGGATCTTATTTACATTTTAGCTTAATCATTTTTGTGAACCCAAACTTGATCTGAACACTCTTAGGATCCTCATTGTTCTTATCTTTCTAGGATCTCTTCATCATGAGTATCTTCATTAATGATTTATTTCTTATCAATCCTCAATTAAGAGATAGAATCGAACTCTCTTCGCTACCACTCGTATCCCTACTAATATGCATCCGTTCAAGATATCAAACATTTGTTGAGGAATTATCCTAGCATATTGTTATCTCATCTAAGGATCATGATAATATTTATATTTTTGACAATGATCCACCCTTGTATATCATGATTCACATTTACAATATGGGTATTGTTATCCAAAATTCACCCCCTCAGGGTAATTTTGATAACATGCATCAGAATATCCAAATCCCAAGAAAATTGATTGATTGAGCAAAAATTAGGTTTCTAGGGTCCCTTCAGAAATTTTCTAACTCCCCAGGCCGAAGAAGGAGGGAGCAAGCTCTGAGAAAATGCGAAAAAGTTACAGAAAGGCAAATAGGTTGATCCAGGAAAAAGTGTAAAAATTGGCTAAGTCCTGCTCAAGGGAGCAACTGGGACATTTGGGACGTCAAGGCGCGGATCGGCCGAAAATCCTCCAGGTGGCCCAAATTGCATTTGGGACAATCGGGCCAGAAGTACGTGGCGGGCGCGAAAAGCCGAGTCGGCCGAAATGAGCACAGGCAGTCAAAAATGATTGGGACAAGCAGGCCAAAAAGGTGCGAACCGGCCGAGTCGGCCGAAATGAGCACAGGCAGTCAAAAATGATTGGGACAAGCAGGCCAAAAAGGCGCGAACCGGCCGAACCGGCGAAAAAGGGCCAAGCAGTCCGAAACAAACTGGGACATTTGGGACAAATGGACGCGAACCGGCCGGTTCGCCCGAAATCAGCACAAGGAGCACTGTGCCATCTGGGCCAAATAGACGCGAAGGGCGCGAAAGAGCCGGCAGGGCCGAGAACCAATAAAATCACGCCACGTGTCACAAGGAGAAAGGTCAAAAAAGTCAAAGGGTGAGTTTTCGAGCACCGATCCGAACCTATGGGATAGTGCCACGTGTCCCAGCTAGGGCCCACAGAAATTTCAAAGCAAAGCCCGCCGAAAAGTAGAGAAGAGAGAATTATTCAGCGAATCAGAGCATGCCACGTGGCGTCCAGGTGGCAATGCGCGGGAAAATATTTCAAAATCCATTTTCGCCTGTTCCGTGCCCTAAATCTTCAGATCGACATATCTTTCGATCCAAAGCTCAGATTTGCACGTTCTTTATATCAACGGAAAGCTCATGAAATTCTCTACATGATTCTGGGGTTATTCTCGAATTTTGGTGTAGTCTGGAGGGAGAAAATTGAGAAATGCCTCTGGCACGAAATAACAAGTAGAAGTAATGCTTCAACAAACAACTTTAATGCAGCAGACAGTTCGCCGCTTCTGTTAGGCAGCCCGCCGTTTTACCAGGATCCGCCGCTTCTGCCATGATGGACGAATTGAATGCAACCTAGAGATGGTTGGGGTAGATTTGGCTTTCCTTCCTCTCTTTCCTCTCTCATTTTCTTTCTATATATTAAAAAGAGGAGCTTCTTTTCATGTGGAACATTTTTTTTTTGTTTTGCCTCTCCCTTTTTTCCTCAGGCGAATTTGTGGAGTTCAAACCTCTCATTTGAACTGTAATACTATTCTACCTCTTAGCATTCTGCAGTGTATTGTATCAATCTTTGGAGCAAGTAATACATGTCTGTGGATGATTCTCAACCCTCTTTGTGTTCATTTTGCATCCTCCTGGTCTTTTACTGCAGTTTCTGTCATTTGTGCATGATCTTGTATCACATTCAAGTGGTCTGTGTTTATTGGCAAAATAAGTGTTCTTCATTCCTCGGTGCATCACCTCCATTAGTTTAGATTTATTTTTACGCATTTTCTTACCTTGTCTCCTTGGCAGATTAGATTAGGTTTTAAAAAAAAAACCCTGTGTATATTTCGTGTGCATCTGAACAGAGGAATAGGAACCAGCCTTCTCTGGAGATTCCTTTCTCACTCTTCAAGTCCCACACTTGGAGAAAGGATTCAATGTTATGCAATCACACTGGATGTTAGTATGATCAACCTAGAAATCTAATCAACATCCAGGGGTGCTGTGATTTTGCACTAACAGTTTTGGCATGCCCGGTGGGACCTAGAGGTCTCATTTTTTATTGTAGCAAAGTTGATATGCATCTGCTACAATTTTCTTGCTTAAAAAGAGCTATTATTTGCATATCTGGCGACTCCAAGGGGAAGAATCAACTGGTTTCAGCAGTACAGGCCTAAAAGCTTATGAGAAGAATCACAAGGTCAAGAGTTGGAGAAGAGGAGGTGCTGTTTGAATACCTGCAATTATCTCCAAGAAGAAGGCAAAGAGGAAGAAGGATTCAAAGGTCTCCATCTCCACCAAACAGAACTCTCTCAACTCCTCCACCTGACAGGCCTTTCTTTCAATATACAAGGGTTTTAAGACCAATCAGAATGGCACAACCAGTAAACCCCTATGTCAACTTCACAGGCAGCAAGAGCCCACTTGCTCTCAATGCACAAAATCCAATCCCAGTTGCAGCACTGAAGAACATTCCATACTTTACTGGAGAAAATCAGACCACTCCTGGTGATCATGTCAAGGACATTGCTAACATTTGTGCAATCCATGAGATTAACGAGATGCAAGTAGCTGTCAAATTGCTGGCATCTTCATTCAAAGGGAAGGCATTGCAATGGTTTAGGAGCCTTGAAGCTGCTTCTATCACGAACTGGAATCAGCTGTGTATTGCACTTCATAATCAATTTGGAGAGAAGGGAGACAACTTGTCTCTTTTGGAGCAGCTGACAACCATCAAGAGAGCTTCCAATGAGCAGCTAACTGACTTCAACTTCAGATTTCAAAGATCTTGGGATAGAATTCCAGTAGCAGTCAGGCCAACAGCAGAAGGTGCTTTTCTATATTACCTTAAAGCTTTAAATTCTGATATTTCTATGTTGGTTCAATCTATGGGAGGCACAACTATCCCTGCTGCTTATAGTATTGCCATTAGAGCTGAAAATTGTCTGATTCAAGCTGGCAAGCTAGCTCCTAGGCCTCCAATGCCATTATATCCAAGTTTAGAGAGCCCAAGTACTAGTCAGGCACCTGTCTTAGCTCCTTCTCCCACTCCTAGAAATCAGAGTTCAAATGAAGCTTCCACTTCATCTCCAAGTGCCCCAAATGAGCTTCAAGAAGTCATGAAGCAACTGCAAAATTTAGGTAATGAGCTGGTCACACTCAAGAGACAACGCAAGCTCAAGGTTTTAGACCTTCGTATCAGCCTCAAGCTCAACCTAATAGGCAGCCATACCAGCCTCAAAGACCACCTAATCCAGCCACAAATATGAATCAAACAAGGCCTCCTGTCAATAGACCTTTCCAGCCCTATAATCCAAATGCCATATCTGCCTCTAAGGCATTAGTACCAGCACAAAACAACATTGCCCAAGAGTATGATTGGTGTTTTCCATGTAATGAACCCCATAACCAATCCATGTGCTACAATGGTGCTTTAACTCAAGCTTTAATGGTAACAACTACTGGTGTGGAGGGTGAAAGCAATCAAGAAAACGGCCAACAACAAGAAACATTCCAGCAGCAATCTGCCCCAAATGACACCACATTGGTAAATTGGCAGGCAGAGGATTTCTGTGGTATGAATCAGGCAGTCTCTCAAGGTGTTGCAGCCAACACAAGGTCAAAAAGGAGAAATTTGGGTGAAGAACAGCCATTAGCCCCAGCCAATCCACAACCTTCCACAGCTCCACAAATGATTGGCAAGCAAAACCCAGTTTCAAATGCACAAGGGCAGCCAAGAACAGCCCCTAGGCCAACTCAAATGCCATTACATTACCCACATACAAGGAATAAATGTACAAACCAAAGGACAGCAGAGAGATCCTTCATCACCATTCAGTATCATTGATCAGATGAAGAAGACAAACGTCAATATATCTATGTGGGAATCCCTATCCATCCCAGGCCAAAGAGATCTGCTGCAAGCTGCTATGAAGGACTGGCCAACTTCGAATCAGCAGGTTCAGAGGCAAGACAAAGTGCTTACAAATGCTGCCCAGCCTGAAGGAAATCATGGAGCACAACAAGGTAAAATGTTGAAGCCCCCCCCTTTTTATGTTTCGTTAATCATTGGAAATCAGCTAGTGCATAATTGCATGATAGACTCCGGGGCAAGTAGCTCAGTAATGCCTAAACAGATAGCTGATCAGTTAGGGCTCCAATATGAAATAACATCTAAGGGAGTAGTGCAGCTGGATGGGACAGCAATAGCAACAGTTGGAGTGATTAGAAATTTGAGTCTTACCTTGCATGCATGTCCAAATGTTGTTGTCTTACAAGATGTATCAGTCATAGACCTTCCACCACTCTTTGCCCTATGCTTGTCAAGGGACTTCACAGCCAAGATTGGGGGATATTTGTCCACTGATTGGTCTCACATGCTATTCAGAACAAGGTATGGAACTAAGGCCACAATTAGATCAGAACCTATTGCAAACTTCCACATTGAGCCCTATACTCCAAGTAAGATTAATGCCAATTGCTCGGCATTTGATCAAGAAGATCACCCTAGCTTGATGAAGTGACACTAAGGTTGGAAGTATCCCGATTTGACTCTTGATGAATGGGCAAGCAAGGTGCATGCTTTTGATCCTTATCAAGGAATAGAAGAATCGAGCTAGGAGTCTATTGTATACACGAAGAAATTCAACCTATTCCTAGCATCACCAAGCCAAACCACAAGGATGACAATGAGGTGTGGCGGTTTGCTTTTGATGGATCAAGGAGTAGACAAGGTGCAGGAGGTGGAGCCGTGCTTATTTCACCTCAAGGAGTAAAGTATTATTCAGCTTTTAGGTTTCAATTTGCATGCTCCAATAACACTGCTGAATATGAAGCCTTGGTGCAGGGGATGCATTGGGCAATCAAAAAAAAAATAAAGAACTTGCAAGTTTTGGGGACAAAGTGAATTGATTGTAAATCGAGGTCAAGGGACAACATCTTTGCCAAAAATGATCTACTCAGATGCTACAAGAACAGGGTGTGGGACCTCATGGAAGATTTTGAGGGTTTCGGCATCAAGGCCATTCCTAGGAAAGAGAATCAAGCTGCTGACAGGCTTGCAGCAGTAGGGGCAGCCTTTGACATTGTAGAAAACATTCAACAAGACAAGGTACAGCCAAACATCCACGTGATTTTGAGGCCTTCAGTGCCGGATAACGATGTCAGTTGGCAAGTATTTGAGAATGACCAGCAAATCATCCACTTCTTGCGAAGAAGAGTTCTCGTCTCGGCTAAGAATCAAGAGAAGTTGGAACAGCAATATGGTGACCAGGTGATACAAATGAGAACTGACAAGCTGCCCAAGGGACTTATCACCTTGGAGTCCATTTTTAACCCCAATGATCAGTTTAGAAAGGAGAAAGCAAACATTCAGGTCAAAAGGGAAGATTCGGTATCCATCTTGGTAGAAGAGAACAAGCCATTACAAATTGGAAAAATGACAATGAGCAAGAAAGGTATGAATTCATACACTTTGTCAAGAATTCCTGACATGTTTGCTTGGAGCTATGAAGACTTGAAAGGTTTCAATCCCAACTTAGCTCAAGATACCATCGAGTTGGATCCAAATACTAAGCCTACATCGAGGCGAAAAACAAAGACCAGTCAATCCACACATGGAGCCTCTCATGAGGAAAGAACTGGACAAGCTGATTGAGTCAGCAATTATATTCCCTATCAAGCACTCAAGCTGGGTTGCGAACTTGGTTCCGGTCAGGAAGAAGAGCGGAGAAATCAGGTTGTGTGTGGACTTTGAGACCTCAATAGGGCATCTCTTAAGGACCATTATCCACTCCCTTCCATGGAGCAAATATTGCAGGTCGTAGCTGGTTCAGAAAGATTTTCACTACTTGATGGATACTCAGGCTTCAATCAAATTATGGTGAAGGAGGAAGACCAGTTCAAGACAGCCTTCACAACTAAATGGGGCACGTATGCTTACAAGAAGATGCCATTTGGACTGTCGAACGCCGGAGCAACATTCCAGCGAGCTATGGATATGGCATTCAAAGGCTTAATCAACAAGATAGTGCTGATATACCTAGATGATATCACTGTCTTCTCAAAGAATGCTGCAGACCACCTCTTTCACCTCAGGCAAGTGTTTCAGAGGTGTAGAGAGTTTGGAGTGTCTTTGAATCCTAAGAAGTGCATCTTTCTTGCACATGAAGGGAAACTCCTTGGCCATATTGTCTCCAAGGAAGGATTAGCAATTGATCCAGAGAGGGTTGAAGCCATAAGGGCTCTACCATTGCCAAGTCACAAGAAGGCTCTTCAAAGTTTCCTGGGAAGGATAAACTTTGTTCGGAGGTTTGTCCCAAATTTTGCAGCCCTTGTCAAGCCCATCACCAAAATGTTAAGAAAAAGCATGGCTTTCAAATGGACGGCAGAAGGCAAGGAGAGCTTTGAAGCAATCAAAGAATCCATCTCCCGGGCACCCACTCTCATCAACCCAGACTTTTCCAAGGATTTCATCCTCTATGCATTTGGAGGTGATGACACTATTTCTGCCATTCTGGTACAACAGAACAAAGATAATGATGAACAGCCGATTGCCTTCTTCAGCCAAAGCCTAAATGACTGCGAGTTGAGGTACTCTTTTATTGAAAAACATGTGCTTGCAGTAATCAGGAGCTTGAAGAAATTCAAGCATTTAGTCTCAAACAACAAGGTCCAGTTGCTGGTCTCACATGCTGGGGTTAAGGACTTCCTCCTCAACAAGGATTTGAATGAGAAAAGGGTAGGATGGATCACCCGTGTCATGGAGTATGACATTGAGATCAAAATCACCAAGCTGGTAAGAGGCAAAGGTTTGTGTGAGCAGCTCACTTCCAAACAACCAGACAACCCAGAAGATGAAGAAGACGTTGTCCTGCTATTACAAGATGATCAAAAACAGGAAAATGATGATGTGTCCACTCCCTGTTGGACTCAGAATATGATACATTTCCTACAGACGGGCATGTGCCCTCTAGAAATGAGCAAAGCAAAAAGAAGACACTTCAGGTTGCAGGCTATTCCATATACCATCATTGATGGAGTTTTGTTCAAGAAGGACGTGAATGGAGTGCTGCTGAGATGCATTAACACAGGTCAGATCCAAAGGGTATTAAAAGAGTTTCATGATGAACCAGCTGGTGGCCATTTTGCACCAAGAGTGACAGCTCTGAAAATCATAAAGGCTGGTTATTATTGGCCTAAAATATTCAGTGATTGCTATGCATGGATCAAGAGGTGTAAGAATTGTGCATTCTTCACAGGAAAAGAGAGACTTGCAGCCCTCCCATTACATCCAATCTCAGTTGACCAGCCATTCATGCAATGGGGTTTGGACTTCATTGGAGTCATCAATCCCAATTCAAGTCAGGGCCACAAGTGGATACTAACAGCAACAGACTACTTCACCAGATGGACAGAAGCAGTAGCAGTCAAAGAGGCGAATGAGTCTAGCATCTTGAACTTTACGAGGAATAACTACCAGATTTGGTGTACATGCTACAATAGTCTCTGATAATGCATTGGCATTCATTGGATCTAAAGTGACTGAGTGGGCTGTCAAGAACGGGATTTACCTGAGCACTTCATCAAACTATTACCCTCAAGGTAATGGCCAGGCCGAGTCTACAAACAAGAACTTGTTGAAGATCATTAGGAGGACTCTTGATGAGACTCAGAGAGCTTGGCATACCAAACTGAAATCAGCCTTATGGGCTGATAGGATAACTCCCAAAAGATCCACAGGTAACTCTCCATTTAGGCTTGTCTACGGAAGAGAGGCAATCTTGCCCATGTCACTTGAGTTGCCAACATTGGAACTCATGAAACAGCTGGAGTTGCTAGAGTTTGGGCCCATGGAGGTGAGATATGCAGAATTGATGGAGCTGCAAGAAATCAGAGATCAGGCATTCCAAGCAATGGAAAAGGATCAGGCTTTGATCAAGAAGACCTTTGATAGGAAGGCCAAAGATAGATCTTTTCAAGTAGGAGATCTAGTATTGAAATGGGATGTGGACAGAGCAAAACCGGGAAGGCATTCAAAATTTGATGCCATTTGGAGTGGCCCATACATGGTCACAAAGTGCAAGAACAACAATGCTTTCCAATTGGCCTCATTGGATGGTGAAGAACTGCAGATTCCAGTAAATGGAATCTATCTCAAGCGTTGCTTCTAGAGGGAGGTTCACTACATCTGTAAATACTAGATTAGATTTTCTTTCCTCCAAGTGCTTGTGCACATTGTTTTGCTGTAGGTTAGTTTTGTTTTCCCTAAGTGCCTTGGCACAGCTTGCTGTCCATGGAGATGTTTAGCATGTCTTTGCTTTCATCAGGTCACATTCCATCTTCCTCCTCGCACATTCTGAGTCAGTTTGGATTCTAACAGAATATTTGATGACTCCATGCCCAATGGATTGCTTCAGGAAACTGGTCTTTTCATCTAGCAGGCAGATGATCCCGCTGAGTCGCCAAATTGTTATCCAAAATTCACCCCCCCAGGGTAATTTTGATAACATGCATCAGAATATCCAAATCCCAAGAAAATTGATTGATTCAGAGCAAAAATCAGGTTTCTAGGGTCCCTTCAGGAAATTTTCTAACTCCCCAGGCCGAAGAAGGAGGGAGAAAGCTCGAGAAAATGTGAAAAAGTTGCGAGAAAGGCAAATAGGTTGATCCGGAAAAAGTGTAAAAATTGGCTAAGTCTGCTCTCAAGGGAGCAAGCCCAGGACATTTGGGACATCGAGGCACGGATCGGCCGAAAAGCCTCAGTGGCCCAAATTGCATTTGGGACAATCGAGGCGGGACAGTACGCGGCGGGCGCGTAAGCCGAGTCGGCCAAATGAGCACGAAAATCAAAAATGATTGGGACAAGCAGGCCAAAAAGGCGCGAACCGGCCGAAGTCGGCCAAAATGAGCACAGGCAGTCAAAAATGATTGGGACAAGCAGGCCAAAAGGAGCGAACTGCCGAACCGGTGAAAAAGGGCCAAGCAGTCCGAAACAAACTAGGACATTTGGGACAAATGGATGCGAACCGGCCGGTTCGCCCGAAATCAGCACAAGGAGCACTGTGCCATCTGGGCCAAATAGACGCGAAGGGCACGAAAGAGCCGGCAGGGCCGAGAACCAATAAAATCACGCCACGTGTCACAAGGAGAAAGGTCAAAAAGTCAAAGGGCGAGTTTTGAGCACCGATCCGAACCTATGGGATAGTGCCACGTGTCCCACTAGGGCCCACGAAATTTCAAAGCAAAGCCCGCAAAAGTAGAGAAGAGAGAATTATTCAGGCGAATCGAGCATGCCACGTGGCATCCAGTGGCAATGCGCGGAAAATATTTCAAAATCCGTTTTCACCTGTTACGTGCCCTAAATCTTCAGATCGACATATCTTTCGATCCAAAGCTCGGATTTGCACGTTCTTTATATCAACGGAAAGCTCATGAAATTCTCTACATGATTAAGGGTTATTCTCGAATTTTGGTGCAGTCCGGAGGAGAAAAATTGAGAAACACCTCTGGCACGAAATAACAAGCGAAGTAATGCTTCAACAAACAACTTTAATGCGGCGAGACAGTTCGCAAAGCCACATTGGGCGCAGCCCACTGTTTTGCCAGGATCCGCCGCTTCTGCCATGATGGACGAATTGAATGCAACCTAGAGATGGTTGGGGTAGATTTGGCTTTCCCTCCTCTCTTTCCTCTCTCATTTTCTTTCTATATATTAAAAAGAGGAGCTTCTTTTCGTGTGGAACATTTTTTTTTGTTTTGCCTCTCCCTTTTTTTCCTCGAGTGAATTTGTGGAGTTCGAACCTCTCATTTGAACCGTGTAATACTATTCTGCCTCTTAGCATTCTACGAGTGTATTGTATCAATCTTTGGAACAAGTAATACATGTCATGGATGATTCTCAACCCTCTCTGTGTTCATTTTGCATCCTCCTGGTCTTTTCTTTGCAGAGTTTCGTCATTTGTGTATGATCTTGTATCACATTCAAGTGAGTCTCGTGTTTATTGGCAAAATAAGTGTTCTTCATTCCTCGGTGCATCACCTCCATTAGTTTAGATTTATTTTTACGCATTTTCTTACCTTGTCTCCTTGGCATATTAGATTAGGTTTTAAAAAAAAAAGAAAACCCTCTCGTATATTTCGTGTGCATCTCGAGCAGGAGGAATAGGAACCAGCCTTCTCTGGAGATTCCTTTCTCACTCTTCAAGTCCCACACTTGGAGAAAGGATTCAATGTTATGCAATCACACTGGATGTTAGTATGATCAACCTAGAAATCTAATCAACATCCAGGGGTGCTGTGATTTTGCACGAACATGTATCAAGCATACTTTAATCAATAATGGATTTGAACTCAATCTATGTCCTATGTCATTCCTTGAAAATATTGGTCTTTCTGCTACAAATGTTATTCTGTCATGTCTTTCCCGGGCATCATTACTCTGCCTATAACTATAGGGCCTAAAATACTTAACACAGTTTTATTTTTCATTGAAATTCCAATTTCGTATAAATGTTTTCTTGGTCAGTTATGACTCCATGTCATGTAATAAATGCATCACTATGTCAAATTCCTACATGAGGGCATAGAATATACAGTTCCTAGTGATCATGACCCATTCAAATATTGTGATCATGATCCTAATACTACAATTCCTACTCCATAATCTGATACTACTAATGAACCACAACCCATGGATACTTCAGATCATTTACCACCACTTGAAGGTGTTATTTACATGCTAGATGTAGTCCCATCTACAACACCACCTCCTCATGTCACTACTACTACTATGGTACTTTATTGTTTTCCTACCTATACATCAAATTTCGTTCCTCCTACTTCTATATCGCTTGTGCATCCACCATTAGGACGCCATCCCTTTACATGTATATTTTTCATGAACAATTATTATTGGGAGCATATTCCATTTGATCCTACTTGTGACGACATTATATGCACACATGATGGGTTAGCTCAGGCTAGGATTTATAGTTGATGATATTTTTCCCCTACCTCATGATCATCATCTCTACCATGGGTTTGTTTGCATCACCACTTCTTATGGACTTCGAGTCTTTTACCTCACATTTTTTCTTGCATGCACCCCTCACACTTCTCCACTCACACTTGGATAGTCTTGGCTTGACTATATTAGGGGCACATTAGATCCTAATCATACTGATATTTCATTTCCTATGCCTTTTGGCCACATCTTCATTTATAATGACTCATTTCTCATCTATTCACTTAATCTCACTCATTGGTATGCACATGGATGACCATTACCTCCTTTTATGAGTACGCTATGGGCATGTATAATTTATGGCTCAACGGATCCTTATTTGATCAACCCAACATTATCACTTATCATGTCTCATATTCTTCATCATTCAGGTTTTGATCATGACAATGATGACCTCCTAGATGATGTTACTTGATCTCTTTTCTCATCACATACTTGGGGAAAAACATCTTTTTCTCCCCTATAAGCACCAACAAGAATCTTACTTTCCCATCATGCTACACCTATACTATCACATACACACGCATATCATGATTTCTTGATGAAACACTCGTGTTCTTATGATTCTTACATGACTTTTCAGGGATCTCTTATAATAAGAACCTTGTTTCATCTTTGCATTACATTCCTCATCAACATCTATATCTATTACAAAATCTCTCATACATACATACATTTATTATTATCTATCACTATTATCGCATACGACACAATCTCTCATCAACTATACACTATCAATTAAACTTCATCTTCTTCACACCTCACCTATCTATTTATTTCAAACATCATTCATCTAATATTACACTCATTATCACACCTTTGGGGGGGGGGGCATCACACTTACTCCCCCACCCATTTTAGCATTATCAAGTTTCATACATCCTACACACATCACATCTAGTCTTTTACATTCACAATACACATCCTCATTAATTTTCATTATCATTTCCCGATGACATACTTTCATGTTATGGTTCACTCTTGACTGTTAAGGGCATACTATACACATGAACCTCACACACTTTTGCACATTATACACTATACATTCTCACACATTGGACATATTCACAACACCTCCTTCTCATCACTTCACCACATTACACATTTGGCACATTTACAACACCTATCTCTAGCATTACTTAGTCACACTACACATTACACATCTCACACAACACACATACGACATCTTACTCTTGTAGATTCTATCACACACTAGGTGCATTACTCAATATACACATTCACGTTACACATCTCTCTTATATTTACTAATACATGTTGTAGTCATTACCCTATGACACACTCTATTCTTATTGTCCATATTTTATTTCTAAGGTTATACATCTCAAATGGACCTCGCCATACTCACGTGTTTCATCACTCTTTTAATCAATCACTCACCCGCTCACACTCTACACTTTACACTTTGACAATCACATCTTTCTACTAACACATTTCAAACCATTTCTTGATGATGAAATCTTGTTTATGGTTCATTATTTACTATTGAGGGGCATAATTAAATGAAAGGGGGCATGTTACTCCTATAATTCACATTACATCCAATTTTTCCCCATCCACATCATACTATATATCTTGGTTGCACTTAATCTTGCTTACATTTGCTTGTTACATGTTCACTTTATTACACATGCTAGATAGATATCTTATATCTCATTATATTTATCATACACACATGCACGTTCACTTTCCTTTCTATTTCTAATCACATATTCTATAGATCTATTACACCGAGCATGGATGTTTGGCACATTACCTTTACTAGCCCCATAGAGGCTCCTGGGGCACCTATTTTTGTACATTACAGGTATTATTATTTCATTTCATTTTTAACTCACTACTTTCTCGATTATACATGCTTCGACATAATTTTTATCTTTTTAACATGTTAATGGGTGCTTCATGTGTAGCATTTTTATGCATGGCTATTTGTTTCATGGTTGTATGTTACGTTATTTTTCATTTATTACTCTTTGTATGCTCTTGTTTGTGGGATTTTCCTTTTCTTGTGTACACACTTATCTTCTTGTAACCACTATGGCCTTGATTGTCTTGTGACATCATGAGTGGTGTACCATGTTTATAACCCACTTTTTGTGGTCTACATTGTCTTTTTGTGTGTTTACTTTTGTTCTAGCTTACACATTGTGTGTTTAACTTACATTTCATCTTAAAATGTGTGTTTTTATTTTCTTATACTAACACTTGTCTCCTAGCCACTTTATTTGTGTGTTCCTTGGTTTCTACCAAGCATGTTCCCTTCCCACTATAGAGCATAGTTTCAAAGCATAGCAAGCAAATCAATCCTCTTTTGGGCCACATACTCCTTCAGTGACATCACATGCACCCCAAACAAGGGGGTAATCAAATGGGTGAATCACACACCATACATCATTATACACAACAAATCATAGTACCATTACATCATAGTTGTCAATTTTAGATAGGGATCAAAATCAAACTTGGGTCCTAAGTATGGGGCACGTGAATATAGGGTGTTAGAAGAGTGCATGACGTTATGATAAGGTTAAAGCACCCATGATCAGGACTCATCCATTTTGTGGATAAGGGTTGTTTTTGGAGATAGCGTGTTGAGCACACAAAGAATACTTGCACTCCATGTAATGGTATTTTGGGAACAAGCAACAACTGAGTACCATGCATAGTTTAGGCTAATAATAGGATTTTTACTCGAGTTAACTATAGGAATTCTATTGTTAGATCACTTACACATTTTACATCCTCTTTTAAAGGTGCATGGCTATTATTAGTATGTGAACTATTTTGAGAAGTGCATGGGCGATGAAGGGAAAGTCCCCACCCGTCATATATATGTATTGATGTGCATAGTTTTGCATGTGTGTTGGTGTGTGTGTGTGTGTGTGTGTGTGAAACTATTGTAAATTTATGTTGTTGGTTTTGTTGAACGCATGACTTATGGAGATATTTTACGATAAAGTGTATGAAACCTTTGTGTTTTTATAGTATTAATTAAATGGATAATATTGGTTGGATAATGGTATTAAACATTGTTAGAATATGTTGTATATTTTGTATACTATATAACTAGAGTCTGTACACATCTTCCACGATATGCTACTTTTAATATATACGTATATGTGGGTGGTGTCATAATCCATGAATTATGGGGAACCGTTATGGGTGTTTATTAGCCCATGGTTTTGGTACCCATTGTATTGTAAAACCGCTTTGACGGTTTCTTACTATTTTTCTTACAAATAGCTAGAGATGCAGTAGGGTAAAGTAGAACTTGGAAGTACATTATTGTATTGTAAATGGTTAAGTTAATGCAATAAGAGAGAGAAGTTATTGTGCTGGGTTTTTTCTTGAAAGGGTTAAATCTTGTGTTTTGTCATTTTTTTCTTTGATTATCTTGAATATTCTATTTAGTATAGCTTCTTGTTTATTAGTTTATCGGATTGATTCTCTTCATTTGGTATCAGAGCTAGGTTTTAGCTTTTATGTGAAGAGTTAGGGTTTCTAAAACTTGTGATAAAAAAATTGAGTGGGAGCTCTGCGGGTGAATTTTCAAGTAGAAGAAAATGATGGGAAGTATAAGGATCAAAATTGAAAAATTTAATGGCCAAAATTTTGAGTTATGGAAGCTCAAGATGGAAGATCTTCTTGTGGATAGAGATTAGTGGATTGTTGTGTCTAGAGTCATGCCTATGGGTATGAAGGTAGAGGACTAGGAAAATATCGATAGGAAGGAAAGGAGTTCAATCAGATTGTGTCTATCAGATTTAGTTTTTCTGAATGTGTCAAATGAGAAATCCGCTCAGGTGTTATGGGAGAAGTTGGGGACTTTGTATCAGACAAAGTCTCTAGTGAACAAACTATTTCTCTAAAAGAAGTTATATTCATTGAGAATGAATGATGGAGACTCTATTGTAGAACATCTGAACGTCTTTAATACTATGGTAAGTCAGTTGATTTCGTTGATATTAAAATGGAAGAAGAGGATAAGTGTATTACTCTTTTGTGTTCTTTACTTGAGTCTTGGGATAATCTAGTTATGGCTATTACTAGTACTATGACAAAATTATTAGTTGAGGATGTAGTTGTGGCCTTACTATCAAAAGAAATGAGGTGGAAATCCATTGAGGATTATCAATCCAAGGATGCCTTATATGTAAGAGGTTGTACCCAAGAGAAAATCAAGAAGAGGCAAGGACAGTCAAAGTCTAGAAGTAAATCAAAGACTATAGAAAAAGATAAGAGGAAATGTTGGAACTATGGTAAAATGGGGCATTTCAAGAAAGACTGTAGATCTAAGAAGGTAGAAAAGGGTAATTCCTCTGATGATGGTGGATCTTCATATACAAAACCCTCTAATGAAGACTTGGGAGATTTGTTTTTGGTGGCTTCCATCTTGCATGCATGTGATAGTGCATGGTTGATTGACTCGGGTGCCTCCTTTCATATGACACCACACAAGGAGTGGTTCTGTGAATATGAAAAGTGTAATGGAGGTGATGTATATCGGGAGATAACTCAACCTGCAAGATCATTGGTCGCGGGAGAATCAAGATGAGGTTTAAAGATGGAAGGATTAAAACCCTCCCAGGTGTTCTGCACATTCCAGGTTTGACCGAAACCTAATATATGTAAGTAAGATGAATGATGTAGGTGTTCAGGTAGCATTTAGTAAATACAGTTGCAAGATGGTTTAGGGTGTAATGGTATTGGCAAGAGGAATTCATACTAGAACATTATTTAAGCTTGAGGAAAGCATTGTTACTGATGAGTGTAATAGCTTTGTGGTTCTAGAGGAGAAGAAAGATTCAGATCCAACTCCTACATCATTGCATAATGAAGACAATGTTATGGCATCAAAGGATGGGACACATTGGAGAGAAAGGACTTTGTACTTTAAAAGTAAAAGGTATGGTTGAAGGAATTTTTGAGTGTCCTTTAGATTTTGATTTTTGTGAGCATTGTGTGTTTGGAAAGAAAACTAGAGTAAATTTTCCTATGAATGCTACAAGATCAAAAGGAATTCTACATTTGATACATAGTGATGTTTTTAGACCTGTAAAAGTTCCATCATTAGGAAAAGCCATGTTTTATGTTAGTTTCATAGATGATTTCTCAAGAAAGACCTGGGTATATTTTATTTAAAATAAGTCTGAGGTTTTCAATAAATTCAAAGAGTTTAAGGCTCTTGTGGAAAATCAAACAGAAAAGGAAGATAAAGGTTTTGAGAAGTGACAATGGTGGGGAATATTGCTCTAATTCCTTTGAGAAATTCTGTAAAGAGTGTGGAATAGAAAGGTAGAAGACAACTCCATATACACCACAACAGAATGGAGTTGCAGAAAGGATGAACATAACATTGATGGATAAGTGTAGAAGTATGCTCAGTGGTGCTAGTTTGGATAGAAAATTTTGGGCAGAAGTAGTGCAACTACGTGCTATTTGGTTAATAGATCACCGACATCTACACTTGAAGGGAAAAATCCATAGGAAGCATGGACTAGTAAGAAACCCTCTGTTAGACATTTACGTGTATTTGGTTGTATTGCTTATATGTATATTCCGAAAGAGAAAAGAACCAAGTTAGATAATAAATCTACTAAGTGCATATTTATTGGATACTCTAATGGCATAAAAGGATACAAGCTTTGGAATCTAGAATCACATAAGGTTGTTTTTAGCCGTAATGTAATTTTTAGAGAGCTTAAGGAAATTCCAGAGCAAGAAGAAAAACCAAAGGAAGATCATGTTAAAATTGAGGAAGATGAATCTATGTCTGAATTTGATGTGACTACAGAAGATGAACCACAAAGAGAGTTATAAGGGGAAGATTTAGATGAAGCAGATGAGGAACTAGAAGATGTTGAACCAAAAATCCTATCTTAAGAAGATTAGATCAGGATGAGAAGGGCACCTGAGAGGTATAGTCCTCTTAATTTCCATTCTACTTCTATTTTGTCAGTTTTATCTGATTCTTGATGATGAACCCAAGACTGTGAAGGAGGATTTTGGATCTAATGAAAGCAATTTTTGGAAAAATTCTATGGAGGAAGAAATGGAGTCCTTATATAAGAATAATACATGGGACTTGGTGAAATTACCTCTTGGAAGAAAATAGGTTGGTTGTAAATGGGTGTTTAAGAAGAAGTATAATGCAGATGGGAAAATAGAAAAGTATAAAGCTCACCTTGTGGCAAAGGGTTTCTCTCAAGTGGAGGGACTCGATTTTGGTGAGATATTTTCTCTTGTTGCTAAGTTACATTCTATTAGATTTCTTTTAGCTATTGTTGTTGCTTTTGATCTAGAAATAGAGTAGATGGATGTTAAGACAATGTTTTTGCATGGTGAGCTTGAGGAGGAAATATACATGATGCAACCAGAAATCTTTAAGATCAAAGGAAAGGAAGATTTGGTGTGTAGGCTGAAAAAGTCATTATATGGCTTGAAGCAATCACCAAGAATGTGGAACCAGAAATTTGACAAGTATGTGTTGAGACTTGGGCTCAAAAGAAGTAAAGTTGACCCCTGTGTTTATTTTAAACATGAAGGTGAATATTATGTTATCATTGTATTGTATGTTGATGACATGTTGTTAATTGGTAATAGTAAGAAATTGGTCAATCATGTTAAATCTCAACTCTCATCTCATTTTGATATGAAGGATCTCGGTGTTGCAAAATTTATTTTGGGCATGGAAATAAAAAGAGATCGTGTAAATAGGAAACTAGTGTTAAATCAAAGAAAGTATCTTGAGGTGATATTGCAAAGGTTTCAAATGCATGAAAGTAAACATGTTAGTATTCCTTTTCCTGTTGGTCAAAAGTTGTCTTTTGAACAATGTCCTAAAACTAAAGAAGAAATAGAGGACATGTCTCAGGTACCATATGCTAGTGTAGTTGGTAGTTTGATGTATGCAATGGTTTGTACTAGACCTGATATTGCACATGCAGTGGGAGTAGTGAGCAAATTCATGTCAAATCCTAGAAAGGAACATTGGATTGCAGTAAAGAGAATCTTCAGGTACCTACATGGGACATCTAATTATGTAATTTATTATCAGGGAAAACTTGATGAAAGTAAAACATTAGATCTACATGGTTTTTTGGATTCGAATGGGGTGGAGACTTGGATATGCGCAAGTCTACCAGTGGTTATGTGTTCAACTTGTTTGGTGGAGCGGTAAGTTGGATGAGTAAATGTCAAGCAAGTGTTGTGATATCCACCACAAAGGTTGAGTACATGGCAGCTACTCATGCAAGTAAAGAAGTGGTTTGGCTTTAGCAACTGATCTCTACTATTGGGTTCACTCAAAATGTTGTAAGGATCAATTGTGACAGTCAAAGTGCAATTTGTCTAGCAAAGAACCCTGAGTATCATTCAAGAATGAAACACATTGATGTTCAATACCATTTTGTAAGAGAAATGGTGGAGGAGAAGAAGATACTACTAAGTAAGGTGGACACAAAGGATAATGTTGCTGACTCTTTAACTAAGGTTGTGAGTGCTTTGAGAAATTTTGGGCTTGAATGCCCTAAGCTGCTAGTTATATGGCAGTGTAGCCCCCTTTTGCAAAGTATACAATAAGTGGGAAAATGTTAGAATGTGTTGTATATTTTGTATATTGTATACCTAGGAGTATTGTACACATCTTCCACGATATATATGGGTTGTGTCATAATCCATGAATTATGGGGAATTGTTATGGGTGTTCATTATCCCATGGTTTTGGTACCCATTATATTGTAAAACTGCTTTGATGATTTCTTACTATTGTTCTTACAAATAAATAGAGGTGTATTAGGGTAAAGCAAAACTTGGAAGTACATTATTATATTGTAAATGGTTAAGTTAATGCAATAAGAGAGAGAAGTTATTGTGATGGGTTTTTTCCCAAAAGGGTTTCCTAGGTTAAATCTTGTTTTTTATGATTTATTTTCTTTGATTATCTTGAGTATTCTATTCTAATAGCTTCTTGTTTATTATTTTATCAGATTGATTATCTTCAAACATGACCGAATATGGCTATTATATGGTAAATCTTGTTATAGTCATTTTTAGTTCATCTTTCATATAATCTAAGATCTAGATCCGGTTATGCACTATATGTTGTTTACTATTGATCATAAATCTGAATATGTTTATACATCATCATGCTAACATTTTGTACAAGCAACTCTAAAGAGGGACTTGGTGCCTTTAAACACCTCGGGTGAGTGCTCATCTCGAAGCTAAGTGATGTGTCGGCATGTCTCAGGCTATTTACTACAAATTCTAGACTACATCACTGGTTCCATTGTCAGGACCTCTTTTTCAACTATTTCCAGGATGTTGCATGATGAATACATACTGGTTTCCCTTATCAAGTGTTGAGGATTAGATAGTGGATCTAGAAGAAGAATACGCTGGGAGATTTAGCACTGGATCTGAGTTTGACGCACGCATGTGGGTGGAGTAGAACCTATATGACTACTTATATGAGAGATTCTTTGTTATCTTTCCAATAGAGCTATACGAGGGGTTGGTTATTTACATGTCTAAAAGGAATTGGAGGTTTTGCACACTTTTCTGGATGTAAGAAGAATTTAAGGCCCTCTATGATGCTAATATGATTTGGATGTGCATTTTGGATACTTGGTTCGTGGGTGTTCTAAATAGTTATATTTTAGAGTACTTAATATCCACCTATTCTTTCCTAGAGGTAGCTAAGTTTCAATTTTTATGTTATCCCAGGGGAACATATATGTAAGTAATTCCACTAGTGATCAAGATCTTGATGGTAACCTTGAATTTGGAAGAGAAGCCAATGGCTAGCTAAACCCCACCACACGCGGAGGCAAGAGTAGGTGTGGTGAAGGATGGAATACATAATGATAGAGAGGAAAATAAAAGAAAGGTGACTTAAGTAAAATGAGGTGTGTGAGAGGGATTTAGAGAAGTATCATGATAATTCAAAATGGATGGCATTGAGGAGAGAGATTATTTGTGAAGGATTTAGAGCTCATGCAAAGGACGTGGAGCCAGATCATCTAGAACTCCCCATTTGGGCAAGCATGACATGGAACCCTCATCAACCTCTTATGAGAGCATGCCAGCAGAGACAACATGGGTCGTGGGCACACATCTGAATCTACACAGTGACCTAGCCGTTGTGCTTGGTTTTCCAGGTTTCTAAGACACAAATAGTAGTCGAGTAAGCTAGTGTGGGAAATAGAGTAGCAAGAGGTAGAGTAGAATTATTAGCAAGTTTAGGAGTGAATCAAATAGCAAGTACATTTATGGTTAGGCAGACATCTTCCTTGTTATTTGTAGCTCCGGTTGGAGGAACCTTTTTAGGCACATCATCTACAAGAGTAACATAGGTGTGTAGAAATTTAAATTCACATCTGGAGTTGCAAAACTTTCCGGAATGTATGAGTTCGATTTAGCACCATTGTTGGGACACAGGAAGTACCTCATATGATTCAAATCATGCTACAATTGGAGGATCGGGAGGAATAGGTGGCTTGGGATCTAGCGTATCTGGCGGATCTGGAGGTAGAGGTAACACATGAGGTTTTAGATCTGGTGGGCATGGTTCTCACCAATTCCGAATATGTACATGGATGTGTCACTTCATCTTCCATAGTATAGGGAATAGAATATTTTTTTGATCATGTGCATATGTGTGAGATATTATGGAATGAAAAAGGAATTACGGCTTCTAAGCACAAGTCAATTCAATTTACAACTATGTTGCAAGGACGTGTGCACAGCTTGGTATAAAAAGTTTGACCCTAATCAGACTTGTGTAGATTATATAGTGTTACGGGATGTTGTCATTAAGTAATTTTATATCCCTGAGTTTGAGCAGAAAAGTATAAGCGCGCTCAAGGATATCAAGCAGGAACTACTAAGAGTTTCTAGGAATATGATGCCCATTTCAAAACACTCTTGTCTAAACTATCTTATGATATCCATGCAAGTCAACATGCACAATGGTTTGTTGGAGGCCTGATTATGCCTTTTAGGAGGGAACTCTCACATAAGACTTATACTGACCCACGTGAGGCACTTGAAGAAACCTTTTGCATCAAGGCGCAATTGGTAATATAGACAAACAAAGGGATCCCATTCCTATAAGATTAGATTGCATCTATGGTAAATAAGTTAGAGAAACTATCAACCAATACAACACATGAGACATGTAGTGGAATTTGCTACACATTGTGAAGTAGAGGGGCATACTAAGGATAGTTTTCCTCATAGATCGATGCACTCCTTGTTACTGGAATGTGAGATATGTCATTTAGACCATGATGTAAGTTGTTTTCCATTGTTCTAACGCATGATAAGGAAAAACATTTCTTGCTACAAGAAGATTTTCCTATCCACAACTCATAATACTAAAGATTGTATGTTGATTGATCAGATCCATGATGTCATTGATATTAGTGTACGAAAGATGGGAATTTCAAATAACTCTAAGGATAAAGGTGAGAAACATGATCATAATCACACTCAAGGGTGATATGATAAAAATGAAGGGTGCTTTGAGGGAGGCCGTGGTAGAGTTTGAGGATACCATGGTGGATTCAGAGGCCGAGGCCATGGCGGTGGATGAATTTAGTTCCCACATGGAACATGTTATAGGTGTGGATCACCTGACCATTAAAGGTGTGAATATCCTCATAACATAACTTGTTATTTTTGTAAAAAGAATCATAACTATGAATAGTTTCTAGAATTATATGAACATCGAGCAAGATGCACATAAAGGAGAACAAGGGCATAGGCATGGTTAGGATACAACACGCCATAGAAAACCAATGGATGTTGAAGTTAGCACCGAATCTTGAGATTTTACATGTGAATATTACTACACATCTTGAGGATGTGCACGCCAAAGAAATGTTGCAATGAGAATCCTACCATCACTAAGGATGAGGTTTTACATGTAAAATATCTAGACCCTACACATCAGAAGGAGGTTTATCAGGATACCATGGAGGTGCTCAGAAATCTACAGGGTGAAATACATTGTTTAAAGGAAAAGTCATGGAAGTTGGAACAGAGGAAGACAACTAAGACTTTCACATCGAATGTTGATGATCTCGAAGGAAGTATGCAAGATGTTGCATCGGAGATCATTATTCCATTACTATGGATTTAGTTAAAGGGAAACACTCCACGCCTTTGGTATTGATAATAGATGGTAGATCTTGCATGTTAATCTCCCTCCTCATAGCTTAGATTATGACAAGGAGATCACTCTAAATTTTGTTGTGGATGGGTGTATTTTTAGCAACATCTTGATTGACATATGTGTGGAAGTGAATGTGCTTACCTTAGATGGGAAGACCTCCATTGCAACCATCTTCTAATGTGTTGTTTATGGAAAATCAGAAAAATCCACACTTTGAAAGGATTCTTGAAGAATGCATCCATTATTATATAGGGGCCAAGTTCACTTTGGGAATTTGAGGTCTTGTCACTTGCAAAAGCGGATAATTTTCTAGTTCTACTTAGGTGCCCTTGGTGCTATGAAAATAATGTTGATCTACGGTTCAATAAGGGATATATTAGTTTTGAGAACAAGGAAGAATGAGTTATTATCCCTTTGAAAGATGGGAAATCTATGCCTTATGTTGATCCCTTAAGTGAAGAAGACCTAAACAGAATTTATGTACACACCATTCGAGATCCAAAAGTGCTTGACCCATCTAAGGAAGGACTTCTCTAGTGGTATTATGCACATACCCATCGGTGATACTACAATTATTTCATGTGACAATTGGGCACATGGCACCTATGAGATGGTTAAGCATGAGGTAAGAAGCGCATCTACATGCATAAGTAGGCTGCATTGTGTTAGGTGGTTAGGCAATAACACGGTACCTCTTTACACTTGTAAAAGAAACCTTGAGGTATTCCTACGAGCCATGGAAGTGTAGTGGAAGGACTAGGTGGACAGGAGTAACATCCTCATTTATATTTTGTGTGGTATAGCAGCACACTATTGGATGGTTCACAGGGATAATCTCATAGAATGGAGAGAAGTGATCATTGCTTTATCATCCAAGTTTCTCGGAGTAATGCACCTACTCAAATTTATGAATATTATGATAGTAATCCTATTTAACACCATGTTCAGTAGTGTGAGAGACTCTAGATAGAGGGGTAAGAAGATTTACCACCTTGTTGTGGGTGCACAAACTTTATTTCACCTTGCGAGGCTACGCGCGTGCTTGGTATGTTTATGTGGAGCTGCATAGAGAGATTGGAAATTGGAAAGACTTGACTGTATGAATGATCTAGACTTTTAACTATTTCTCCACTAAACCTCCGGTGAAAGACGCATTACAAGTTATGAAGTGATTCACTATGGGAGATAGTACAAAGGCTGGAGAACTTATTCTAGAATTATTTAGTGAGTCGGACTGAGAAGCGAACTTTGACGAAGTAGATGAGACAGATGCAGAACTATTTGAGTGTGCTTGCCTAGAGAAGGAGAAAGGAAATATGGTCTATATGGTGGATGATGAAAAAGTGGAAAATTTGGACATAGATCATTCAGAGGGTATGCGTGAGGTCTTAGACAATGCGGATGAGAAGGCACGTGCCTACCATGAACCTATGAAGATGAATAAGGATGCCATTATTGGAGACTATTGGTTTGACTCGAAGTAGCTAATATAATTGAGTTATTACACTATTTCAGGACTTGTTTCTAGGGGCTACCATGAGTTGAAAGGGTGCATGAATCTTTGGGAGAGATGAAAATTAAGTTAAAGTAAGGTGTGTTCCCGAGGTTAGGAAAAGACCTTACAAGATGAACCCTAACATGTGCATAAAAGTTAAAGAATAAATTGACAAAATGTTGGAATTTAGCATTATTGATCCCATACAGAATTAGAGTGGGTTAGCCCTATGGTAATCAACATAAAGAAATATGGAAGAATAAATATTTGTGTGGACTACATGGAGTTGAATGTTGCATGTGTGATTGATCCTTTCCCTACACCATTCAATGAGGAAATATTGGAAGGTGTTACAAGGCGCAAAATTTACTCTTTTACATATGGATTCTCCAGTTATCTTCAATTAAGAATTACTAAGGAATATCAAGAGAAGACAACTTTCACCAATGAATGGGGAAGTTTTTGAGACACAGTGATGCCCTTTGGATTGAAGAAAACACCTGCAGTATTATCGCATATTGTTCTTCAAACATTCCAGGATTTTATTCACAAATTCTTGTAGGTTTACTTGGATTATTTGACCGTGTATGGGCTTATCAAGGATCATTGTGAAAACTTTTGGTTAATGTTTGAGAGGTACAGACAGTTAAGCATCTCTTTAAATATCAAGAAGTGTGTATTTTCTACACCTTTTAGAACTCTACTAGGGCATATTATCTGCAAGGAGGGTTTGTTAGTAGATCTAGCTAAGGTTATGGTCATCTTAGGCTTGAAGGATCCTACTAGTCAAAGTGAGGTGTGTGGATTCTTGGGCCACATGGGATATTACAAAAAAATTATCAAAGGATATGCTAAGATTGTTGTGCCCTTGGAGGAATTATTAAAAGGTAAAGGGAAGTTCTAATGGGGATAACCGCAGTAGCATGCATTCAAAGTGTTGAAGGAGAGGCTTACTACAGTGACTATTGTGTGCTTTCCTTCATGGAATATACCTTTTCATGTACATGTGGACACCTTTGGCATGGCCATTAGTGCACTTCTAGCTCAACCTAGAGAAGGTATTGTAGATCATCCTATCTGTTTTATTAGTAGAAAGTTGACTCCTACATAACAGAATTATACAACTATGGAGAGCAAATATTTGTCAATGATCTACGCATTACATAAATTCGATGGTATTTTCTAGAAACACCTTTTTGTTTATATAGATCATGTGGCATTAAATACTTGGAGAACAAGCCCATTTTATAAGGGCACATATGTTTTTGGTTCTATTATTCCATGAGTTTTCCTTCATAGTTGTAGTAAAGCTAGGTAAAAGAAATTCGCCCGGATCATTTATTAAGGATTTGATCGGAGAGGACATGCGAGTATTAAAGATATCATGTTGGATGCACAATTATATAGGTAAAACCGTGCACCCTTGGAATTAGAGGATATTGATGTCTTTTTACGCACAAGTATGGTGTCAAAAGAATGAAAGCCTTGGAAAAGAAAAAAATCGTAATTCACACCATACCTTTCATGTTGATCAGTGGTGACTTATACAAAATAGTTCACGATGAAGTATTGTGCCAATGTGTACTGGAGCATGAGTGTGAAAAAATAATGGAGGAGGCTCATGGTGGTATTGCAAGTGGAAACTATGTAGGTGATGCCACCGCACATAAGATTCTACTAGCTAGTTTATAGTGGGAAACCTTGTACAAGGATTACAAGGAGTATAGTAAGGTGTGTGATCATTATCGGTGCCTTGGAAAACCAGGTAGAGAGGTGAAATGCCTTTGAGGCCTATTACTAGTGTAGAGCCTTTTGATAAATGGGTAATTGAATTTGTGGGTCCTATTTCCCTAGCCGCACGTAGAACTGGATCACACTACATCATCACTGTATAGATTAGCTTACAAGGTGGGCGGAAGCAAGGCATGTAGAAAGGATTATACGGTGGATACACTAGTAAGGTTCTTGTGGGAAAATATTCTTACTAGGTATGGATATCCTTTGAGTTTGACAAGTGATAGGGGCACTCATTTCTTGAATGAGAGAATCAGGATATTATTGGATGAATTTATGGTTGTGCACCACAAGAAAACACCCTATCACTCTTAGGTAAATGGGACTATTAAATCCTTCAACAAGATATTGAGCCATACATTGACAAAGAATTGTGATGTTAGAATGAAATCTTTGGGATGATAAAGTTTATGTTATACTTTAGGCATATAGAACAACCTATAAAAGGTTGAATAAGGCCATACCCTTTTAGTTGGTGTTTGGTGTTGAAGTAGTTCTTCCCATGGAATTCATGTTAAATTCTTTGTGTATTACGTGTATGGGAGCTCTAGCTGATGAGAAAACATTGGAAGAAATAATTGACAAGTTGATACAGCTAGATGAGAGGTGCGCTATAGCACATTGGAGTCAGAGGAAAGAAAAATATAGGTAGAAGGCATGGCATGATAGGCACATCAAGGAAAATAAGCTTGAGGTTGGGCAGATGGTACTTCTTTATGATTCAAAGTTTATGCACCACCCAGAAAACTTAAGGTGCATTAGTTGGGACCGTATGTTATCACTCATATACTTGAAACATGTGCTTACCAAATAGAGGCATTTGATGGAATATGGTTTTTCAGATTACTTAAATGGGAGTAGGTTGAAGCCCTACTATAAATAATCCTTCTTGGTGTTTATAATAATCTAGTATTTTCATTTAGATTAGATTTCCCTTATCTTTGTATTTCCTTTCATGTGTTTCCTTCCTTGTCACAATGCTTTATCAATTTAGTTTAGTGTTTTTACGTAATAAGCATGTTTATGCACCGAAGATTATTACAATCTCAAGTGTTTTTATGCTCAGAGGACTACACATCCCCTTAGTGTGGGGTGGATAAAGAAGGTACAGAAAAGAAATAAACTCACGGGTGACCATAAAAGGAACAGGATTTCAAAATTAATGAGAAATTCAGGAGAATTGTTCAAAGTTAAAGACCACGCGTAAGGCGGTGAGTGCTCAGTATAACTCAAGGAGGTTGTAGCATTTGAGACTATGTATGTTTAGGTCACATTAAATAAATACTTTGGCATAAGGAAGCATAGGTAGAGGATATTTGTGACAGATAAGTAGTGGCGCGCCAAAAATTATGACTGAGGTGCAAAATTTTGAGGCATGAGAGATTGGGGCGTGGGATAAGGAGGCGTGACACATGCTCAAATAGTATTTAATTTCATGTACAATAGTAAGTTAGGGAAATTAATGAAGGGAATTTTAAAACTTGGTTTAAAATCAAAGTTTTTAATGTCATTTGTTACCTTGCAAATTTGAAGAAAAATTGATAAGTGTGAAGAAGAGCTAGAGATAATGAGCACTCTATGGAGTGAGTAAACATGTCATATTTTTGAGTAGGGTGTTCAAAGCATATATTCACGAGAATCTAGATTCAAGTAGTGGTGCATGTGCATGATTGGAGGTTGAGTTAGGTTTCGTTGGCATGGAAGCTAGGGTTTTCATTTTGCACTCATAGAATTGAAAGGAGCAATGGCACCATGGAGGGCTCCCAGAATAGAAGGAGGTTAATGACCCAGCAGAGGAGTGGCTAGTCAAGATGTTATATCTAGAAGAATTTATTGAGGGTAGCCTTGGACAACAAAAATTACATAGCGTAGGGTTTCAAAGATTAACCACCGCACTGAGAAATGTCTGAAGGATGTCACAATAGAATTTTATAGGAGGAAAAATTGGCGATTGGTGGATGACACTAGGGTCTTCGACAACTTTGTGAAGAAATTGCTTGAAAGCATGGGAGTCATGCAAATTCTAGAGTTTCCCTATTTTGGGAATCCTGAGAAGTTGTATCAGTGGTTAATTTTGTGCATCCATGAAGAATTTTTCTACTTCATGGGAAGGAGAATGAGGATCACCGCCAAGTTAATTGGGAAGGTGACAGGGTTGTGTGACTCGGGCTCAGAGATCACTTGGAGACCTATCATCAACGAGACCTACATCAGTCTATGAAGGGGATTTGAGCCTTCAAATTCACCAATATTACATACATGGCCACCAAAGTTGTAGCATGCTTAGCAGGGAGCAAGTTGGGTGTCACTGAGTGATGGAATGAGGTGAATATGTGTTGGTTGCATATAGCACATAAAATGGTCAACAAGACATACTACAACATCGTATAAATATCGGTAAATGAGGAGCACGTCCAAGTAGATAAAGGTGAGAAGATTACCTAGGGTGAAATTCTATTATTGATTGTATTTAGTGAAATTGGAGTACCCGACAAACCTAGGGAGAATATCTAGGAGTTTCTGTTGGAGAATAAGTCCCCAACAAATAAATATGCCAAGTACACTCTATGTGGGACTACTTCTAATACATACAAGGAGTGCCTAGACAAGTGGTTCGGAGACTATGCAAGGCATTCAAGGGAGAGCGGCACATTCCACATGAATTGCCAAAGGTGTTGGATGAAGAAGCTGAATTTGTGGTTTACCAACATTTCATCATGAAGCGCTTCTATATGAAGTCTAGAGAGAAGATCCCATGGTGTAAGTTTCCCTTTACATTTACCACAAGATATTTTAAAGATTCTATAAATAGATTCCATGACACATGCCAACTCCGGTTGTTTGACTAAGACAAGGTGGACGCAGATATCACATTCTATGCAAAACATATGTATGGTCAGGTAAATAGGCCTATGTAGAAACCATGGAATTAGGCGGTGTCGACATCATGCCGAGAGAGTTTTTCCATAGTGAAAATTAAACCAGTACGTGTGTGTGTGTGTATGAGGCAAAGGTTTAAGGATGGAAAAGTGGTGAAGGGTGCGAGATATGGCACTTCCAAGATCTTCAAAGAAGGGACAAACAAGTAGGTACTTTAAGGCATGTTGCATCTACGTGCCCTATGCTCAAGAGGATCCAATGCATATAAGACTAGAAGAGAGGAAACTCTAAGTATGGGTGGGCATAGAGTAGAGGCCACCCCTGTGTGAAAATTTAATAAGATGAAGATATTGGTGAGCGCATAATCTATGAGACTTTATACACAAGCATAAGTATTTTTTTGAAGCTGCACTCGGTTAAAGGAAAGAGAAGCATTGGTGGAGACATAGAAGTCATAGTACATCCCACAAAGAAGGAAGGAGAGGAAGAAGGAGAAGTGAATTATAATATCGGAGGCTTTGCATGACAGCATGATGCGAGGCATGGGAATACTGCAAGAAGAGGGTGCATCTTCATATGAGGATGTTGGCAAGCATGCAGGTTGGCATGATAAGGAAGAGGTGGCAGTTACTCAAAACTTGGTTTATATGGATGACCCTTCAAAATTATTTATGCCCACTTCTATAGTACTTTTCCCAACAAGTAATTATATGGCTAGGATTGGATGGACCTAGAAATGGCTAGCACACACACTCGCAAACAACTATCCTAGAGTATGTAGACTCATATAGATGAGCCTGATTTTAATGTCTACAAGGAGGCATGCAGTTTGAAAAAGATGATGAAGGCACCTTACACACACCATGTGAGTATTAATCCAACATATTTTTTAGACAAACAGGTGGGTAACACATTGGTCAAAGTGTTAATGAGTAGCACGTTGAAATATTAATAAGGTGGAAAATAATGTGTATTATTAGATGATAAGAAGCACAAAGACACAAATATCAAGCATCTCACTTAGTAGCAAGATAAATGTAGTAGCTGAGGCTCGAGAATGTTAAAATGATGGTAGAGAAAATCATAGATGTGATTTCACGAAGCGGCCCAGATTTTCAAGACAAGGTGCCTCGGGACTTCAAGTTTGAATTACACTATCTACGCATGACAGTTCACCTACTTATGGAGGAAGGACTAGCATGCATCCTTAAGAAAAAGGATGTTTTGGAAGAATCATCAAGGGTCAAGGATTTAATTGCAAGAAATATATCCATTAGGACAAGGCATTATTACAAGCCCTAAAAGATGAAAAGAAGAAGGCGGAGATCAGATGTGTGGCCATGTGTACGGTGTCGATAACTTAATAGAGGAAATGACAAAGGCGGAGAGAATGAATTTATATAGGAATCAAAGGATGAAACACTCGAGCGCGCACAACGAGTTACCTTGGTAGAAAAAAATTGTGACATCTTTGGATGTTGCGAAGAATAACATATGGATCGGATCAGGGCATCGGGAAGCTCATTGCCGCAAAGGACAATGTCATGGAAGGGATGGTCTTAGGTATGGACAACATTTTTAGAATTTTGAAAAGTGGAGGTGGAAAAATGACTATGGATGAGTTAGATGGCATCATTTTGGACATCCCTAACAAGACCAATGCAGCACTTAAGGACTAGTATGAGTTTGAGGGAGAAATACAAAGTGAATATCCAGAATTCATTCTAGGAAGATGAAAAGGGTACATAATAAAATGACTCACCATATTCTTTATTCCTTATTCTTTCATTCATTTATCTTTTATTCTTTGGATCAATAAGGTGATTACCTATTTTCGGGAGGAAATGTACTCTAGTGTGGGGTAATGTTCAATGGACAAAAATGGCCTAAGTATTGGGTGTGTGAATGTAGGGAGGCTGGAAGAGTGTGTGATGCTATGATAGAGTTAAAGTGTCTAGGATTAGGACTTAGCATTTTTTTGGATAAGGGTTATTTTTGGAGATAGCGTGCTAAGCACACAAAGAGATGAAGACTTGTGCTCCCCACAATGGTATTTTTGGAATAAGCGGCAGCTAAGCATCATGCATAGTTTAGACTAATAATAGGATTTCTACTCAGAGTTAACTATAGGAAGTCTATTGTTAGAGCACTTACATGTTGTGCATCCTATTATAAAGGCACATGGCTATTATTAGCATGTGACATATTTTTAGAAGTGCATGGGTGGTGAAGGGAAATTCCCCACCCCCATATATATGTATTGATTTGCATAGTTTTTGTGTGTGTGTGTATGTGTGAAACTATTGTAAAGTTATGTTGTTGGTTTTGTTGAGTGCATGACTTATAGAGATATTTTATAGTGTATGAAGCCTCTATGTTTTACAGTATTAATGAAATGGATAATATTGGCTGGATAATGGTATTAAACATGACTGAATCTAGTTATTATATGGTAAATCTTGTTATAGTCATTGCTAGTTCATCTTTCATATAATCTAAGATCTAGATCTGGTTTATGCATTATGTGTTGTTTACTATTGATCATAAATATGAATATTTTTATACATCATCATGCTAACATTTTATACAAGCAACTCTAAAGAGAGACCTAGCACCTTTGCATGCTTGAGTGAGCACTCGGCTTAGGATGAGTGATGTTTTATGCACGCCCGGGCTATTTCCTACAAATTAAAGATTGCATCAGTTGCATTTACCCCAAATGAGGGGGCATCATATGGGTGAATCAGTCACCCCATACATTGTTATACACAACACATCATAGTACTATTACAACACAATTTTCAATTTTGGATAGGGCTCATAATCAAACTTGGGTCCTTATCACAGTGATTTCCTTCCTAGATGCCTATAACTAGGGCAATTATACGATTTTTGGCATGTCACATAGGATTTTAACAAGGCGAGAGAGACCATTAGCACTAGGACATTTACACTGAGGAAAATTACACACCATCTACAGTGGTGTTTTCATTATAGGGATCAGTTAAAGGTTAGAGGATGACACCAGACTTTCCTCTCTACACTACTTTTTTTTTGGAATAGAATCACCCAAAAACAATGTTTCAAAGCACTCTACAAATTTAGGAAGCGGTTAAAGGTTGGAGGATGACACTATAATTTCCTCCCTATAATTCTTCTATCGTGGCATGAGATCTCCCAAAAACTTGCACTTCATTGACATTTTCATGATCCTTTTTACACTCTTTTCTCATCACGGATCAGGTGCACATGTTCCTTTTTCACATTTTCAGAATTTTTACATACTTTTTTTACACATATACATGCATATTTGACTACTTGATCATTCTTATCTTTTGCAGTCCATCCGTATGGGAAGTGGTAGTCAACATCATCAACATTTTCACAAATCAACAACAACAAACACATCATGACATTTACACACGTGTTTCCACCCAGGTTCATGTTCATCCTCACTTTTTGCACTTTCTCTTCCTTAGCATACATGCTTCACATTTTTATCACTCCACGCTTTGTCTAGTCCCTCAGCACACTTTTATCATCGATCTACATGGTTATCAAGTACACATCTATATCTACTTTATGTTACCGATCTTTCCACTCACCAACATAAAGTGGGGAAAATTTAGACACAAAATCATGCACTTTGGGTAATTATCTAGTTATGATAACATACTACTATTCATATGATTCCTAAGTAAGAAAATTACTAATTAACTCATGTCTTTAGCCACCTTTCTTTGCTTTCAGTTACCAATTTTGGTCTTACACCCTTACTTGTTTAGCCTTCCTTTTTATACTCCAGCTTTTATCATCCTGGACACCGGCCCAACCAGGACGCCGAGTGTCAAGTGCCCTCATCCCCTCTGGGCACCACTATCCCCTTTGTACTTTACTCACACTTTTTGGGTCCTTTCTATCTATTTGAGCATCTTATATTTTTGGTAGTCATCCTTTTTGGGGTTAATTACGAAATTCAAGCAAAGGAATCATATAAATATAAAGTTATGTAATCATAATAAAGGAGAAATAACTAAGCATTAACCATCACCACCTAAGGTTACATTCATCAAGAATCTAAGAGATCCATTGCATCCATCTAGCACCATCTAGCACCATCTAGCACCATCCAAGTGACACAAGGGCTGGTTATTCTAGATACACTTCATAGGAGGTAATTTCATTCTATTCCATGCACACATCTATTACATTTATTTACATCTAGATATTTTCTTTCTATCAATTGCGACACGCACAAGAGCCACCTAGGGAATGTTTTCACACACACACACACATAGAACTATATTGGGTATGAGATGTAGTGAAGCACTCGAGTCATAAGTTTACCATTGTGATAGCCGAGGAAATTTTGATCTCTCATTCTGTATCTTTCTTTTTTAGGATTTGATGTCTACTTGAGGGTTTTGTAGGTTTATACTTCATTACAAGTTCACAGTGACCTCGGAGATCTTGGTGTAACCTCTGAGTGACCAAAGGTGACTTAAGGAGAACACCTTGCAACACCTCAGATGAGGTTTTTTGATATTTTCTGTAAACCCGGACACCCAAAAAATAGGCCTAGGGAGCCCACGGGTGCCCTTATCCTTCTCAAGAACCCTAGTCCAACCTATCTATCTTGATCTACATTTTTCTAGGTTTCATGTGTGACGCTCTTACCATTTTGTTTATCTAGTTACCACTTTGACACGGTCCATATTTCACTGTGAATCAACTAAGGCTTCTCACCCTCTCTTTTTACTTAGGGTTTTGTAATTTATTTCTTAGTTTTCTTGAGTATCATTTCTATACTTAATTGCATATTTATTTACTACTACAATAACATCAGATTAGGCTCTTATTTACATTTTAGCTTAATCAAGTTTATATAGCCAATTCTTCCTATCTTTAGTACTTTTGTAATTCGTCTATCTATATTTCTTCAGGCCCACTAACTTTCTTTGCATCATGCCATGGTTAGTTTCTTTTATCACGCTTTTTCATCCTTATAGCATCAACCTATTGTTTTTTTGCACTCTTCAACATTTTTATCCACCTCTTAGATAACATCCCTAATATGGCCCTCCTAGCTAGGTGATTTATGTCTTACTTTACTGATTATATACTAGTTTTTATTTTTTGTCTTGCTTATATAGGGTTTCTAGTAGCTATTTTACCCACCATAAGCAAGCCAAGTGACATTAGAAAGTAAGTATGAGGTAGATATATTTCATTTAACATTCATTACTCCTTTACAACACTTTCATTTTAACCCTTTAATTTCAAATTTTCCTTTTGATTTTGTGTTGCATAGACCTTATTCTCGAAGACCATCTTGTGTTTCACTATTATGACATGTGATGATCTTTGGTTTGGGCACATCTCTACCCCATATTTTTATGCTTGCTAACCATTTATTTTGTGCATGGGATGTTAATGTATTCTCCTCCCGGGAAGGCGCTTTAAGGGGCCTATCAAGAATGGGGTATGATCAAACTTAGTCATGTGGGCTATACCACAACATTTGAGTGCTTTCAAATTTTCCTTTTGATTTTACGTTGCATAGACCTTATTCTGAAGACCATCTTGTGTTTCACTATTGTGACATGTGATGATCTTTAGTTTGGGCACATCTCTACCCCATATTTTTACGCTTTCTAACCATTTATATTGTGCATGGGATGTTAATGCATTCTCCTCCTCGGAAGCTGCTTTAAGGGGCCTATCAAGAATGGGGTATGATCAAACTTAGTCATGCGAGCTATACCACAACATTTGAGTGATGTTGTTATTAGCTTTAGTTACCCCATATATGCCTCGTTTCATCCCTTTGTTCACACATTGAACTCGTCATGTCTATGTGTCCCACTATGTATACTTGTATCCTCTTATTGCACACTATTATACCTACTTTTGATCACCATAGACCTTCTTCACTTACCCCCATTAACATTTTTGCCTATGTTCCTCATGAATTCAGCCCATAACCTTAGGTTTTCCTCCAGGGCACCTATTTTGGATTTTCATAGCTAACATCATCACCCATGGGTGATGGTGTCGAGTATATATGTCATGTGTTTTCTTAACAAGTATAACCACTTGAAAACTATTTTCTTACATATATATTACACATGATCTACTCTTACTCACACTATTTTACACTTAAATGAATTTGGAGTCTTGAAGCTTGCCTCTTTGCATTTGGGTTACCATAGTGAGTTTGGAATGGATACCTTCTTATTGATATTTCCCCTTCTCTACCCATAGTTATTCTCTCTTGGTGTTGTTGTCTCTAGGGAGTATTATGCATCAACGGTCACACACACACTACAGGTAAGTATTTATAATTCTTTTTAGTCTTTCATTTTGTATGTATGTACTTGTTGTTATTGTTTAATCATTGTTATGGATTAGAGAAGATGTAGGTTTTTTTATTTATTTCTTTGTCTTATTATTAGTCTATCCCTTGGCTTCATCTACCCCTTGGATATACCCCATTTATTTTAGAATCCTAGTAGGATAACTGACTTTATTTTAGTTGCAAGCCTTAGAAACCTATAGTTATCCTTGGGCTGGGCTAGGCTATTATCCTCTAGATTTATGACTTTAGCACTCCTTGAAAAATTGTGTATCTATACAATGTGGTGAGTATTAGATTGGATCCCTACATTTTATAACCCAATAAGGAACCTCTATTTTACCTATCATACACATGTAAACACTCAAGCGTAATCATCAACTCGAGAAAAGACAAAGTGTTTGTACACACTAAGTTACATTTTACTTTAAGCATGTAATTTTCATTTCATGTTTAAAGGAGGGAAATTTAGACACGTGAATTTTACAATTTATCATTTCACAATGATAAATTTGTCTTTACACCTAAAGCATGAATTTTTGCACATTCCAAACCTAATTTACTTATCCTTATGCCTCTTTCGTGACGTGTATACATATGCACATTACTTAATTACTCACATAAACAACCACATCAGTTCACACTAATATAATCTCCACATACATCTCACCTAGAATTTTGTATTATCATTGGAACTACTTATACGAGACTATAGAACGGCACTAAACGGTCCCACAATTTGGTCCTCAATTTGGTCCTAGGCCAAACAATCCCATTTCCCACCACCAAATGGTCACTTTTCCAATTTGATATATTTTATTGGGTTGGTTCATATCCCATAGGTTGGCCTTAATGCAAAATTTAAATTACAAATGCCTATAAAATAAATTCTAACCCACTCATTTAAAAAATTTGGCTCGATCTAGCACCCTTAAGATCATTTATTGTTAAATACATTCCTAAATCACTCCAGGATCTCGCAAACTCCTTGAAAGTAGAAACACAACCTTGGATCATCCTATTTATAGATACGAATCCATCCAAACCATGTCCAAGAGTCATGATTTTCATTCTTTAGGCCTCAAAAGTCAAGCCAAGCCATGGTCTTTCATTGTCAAAATATCAAGTTTCAAAAGTAGTTACATACATCTATATATCACATGTTAGGTGGAGAACTATGTGTTGTTTGAGATCTCTTTGGATTAGTAGCAGCGTAAGCTATACAAGGGAATTTCAACCCAATAAAATAACCTTTAGTTGGGGTATTCTACCTATGGTTAGGATTTGAGAGTGCTTTTCATCCAACAGATATTTTTGTAAATGTGTGATTCCTAGGGTTATAGTTCTAAGGTAATCATAGAGTGTCATAACTACCTAAAAATTACTAAGTGTGAGAATATCTTATTTGAAACCATCCAACTTAGGACCGAACCATACCATGTTCTAGGATATGTCGTATAGTTCCATACCAACTCAATTTGTAGTCCCATTTCTAGATATGAAGTACCTATAAGTCATTTCTAGTCTTATCAGTCACTTTGCACTCTCATATCACATATATGCTTCTATAATAAGCTAAGTGCACTTCTCCTTTTGTGTTTTAGGCATTTATATCTATTGTTACATCTTGAAAATTATTTTGGGAGCTATATTTTAGTTTGTTAATTAATGGTTATTAATTAATCAAAACATAAAAATTGTACTACCCTTAGGCCTTTAAATAAATAAGAGTCATATTGAATTAGCAAACTTATTTATATGTTTAGGGTGTAAGCATTGGTGAGTATTAGTACATTTTTATAGGGATTTGTATAGGTTTTTATTGGAGAACCATGAAGGTGGTTTGGGATTTTTCACTCTTCTACATGAGTGGGTGTATGACAACATAGAAATAATTTGTGAGTCATGAGAGCCATGGACCAACTAGGCTTATCTAGTTTTTTTAGTGAGATAGGTGATACCACGTAGTTGAGGGATTAATATCATGGAGAACTTACAAATATTTAACATATTAACTAATAAGGGGATCAAATGGAGACTACACATAAACTTTACAAAATGGAAAATTTGACACCATTGAGATATAATGAGTCGGGTAGTATGTGGCTAGATAATGGAATTGTTTTAGGATGAGTAGGTCATGAAAAATTTTGAGGTGACATACAATGTGTCCCCTAACACCTTACCCATAGAGGTGGTCATTACATGCAACATACAAAGAGGGTGAAAATATAAGGTTGATAGTATCCAAACTAGCTCTACTACCATAAGATTAGGTGTATCCACCTATAGTCATGGTAGAAGGAGATGACACGAGTTATACACCATATTACATAGTGGTATATTAGTTCACATTGGCTATTTTTTTAGTGGTAGAAGAAGTCTTAGGATAAGGTGCAAGAAAAGGAGGAGGAGGAGGTAGAAGAACACTAACTCTGCATGCAAGAAGAGGTATAATAACACTACCTCCACACATAGAAGGAGGTAGGGGATCCATTCTCCCAAAAAAAAATATGAGATGGGGTACCTCTAGCAGGGTAAACCTCTAGATGACATATTATAAACAACATTGGTTCAATGTAAGTATATTGTGGTGATTTTTGTGAATTAAGTAGTTTAAAAGTGCATTGATTATGAATAATAATGATGTCTAACGAGTGATGCATGGACTTTTGATTATGGGTGATGCTTATTGCATAACTATTATTGATTCTTTGGTCCACACTCTAACGAGTAAGATCCTTTTATAAATTATAAATGTGAGATTTTTGGCATACATCGATGCTATTGTGAGTGAACATGCATATTTATTTTATCACGTAGCAATAGTAGACACAACATGTACTATGTTGGTCATTTGACAAGATGAACACCAAGGAGACCTTGATAGAGGAATTATGCCCCCTCTTAGGATGGAGTTAGTGCATGATATTTTGGGTATATTGATGACCATATAGGTGGAGTATGAAAAGGCCTCAATTGATCTAGGTTCATTATGGAAATACCTAGGAGAGGATTCAACCTCTCAAGATAGTGCATATATTTCTAGTACAAATGAGGTTGTTGAGGATGATGTGTGACACAAGATTGTAAGGGGCATGATCTTCATTGTAATTGATTTTGATTTGGTGTGTGTGTGCGCGCACGTATGATTTTTAATTATCGCCTTGTGTTTTATGTTATTTCATGAATTGAAATGTGAAGATGATGATAATAAATTAGCATGATTGAGAAAATATAGTTGATGTGATGTATGAGATAACCAAATAATGGACACTTGGTCATTATAGGCCATAAGGATGTAATTTTATTATTAGTTTCTCTTTAATTATTTATTTATTGTATATTTGATTGTTCTTATAGAATAGATATATATGTGTTATTTATTGTTTCTTGATTATCTTGTAAAATAAACTTGTTATCTTTAGTAACCCATTTATATTTAGGAGGTTTAGATGACTGAATAGGAGGTTCATCTCCAAGAAACATCAGCGATAGGATATTATGAAACCAATGAGTCCTGGAGGGGTATCATGGAGATCATGGTCTCTATAGAGTGATGCATTAGAGGAGAAGATAAAAAGTTAGCAAACAAAGTATAACACACATCAAAAGAAATAATTCCTTTGTCTTTAAGTTACTTGAGATTATGATCTAATATGTAATAATCACTATCACGATGTCTGTTGATGTTTGTTATAGTCTTATTTTACCCACCACATGCCCAAGGCAAGTTGGCACATCACCTAGGCGTAACTTGAGCACTCACCTGAAGTGTGCAAGGGTACTAGGTACCTCTTTTATGTGAGATCTAATTAAGGAGTTAGCATGATGGGTAGATATATATTCCATATTCATAACAAGCATTCAAGTATATTGTAGAATATAAGCTAGATCTAGATCATAAGCCTAAGATTATCTCATACAAGTATCAAGATTAAATCCACCATGCAAGAACCAGTAATAGATATGTTTACAACCAATATCCAACCACAAAGATCCATTATATTAAGTACTGTAAAACACAAAATTTGTTTGCATATATAGTATTGTTACCATGAGTTATGAGCACACACATTCTAGCAAAGATAACTATATTACAAAAGTGATCCCCTAACCTATGCAGATCATACATATATATAGTGGTGGGGACTTTCCCATCACTGCCTATACATCCTAAAAATAGGTTATATGCTAAGATTAACCATGCATTGTTATAAGACAACTAGAAAAGCATGCAAGCTCTCCTAATAATAGATTTACTATAGTTAACTTCCATTTTAGATCTTATTATTAGCTCAGAACTATGCATGTTGTTTGCTCCTCTCCTTATCCCAAAATAGACTTTGCTTGAGCCACAAGTCTTCATGTTTTTATCTTATCTTCAAAACCTTGCTTGGCCAACACTCCAAATCTATATTTAGATTCGCATCCCAAAAATGGATAAGTGTTGATTCCTTTCATGTATAACCCTTTCCTGTGTATCTTCATGCATAAAATTTGTTCTCCACGTGTGCACTTCCTCATGCCTTTCTCCCATGCACTAACTTCTCCTTAGTACTTAGTCATTTTCTCTTCTCAACATTACCCCACACTTGTTTCATTTCCACCCCCAATAATGGGTAATCTAATGCTCTCTTCTATGAATAAAGAATAAATAATCTAGTAGCCACAAAGAATAAAAATAATATGTCATTTGCCAAAGAATAAAATAATTTTGTCATTGTGTAAGGAGGATGGGAAAATCCTTATTCAATGATGCTTCAATTGTATTCCATCCTTCCACCTCACTCTGTGCTTGTTTGAACATATCCCCCATCATTGCACTGACTTCTTCAAATGTTAGCTCTTCACCCTTGGCCTTAAATGTGTCAACCAGATTTTCCAATGTCATTCACCGTGTCCATTTTACGAATTACCTGGGATATAGTTCCTTGAGCTTATTATTTATTGAGTTCCTTAGTATATCATAGTGTCAGTCTCTTATCAACCTCTACAAGGATCCTATCTCATTCTACCCGATTGTCTTTGTTCTTAGCCTAGAACTCTTTTAAATCTACCTCATGAGTGGCAACCAACATGTTTGCCACTCGATCCCTATCTTCACGGTTTTCATTACAACTTCTACCATATGAGCCATGGTTTTGACTAAAAACAAGCTGAGTGTATTGGGTTATGGTCACCTCAAGTAGTTATTTTTCCTACTTCCCACACCATAACCTCTTCCGCAAACTCTTGTGTTAGGGGTTGCTTCGACATTGTAATCATGTGTGTTAAGTCCTCCAGAAAATGGAGATATGACTCAAACTTCTTTAAAGGGGGAGCCAAATCCACATGTGCTAGTATAATTTAATCTACTATCACCTTTGTATTTTTGTATGCCTTACACAACATCCCCTTCTCTTCCTACATGACTCGACCTTTAATTGCGTAATATTCTATTCCTTCCCCTTTATCTCCTTGTCTCTCTTGATAATTTCTTTATTATTTTCCTCTAACTCTTTTTCCAAATCCTTTATCCTGTTATTCCTCCCAAATAATCTCACCTCTACTTCCACTAATACTTTATTCATTACATTACATGCATGTTCATCAATTAATTGTTGAGAATCCACTATCAGATTCACTGCTGCAGAGCTCGGTGAAGCTCGGACATCAAGTAAGGCTCATGCACTTACCTTGAACTCATGTTCATCTACGTGAGACTTGAATGACCAAGACAACATCTTTATAGTGCATGGGAATGTACTCTCCCCTACAAAGTATGACCATCAAAAAATTTGGTCAATAGGTACCGTACTCTAATAATGTGTGCACAAAATTTTTTTGGGATATGCATCATAAGAAATTATAGGTCCTTGGGGTGTGTATGCATTCTTTATGCTCGTGTGCACACACTTTGGAAAACCTATTGCCAAACATGTCCCTCCTCCCAGACTCCTACATTTTTATTTTTTATTTTTCTTTAGCATTGTGCTTTAACTCCCAATCGACTAAGTTTTATATTATACCTACCAATTCTTTCTCCATAGCACTCTCTAACTCTTTTCTAGAAAGGTGCAGAGTCTCATGCACATTCGTACCAACTTCTTCATCATATCCAACCCCTTCTTCCTCTCACCATCCCTTAAATGTGTACTCCGCTCCTCACCATATTCATGCACATTATATACGGGAGGGTTCTTTTCAAGCTCTCGCTCCTCTTCCTCCGCTCTATTTCTTCATTCTTCAAGCTCTTCTTTTCTTCAGATTCATAACTCCAAACTACCCTTAGTTTATTCCTTACCGAAGATACTTATTTAACTGGGGACTCCTTCCTTACTAGATACTTCTTCCTACAAGTATAGGATCTTGTACCTACACCTGCCTCTTGTGTCCATGTGTTCTGGCCCATATGCATGCTTAGCACCCTGCTCAATGTAGGAGTTTCCTCTCTATCCCTCTTCTTTGTCTCCACCTTATTTATTTTTGTAAGGCCCTCAGGAACAGTAACATCATCTTCTACATACGCACCCTTCTCAAAATTTGGTCACAAATGAATATATACCCTTGTTGTAGTGGCCCCTACAATTGGTAGTGTAATGGATTTGAGAAAATTTATGTCATGAGAGACATATTTTCCCACGACGCATGCTTATTTGAGTATACAAGTGTTTGGTGCAGCACGACGATGCTCCTGATCCACTTCACTTAGATCAAATCTCAATTTCTTGGCCTCCTTAAACCTGTTGATTATGCTTTGGAAATATTGTGTTGTGAAGGCAAATGGTAACTTGCACCACATGCTCTTAGTACCATCAGTCAATGTAAACCTGCTAATACAAAATTATTGATAAACCACAAACTTAGCCTCATATTTCACCAAGGTTGGCGGTTACTGCTGGGATCATCCATTCTATGAAGGCATCGCGTATCTATTTGTACCATTTATCCAAGCACGCCTTGTATGCAGTGTCATAGTATCACAAGTATATGTTGTAAACCTATCTGCAAAGGAGGATTCTTCTTGAGGTACTCCCATATATTGTTGTTTGGCCCATCGGGCACTCCAATTTCAAAAAATACAATCAAAAGTAATATATTACCATACATAATCTTCTCTCCATCTCATGCGGCATCAATGATATCTTCTGCAATGAAGGCTAAGATGTTGTAGATGGTCCCTTCTGTAATCTTCCTACATACATTCAACCACCTTTTGTTAACTTGGGTCCACCTTTCCTATCCACTCAATTTTGTAAGCAAGCGTGTGGCCATCTTCATCACCGGTTATTGATCTTTGAAATATCAAAGGCACACCCACCTTTCTTATACTCATACTCCTTAGTTGTTTCTTTGATAGCCTCATTGTCACCCAAGTCATCATCAAATGACTCCCAGTGCAAATGAGTCCAATGAACTTGGAGATTAACTGTGAGTTATGCGCATTCTCCTTCCAGTGAAGTAAAAATAATCTTTATGTATGCGTGACATAAGCCATTGGTACAATCTCTCAGGCTTGCTGAAAAAGGGTAGTTCATAAATTTGGAGAAGTCAAGCATTCTTCAAATTCTTCTACACCGAATAATCATACATTATTTTATCATCGGGTGTCCTTTCACATGTGGGTCGAATGAGTTCTACGGTCATCTCCTTCTCGGTTGAATCATTTTGATGGTTATAATCACTTATAACCATTTTTCACACATGGGACACCCACTCCATCCCCATTAATACCCCATCTAGGTATTGCATCTCTGAATACCATTCCTCATTAAAACTTACCACCGCAACTATTTTCCTGTGCCTTTTCTTCAGTGAAATGGTTTTTGTTCTTCTTTCTGTCATTTCCTTGGTTAGGTACTTGATAATTTGTACCTTGTGCATTTTTATTTCGGTGCCTCGAATTAGAACCCTACTCCTTCACAGAATTCTACAATCTTTGCCCTATTTCTTCAAACCCTAACCAAAGAACTTGTTTCTTTTCACAAAGCCTCTGTCAAACACTGTAAACTTCTTTCACAAACTTGTTTTGTGCACGGCTACATCTTTCTTCACAATCTAGTTCACAAATTATTATCTTCATAATCAGTCATTCATACAAATTCACAAGGATTCCCTAGTTCACACAAGCTCTTACGTAAATTATTATAAGGTAAAAATAACTTATCTTGACCCCCTATTTATAGTTTTCAATTTTAACCACATTAATTAAAATGCCACCTACCACCATACTGCCACAATAAATTTAGATTTTTCTACCTTTCCAATCACATTTCCTCCTATGTGTCCAACGTACGTAACCCGTGTAACCTTCTCGCACAAAAACTACACTGAGCACAAACCTCCTTACACGTGTACCCATCACCAAAGTATATCAACCACTACGTCCTATTCCAAGTAGTTTTCCCTCTGTGACTAAACTCACGTTGTTTTGCATGTTTGTTTCTATATGTGGAATTTTCCTTTGGCATCATTCTTATTATCACCATCTTCTTTATGACACCTTATCATTTCCCAAAAACCAACATCACCACCACTTCACGCACCCTTACGATACTTAGGAATTCCATCGTGCACCGTTTATTTTTCCCGCGCTATTATCAACATCAACCCTTATCGTTTTCCTTTGTTTGAGCTCTTCCCCACACTTATTACACACAATACTAAACTAAATTGACAAAACATGGTAACTATGGAAAGAAACACATTTAAAGGAAATTCATAAATGGAAAGCTAATCTAACTGGAAATATTGCCTTATTACAAACACCAAGAAGACTTATTTATCATAGGGATTTAGCCTACTCCCGTTGAAGTGATCGGGTAACCTTGTCCCATCTAGTACCTATAACCGGCAAGCACCTAAATCAAGTATGTAAGTCACAACATATAGTCCCAACCAATGCACTTGGAACTTCCCAGGATGGCGTAAAAACTTAGAATCATATAGAAGAACCATCTGTCCAACCTCAATCTTCTTGTTCTTAATACATCGATTGTGTCAAGCCTTCTACCTAGCATTTCTTATCTTCTAGCTCCAACGAGCTATAGTGTACCTTTCTTCCAAATGCATCAGTTTATCTATACATTCTTCAAGGGCTTGTTCATCTGCCAAACCTCCTACACATGCAATACACAAGGAGGGTAGCATACACTTCATCGGTAAAATAGCCTCCGTGTAAAATACAAACTAGAAAGGTGAGGCTTTGTTCAATATTTTATAATTTTTCATATATGCCCAAAGTACAATAGAGAATTTATCATCCCTTGTCCTTTCTTCCAACATCATAAATCTTTGTCAAAGTATGGTTCATTATTTTGTTAAAAGCCTCAGCGAGTGTCATTTTCTTGTGGATGATAGGGGTTTTCTTGTGAGGTGCCACCATAAATTCAGCTAACAAGATCTTGATAGTCTCATTCAAAAATGTATGCCCCTATCACTTGTCAAACTCAACGAAATCCATACCTACTTATAATGTTTTCCCACAAGAACCTTGTTGTAGTTTTTATGCAATCCTTTGTGGGTTTCACTTCCACCCACCTTGTAAGATAATATATACAATTTATTATGTAGCGTGTGTAGACACTAAAATTAGGTCACACTCCCCTTTGGTCCCTCGACAAATAAACACCCTTCATCACATTAACCTAGTCATGGCCCCCTTCACTCCACTACTATTAAATTAATTAATTAAATTAAACTAATTCATTATCCTCACCATATTTATTATTTAAATATCTTAATTAGGGATAATTTCCACATACATCTCACCTAGACACCTCATCACGCCAACTCACCCTAAGACCTATTCTTAGTAAGTTGCCATAACTAACTAAGACTTACCCAAACCCTAAAAATCAATGCCTACATTCCCTCTAACCACATTCCCACATGCTTACAAGAAGCTTCCAGTCTAATCCATGGGTGAGTGACATGAGATCCCAAAAAATCAAGGGGATCTTCCTAGTTTAGTAAACCTAGGAAATCCCACCTTGACCGATGTCGATTACCCCTAACCATCACCGGTTAAGCCAACCACCATCGGTCACCTTTTAATCCCCAAAACAACCTTATTTTCAAGGTTGGTAAACATTAGCACATTCCTGAGAGATATCACATCTTCTGAGAATGAATTTCAAGAAGAACACGCATCGAAGGAAGGAGATCAAGCATTGTCTCTTGCCTGACCATTCGATACTCACCCCGGTAAGGATTTGTTCCAACCAAGAAAAAGAAATGCACATGCAGCCCATGTAGAAGCTTTCCTATGATTGGTGATCCTCTTGTAGCCTTCAACCTCTTACCAACACCTTCATTCCTCACTCGCAGGTGTCCAAACTAGGTTCCAAGTAAGTAGAATGCTATACTCCTTTAGTTCATTAGTTTCATCATTATATTATCATCCTTTGTTTCCTTAGCCACCCATTGACCTCCATTCATACTCACCCCTCCACATACCCATTAAAACTTCACCAAAACCCACCCAATCCACCTAATACCTCATTCCGCCAATCGGTCCTTTGTGCAATCACAAGGAGACCCAAAACTCATTCTGTGGCATTCCTAATTTTCCATAAGTAACCAACACCGGTTACACCCAAGCATCTTTAGTCACCTTTAACCGGCATCGGTCTCTGTATTCATGATTACAGCCCGAACAATGACCTATCTACCTATTCCCACATTACCTTTGTTCATCCGAGATCTACCTGAGACCTCACGCGACTGCGGAGACCTAGAACCAATTACTTGACATTCGGATATTATTTTAACTTAGCATGTTAGATTAGATCTTTCTTATTATATGTTAGATGAGATACCCAAGTCATTTTAACTACAATAGGGTTTACTTTATTACCACATTAAATTGTTTCAAACATTGGATTGATGAGCCGTGCAGGAAGTATCACACTTCCTGGATCTAGCACACGCTAGGTAGTTCACTACACATATTGTTTAACTCTTTTTGGTGGTCTTGCTTTTCATTACAGGTAGTTCCTCCTAGCTAAAAGGAAGATCTCATGATTAGTCATGTGGATTTAGAAGGTATACTCATGCAACAACCAACTAACCAACATTTAAACAAGTATTCCTCCTACACCCGTTACCCTATCTGTTTCATCAATATTTCAAAGAAACATCTAAGAATTAGGTGAAACATTTTGGCACACCTAGTGGGACCCATCCGGGTTCTTTTCATTTTATTCATTCCTAGGAAAAGTTGTGTGTTTGTTTCCCTTCTGAAAAGCATACACATTAATTTTCTTCCTTGGTAACCCTCTTTTTCTTTCTATTTTCTCTAAAATAAACCTTTCTTTTGGTGTACTTAAAAAGAATCATTTCTTCTTGTTTTCTACATTTTAGTGAAAGAGCATCCCTCTTCCTATTCATCCATTTGTGTCATCAAACTTCATATTTTGATTTGGGCTTAAAATAAGTGCATTGCATTCTAATTTATCACATTAGCTCACATTAATTGAGGGAAACCTATACACTGAAGTCATTCCCAAATGATGGTTGACAAACGAATCGTAGAAAGCACATCTCTCTCTCTCTCGAGTCTTGCCACATTACACAAATTCAAAATAAATACATATTCTTAAACAACATCTTTCCTGTGAATGCCTGTCAATGATCATGCAATGACCCGAGGATTAGTAGGTACTCCCACTCATTTGCTCTGTTGAGTCATACTTCAGAGTGAAGCCCACCCCTACCATAACATACCTGAAACCTCACCTTTTAGATCTCCTTCTTTGTAGGAAGCCATCCTCACAAAAAAATTATATTCTATAGTTCATGAGTCAGTCCTTAAATAGCATAAGATAAACAAACATAATAGAAAAGGCACTCTTAGGATCACATTTTTCTTAGTGTTTCTACTTGGCTTGCATTTTGAGGTGAGAGGTCACATTCTTCATTCTTCTTATTTATCCTTACATGCTCCTCATCATAGTTGGTGTATTTTGGCTTCATCTGAGGGTGCCTGGACCATATTCTCATCATTCCCAGAATTTTGGGTCTGATTCCACATCATATTTTAATTCACAACCATTTTCCTTTCATCATTGTTTCAATTTCATAGTAGACTTGTTGGTCCAGTGACCGTGTTATCGATTACCCCCCCCTAACCGTCATCGGTTATACCCAACCAGTGTCGGTTCACTGTCATTTTGGTTAACCTACCCAAAAGGACATTTATTCACCTTCTTCAACTTTTCAGAGTCCCTGTCACTATTACCATTCCCATTGACCTTGTAAAACTCATCAGGTTTGGCATATCATCAGATTTGACCTTACACCTTATTTTGACTCACTATCCATTTCCCACAATGACCGGCCGTAGTTATCTATGACAAGCGTCGATTTACCCTAATCGGCATCGATTAGCCTGTGTCATTTTCCAGTCAACATTTGGTACCTAGTCCACTTTTTACCACCTATTTCACTTGTTCCTACTATTTTTCTATGTCATTTACAGAGAAGTGGCCTAACCTGATCAGTATTGGTTCACATGGTGCTGACCTAAAGACAAGCAAGTGCACTCGTATTCCATGCAGTTTTCAACCGCTCCTACCTAGTCCTTCACCACCTTCCATTTTATCACCCGTCATGGATCCTATCCAACCTATCACTATCGCTACTAGAGATGAGGAGTTCACACGACTCCTTGACCAAAACCCTGTCCACCTTGTAGTTTTATCATTCCCACTCATCTACCCAAGATGCCTTAGGTCAGTTGATATACGGCATGCCCATATCTATCCCCCGACTCTTGCTTCCCACTCCTACATCAGCCCCAACCGGCTCCGCGTTGCCCACATCTACCTTACCCCCAGTCGTTTTGCAGCTAGGTCCTATACCCGCTATGATTTTCATGTCTGCTACCTCCATTGCACCTGCCACATCTACCATACCTTTGATAACCACCCAAAACGTAACCTCATCTACCCCTAATGTCTCTCATAAACCCATAGCTACATCACCACCTCCGAGTGTCGATTAGCCCTACCCCATTTCGAATGTGGTCCTTTCCATTCCACAATCGTTAGCCCCCATTTACCACTAGGGGTTACCATGACCCTTCCACCCCCGTATATATGTACTATCGTGACCTCCTGCTTCATCTATTATTCACTGCGGTACGTGCACTTGTTTCACTACCTTCTTCTTAATCAACCTACATGGTAGTGCCATATACTAGAGTGCCACCCCCATTATATGCCCAAAACCAACCCTCTCACGCTACAGGAGGCACCCAATCATCGCAACCTACCAATGACCTAATCAAATTGATGTTGGACAAGATGCAGACATTGGAGGCATCGATTTCTAGCTCCCACAACACTCTCACCTATGATGATATTTACAACGAGCCCATCTACCCATCCATTCCTATTCATCCATACCCCGTACATTGGGAGATGCCTAAATTCAATCGCTTCAATAGTAAGGAAGACCCACAACAACATTTGCGGTCATTCAAACATGGGTGCTACCTAATCGCACATGATGATGCTTTGCTCTTGAGGACCTTTCCCATGTCTCTGACTGGACCTACGTTAGATTGGTATAGTGGGTTACCTAGACACTCTATATTTTCATTTAATCAGGTAGCCCAAGCCTTCTTGGATCATTTCTCCATCAATATCGTTAAGAAGGTTACCATGATACCTCTTCTTCTTCCAAACCGTAAAACAATTATTCAAAGGCCAAGGGCACCGTTAACACAGTGGTACTCAAGGCCGGCCCACTCACCCATCAAATCAAGCTACCCCCTCATCTAATATTTCACCCATCCAGGACTTTTCAATTCGACCGAACAGTAAATACACCCCAATCGGGAGCCTTACTCTTCTATCTTCAAAATATTATTAAAGCCGAGGCCATCACCCTTCCACCCATAAAACCACACACTAGTTTTGACCTCCGCTCACCCCATGCTCGTGTGGTAAAAGAACATGATTTCTTTAACTATCATCAAGTAAAGGGTCATAGTGACGGTAATTACATCACTTTCAAAAACATTGTCCAAGAAATGCTTGAGAAAGGTGAGTTAACCGTGGATAATCCTAATGCACCTGCCAACCAAAACCTACACATCTTCAAGAAACCATTTCCTAATCATGCCCCTTCATCTGATCAAACCGATGAGGCCTCAACTCATGATACCCATACCCGCGAGGTCCATGCTATTTTTAGTGACACACCTGTTGCTTCCCAATTACCCCATATTTCGTCCATAGAGGAGATTCTAGCTAGAAATCCTCCTTCCACATCGGAACCAACCTCCCATGTTCCTTCACCCACAAAGGAACACCTTTCACCTCCTTCCTCACCTGTGGAGGAGTCTTCTGCTAACATCGAGACCATTTCACCTTTGGCTTCTCCACCTAGAGAACCGATACCCACAATACTTCTTCAGTTCATGGAGGATACTTGTTTTCCTCCTCCACCCATAGAGGAGCTCCCATCATCTCCTCCACCTATAGAGGAGACACCTATCATCTCCTCCACCTATCATATACCCAGTTGAGATACATTTGCCTCTTGGTGAGCATTCTCCATCAGCTACCCAAGATCCTGCACACCTAATTTCAGCTCTCTTACCCATGGAAGCTGAAGCTAGCCAATTTCCCATCTCTAAGAAGCATTTTATGGGAATCGCCATTAGGTCCTCATCAACTCTACCTACGGATGTGTTGTTCTCATGTTTGGCCAACCCCTTAGATTATGTGGATAGAGCTTGACTTTGGGGGTACTTTTTTGCTTCATGTCTCAATGCAGATGTAGATGTCACTTGTTGATACCTCCACTATCTACCCAAAAATATTTCAACCAATCAAAATGAACACAACCACCTCTATCACAACTTCTTCCACAACACCCATCATAGCTCAACATACACCCTTACCCATAACCCAAACTACATCTAAACCCAAACCCACACCTACAGCATCTACCTCGACTAAACCTATTACCACCTTAGGGGTCACCCCAACCACTAGCCTTACTCATCCACCTATCAAACTAGGATTTAGCTACATCTTCCAAAGTCAACACCACACCTACTCCATCACCCAAAAAAAGAACCAAATCCATAGAACTCATACTCCGGCTACGCCAATCACACCTGCACCGGTCCCATCCATCTTAGGACCTCAACTTCCCAACATGGTTAAGAAACTTCCACCCATCAATAAACCAAAAACACAACAACCCACTCCTTCCTCGCAAACCTCTAACCTACCCAAGCACCCAAAATGACTTACACCTACACCTACAACATCTTTACCACCCATACCCCCAATACTCTCCACAACTTCTTCACTACCCACTACACTTCAATCTTTATCTCTCACACCCCCTGCTCGACCCACATCATCTACCTTCACAACACCTTTGTTATCCCCATGGGTAACTCGCCCTCTTCCCCCATCTGCTTTTCCCTCTAGATCTCGTACACCCATATCACCTTTACCCAAGAAGGTGCAACACAAAAACAAAAATCTACAACCCTCCAATAAGGTAGTCAAAGCAACCATACACCCTCCTACCCATTCATCTACCATACCCCTACCCAAACAAACATGACCAACACCCAAGACTACTCCAGCACCCAAAACCATGGCTCAACCCACTCCCCCTCTGCAAGGACCGTTCCTCAACAATCAGCCATACCTACACCCAAACCCACTTTCACTTCCCATTGCGATCCACTAGCGGGTCCTATGCCAAAATATTAACCAACCTCCTTGAGACTTCTGTTATCACATTACCGCCACTCAGACCTTATGACCCCCTCAAACCCAAGCCAAAAGGGTTTGATGACACTAAAAAATTTTCCTATCATCGTGTACGAGGCACGATGTGGAGAACTACAAGGCCTTGAAAACCATCCTTATCCAGTTGTGTCCTCTAGAAGCTAACTTTGATGATGACGACCTTCTCGATGAGGACACTACTTCACCAACACCCATTCCCATAGTCCTTCCCTCACTACCCACTCAACAACCATGACCTCCACCACCACATCTCCTAGAACCACCTCCAAGATTTAAAATTAACATGGTTCGCATCAGAGAACTTGCCACACCATCACCCAAATGTCATTGCACCCAACTCACCTCACAGGTTTTTCTCCTCCAGGTAGGTTTTTTCCCATCATGTCGTTATACCACTCACCCTACACCTTCTCCGTTTTCCAACTCCTCGATCAACATGATCCACGTTACTACCCGTGCTCAAAAGGATAAAGGTAAAGAAAAGGTGACTGACCCACCAACCAATCCTATACCCAACATACCATCTGCACCCATACCTAAAATCACTATCCGTGGCCCCACATACCCCATTTCTAATGGAGTCACACATCGCACCATGCTCAAACAATTACACCAATCTCCCCTCAAAATTTCCTTATATGACCTCATCCAAACCTTAGAATCCCATCGTCAAGCTCTCATGGAGGTTCTTCAATCTATTGAGGTTTTACCCAATGACCCTACACCCGTAGCCTCCATTATCACACCCCATCATGTAGCCTCTCTCACCAAATTGCCACCTTTATCCACACCACACCCTACTCACCAAGTAGCCTCCCTTAGCTTCTCAGAGGAAGAGATCACACCACACCAAATGGATGACCCAGACCCAACCCTCTTCATTTTTGTCCACATCGATGATATACATGTATGACATGTAATGATTGATGGGGTCTACCATTAATATCGTTTCATCCCACGCATTCACTCAAATGTGCATACCTAATAACTACATGCATAAACATCCTATCATGTTGTGCTCATTCAATGATGTATCACCTCCACATTAGGCACCTTTGTCATCCTCCACATTTCGTGGGCCCCTGCACTATCCCAGAATTATTTTACGTCTTGGAGGGGGAATTTCAATATAACTTGTTGCTTGTGCAGACCACTAATTTTTGTCATGGGTTGTGTTCCTTCCACTTTGCATCATTGTGTAAAGTTTGAACATGAAGGAAACACATATACCATTCTAGCTGATTCATCACCTTTTAAAACATGCAACATGCTTTACCAACCTAATGACATGCTTATACCCATTAAGGCATCTACCTCCACAACCGCTACCACTTCACCTACACTTCCACTTACCAGTACAGTCACCACCTCCACCGCACATACCTCTTCCACTCCTACCGCCACCACAACCTCCACGGCCAACCCATCAGTCTCCCAATCTGTTAACTCCACCTCTGCATCAACCTCTGACACATCATCTATTCCTACTACCCACATACCAACCACCGATCCCTTAGAAGGTGTTTTTCAATGCCTCACTCTGGGGGAATACCGCCTATATAGTGTCAACACATTCCTTACTCCACAAGAGTATGGAAGTCTTCACCAACACCCTCGTTATGATCACCGTATAGGAGAACAACTCCTTTATGGTCCTCCTCATCTTCGTACTAGTCTCACCTATGGGGACTTGATACTACCATGTACACACCCAAACCACCATCACAAACCCACCCATTTTCTATTGACTTCCAGGTCTCTTACTAATCGTCATTTTTCCCACACCTTCCTACACCGATGTGCGTGGAAGGGTTTTGGTTTTGGATTTTATGAGTAAGGCCACCATATCATTATTCCATGTACCACCCAAAAACATAACAACCGTAGTGGTATCAATTTTCCTAAACCACCTACCAAACAGGCCCGCATTGAACTCATCAAGGACATCAGCCCTTCTCCACCCTCTTCACCCACTCCACCTTCATCACCACCTTCGCCGACGGAGTTGATGGATCCTGAATCTATCCCTCCTAACTTTTTTTTTCATAAACACCATTTCATTGGGGCCTTTGACTTATCAACGTGAGGGCGAGGCTCCTTCCTCTCTTCCCTTCCTGTATCCTGAAATGATCGATGACGATACACCTTCAATTAACATCATTCAATGTTAGGATGATGAATCCATACTCACCTACCTTGGTGCAGAAGACTCATATATTCATCAGTCGTTACCCTCTAAGATGCAAACCATGTTGAATGAATCGACTATTGAGATCAACATTCATACTCAGGACGACCCGCACATCCTAAAGATCAATCAATCTTTAGATGCTTTCTTGAACAGGAAGCCATCACTTCTTTTCTCAAAGATCATAACCACGCTTTTTCTTGGTCTTATGTAGACATGCCTGGTATTGACCCCACCATAGTGGTCCACAATATCATAACCATTCCCGATGCCAAACCCATCAAACAAAAGCTGAGGAAAATGCACCCTCGCATTGCCCTTCTTGTCAAAGAAGAACTTCAATGCCTTCTTTTTGTTTCCTTCATATTACCCATTGATTATCCTCATTGGATTTCTAACATTGTCCTTGTCACTAAGGTGACAGGGGGACTCCACATTTGCATGAATTTCCATGACCTCAACCTAGCCTGCCCAAAATATGACTTCCCCTTACCTAGTATTGACCAACTGGTTGACCTTACCACTGGTCACGAGATGCTATCACTCATGGATGGCTTCTCGGGTTATAACCAAATCCTGATTTCCCCGAGGATCAACATAAAACCACATTCATCACCCCTTGGGGGACCTTCTGCTATCGCATCATGCCTTTTGGCCTTAAAAACAATGGTGCCACATATCAATGGGCTATGATTTACATCTTCCATGATATCATGCATCGTATATTGGAATATTACATGGACAATATCTTGGCTAAATCTAAATGCTTTGCCTCAACACCTTGCCATCCTCAAAACCATTTTTGACCATCTCATTAAATATTACATTCACCTTTAGCCTAAGAAGTGTGTTTTGCAGTCCTCTCGGAAAACTCCTAGGCTTTATCATTTCCTATGTGGTATAGAGTTTGACCTACTAAAGTCAAGGCCATTCTCAAAATGCCTCTGCCCACTAACCTTAGATAACTTCATAGCCTACAAGGTAAGTTGTAGTCTATTCACCATTTCATTTCACAATTATCTGATCGGTGCCAACCATTTCATCATCTACTCAAGAAGGATGTTTCCTTTAAATGGGATGATGACTGCCACAAAGCTTTTGAGGCCCTAAAATATTACCTCCTCCAACCACCCATACTCACTCCACCTAAAGACAATCAACCTTTCTACCTATACATCTCAGCTACCGATCACTCCTTAGGAGCCATGTTCACACATCGTGATGAACAACATAGGGAGCAGGTGGTTTATTACATAAGCCGTACTCTTTTAGATTACGAAACCTGATACACCCATCCCAAAAACTTTTCTTAGCCTTAGTTTTCATTGCCACCAAACTCCACCATTACCTACTAAACCACAAAACCTATGTTTTGACCAACACCGACCCCTTACACTTCATGTATGCCAAACCTTACCAAAATCAATGTACCACATGTTGGCTTATGCTTTTAGCTGACCTTGACCTTGAATTCATTCATCAAAAGTCCATTAATGGCCAAGCCATCATAGACCAATTGGCCAATGCACCTATTTTCGAGGATTAACCATCTAATTTTGACTTTCCATACGAGTCAATTACTACCCTTTCCCTAGACAAACCCCCTACCAAATGACACTCTTCTTCGATGGTTCAAAGTGTCAACGTGGGGATGGGGCTGGTATTATCCTCATTCCGCTTGATGGTGAGCCCATGCCTTTGTCTTTCAAAATCAATTTGTAATGCACAAACAATATCACTGAATACGAAGCACTCGTATTTGGTCTCTAAGCCGCCTATGCCCTAGATGTCAAATCAATCAACATCTTTGGTGATTCTCAATTGGTCGTAAACCAAGTCAATGTTGTATACCAATGTCATAACGAGATACTTCACAAGTATAAACATCATGTAGACATACTTTTTACCACCTTTGACCATTACACCCTTCAAACCATCCCACGTTCAACCAACAAATCTATAGATACCATGGCCTGCTTAGCTTCCCAAATACCCACTTTGCCTACCAATTCTAAAATATTTGTCACCATACAACAACTCCAATCACCTTCTTATCTGCCTCATGATGTTTACTATATTAGAACCACTACCCCGACTCGAGTGACCTGTGGTATAAACAATATTCTAACTTTCTCTCTCCATCTTCCCCTCTGATCTCACCCATAACGGACAACGTGCCTTCCTTAAAAAGGTCTCATTGTGTCATCATGGGGGGCATCCTCTATTAGTGCATATTTGATGGTATTCTCTTACAATGTCTCACAAGTTCTAAAATTTCTTATACCATTAAAGAATTTCATGATGGCATATGTGGAGGTCACCTTAGTGGCCTTGTTGTTGCTAAGCGTATCCTTCACCTAGGCTATTATTGTGACCCTTAACCTTGATTGTTGCAACTACGTCAAACGTTGTGTAAAATGCCAACAACATGCCAACCTTCATCACACACCCAATCACACCTTACAAGTCACCTCGTGACCTTTGGCCCTTCTCTCAATGGGGTTTGGATCTTGTCAGAGAAATCAATCCCCATTCTTCCCAACAACATTAATGGATCATCACTGCTACCGAATACTATACAAAATGGGTTGAAGCCATACCACTCATCTCCACAAAAGCCGAGAAAATATGTGAGTTCATCAATCATCACATCATTTGTTGCTTTGGTGTTCCTCATCACCTCATCACTGATAATGGAAAACAATTCAAAAACAAAACATTGCAAAACTTTGCGACACCTTTGATATTCAGCTTAGTTTCTCATCACCTTATTACCCACAAACCAACGGCCAAGCCAAATCCACTAACAAAACCTTAAACAAAATTCTCATGAAATTGGTTAACGATACTAGGAAGGACTAGCATACACACATTCCTTTTTCCCTATGGGCATACCGCACTAGTATTCACACTTCCACTTTTACCACACCATTTTCTCTGGTCTATGGTACAGAGGTTGTTCTACCTCTCGAAGTCTAGATTCCCTCACTCCGCATTTCTCTCCATGACATGCTTAATGATGATGACTTTCATCAGGACCGTTTAGCACAACTTGAGTTATTAGATGAATGTCGTCTTAATGCTCTTGATCACCTTCAAGTTTACCAAAACATATAAAACGTGGCTACAAAAATGTGTCCATGAATGAACCTTCCAAGTTGGTGACCTTGTCCTGAAAGAAAATCAACATGTAACTAAAGCAAAAAAAAGTAAACGGGAAAATTTTCTCCTAATTGGCTTGGACCATACATCGTGACTCATACTTATAGATCAAGTGCTTATTGTTTATCTTCACTTGATGGTAAACCCGAACCAAAACCCCTTAACACCTTACATCTTCAACCATTCTATTATTGACTTTTAGTCCTACCTCACCTTTTGCTTCTTTCCATGCTCTTCCCTTGAGCACTATCCACTTCATACACCTCACCAACGATTAAACAAGAATCATGTGAGTACATTTCACATGTTATCTTCTCTAGAATGTGTGTACCACGCGCTACACATAGCATGATTCTCATGGATACTTTTCATCTACCTTTAGATGAGATCCCATGGTCATTTCACCCTACTTTCTCAAACAAGAATATTATTCTTCACCTTGGTCTTGTCCATTACTTCAAATCCCACATGGGACCCAACTCCTTAAGTCAAACTTCTAACAAAAATATGACTCCCTCAAAAGGACATCTTCCTCTCTGCAATCGCTACTATAAATAGACTGCTCCCTTAAAGGATAGCTATGTAAAGTATTTCAAAAAAAAAGTGAGAGAATTTGAAGCTTCCCACATCGATCAGCTTCACAAAGACCTCAAGGAGTTAAATTCATCATCCCATATAGACTTCTCGCATTGATCAGTCTATCTCTAATACAAGTCAAAATAGAAAACCTTTTAGTCATGGACTTGCCCATTGTGACCTCGGATCTCTTGCCCAAAGACCATGCCACCTCATACCATATAAAAAATTAACCACCTTTCACCTTTCTCACCATTCCCACTCCCATTTTCTACTGCCTCAAGGGACCTCTTGGAAACTAAGACATTTGGTGATCATGTGATTACTTTTCACCTTAGAATAATAACTCATGCAATGTCTTTAGGGTCTTCCATTCATCACCTCCTCCAAGGTATGATCTACTCGGTATGATCCTAACCAATCAGGTGGCTTTATTTCCCCCTCTTATCTTTTGACCATCTTTATTTATGTTTTGATTACCTTATATAAGATTTAGTCCTCGACACTTACCTTTGGGGTATTCTTCTTCTTTTACCACAATCAACATCACCTATATCACTTTACCTCTAACCCACCCACATCTAATAGACCTAAACCCACAACATGCCTAAAACCTACTAACTCATTCCCATACCCAATCATATTCTTCCCTAGCTCATGGGAGAACTACATTGGCCTGAGGTCCCTTTTCATCGGGACTATGTAGGTAGCACTTCGATGGCATGGGGCCCTTGGAGGTTAGCTCAGCCACTCTCTACCCTAACCAATCCATCTTTGATCTTCCTAAAATACATTCTACCCCACTTAGTTTCCTCTTTATATCAACAATTGAAAATCAAACCAAACCAACAACAAGTTTCTTAACATTTTTATCATCATCACAACATACATTTCTTATGACTACTATTTCTCTACCATCATCATACATATATTATAAATCATCTTAACAATAGCTCATATTATCATTCATTATACAAATTAATGAGTCATGAACCCCAACCATTTTAAAAATCAATCATGCCTAAACAAACCTAACTCAACCATGCCTATGACCTAACTCAACCATGCCTAACACATGACCCGACTCGATCCATTCCTATGACTTTGACTCAATCCATTCCTAAACCAAACCGACTTCATCATGCCTAACTCACCTAATTTCCATCCATATCAAAACAACAAATCAAAAGTCTCATCCAAACATCAACAAATCAAAAATATCATGTATCTCATCGTATAAATAAATGTGTATCTCAATACAACATACATGGCTATCCCATCATTTCCATCATCTCAAAATTGTCAGCACGTAGGTCAATACTCAATACAAAATGTCATTGCACACGAGCCGGTCTCGTATACAATAAAATAATGAACCAATACAAAATCTCTTCGGCGCAGGCCGGTATATGCTCAAAATATACAATAAAAACTCTCGTACATCCTCACTATCTTTAGCACGCAGGCTGGTATATATAAAAAAATGACTATAATACATCAAAATCAAAAGCCATATATCAAAGCGCATCTCGGCAGATATCCTCCATCTCTATATCACCAGTACCCTCTGCCTCCTCCGCCCCTGTCTAGCGACCTATTAGCATCTCCCCACCCATCATAGGTGGTGGCTAAGTCCCTGCTAGTGCCTCACCTAGAGCTGGTCTCCATGCACTGGTAGCCTCTCCCTGATCTGGCCTCGGAGCTTGATGGCCCCCTGTGCTCTACACACTATGAGTGTGGGATCTGGTCCTCTCACTTGACGCCTATTGTGCCTCAGTACTCTCCATAGGATAGAAAGTCTATCTTGGCCACCATCAGCTAGTCTTGGTAGTATATGGCCTCACCTAGGGCATCCCGTAACCTAGAAATAGGCACGGTCTGTGGTGGTCCCATAGGCCTCGGCCCTGATGTCACATCTCACGGACCTTGTCCCGCTCTGCTGCATACCGGGACCCAATCCCGGTGCCTGTGTTGGTGCCCTCTATCCTGTGCTCGTATCTAGCCTGTAAGGCCCCAATCTATGCCTGAGCTATGGTCAATTGACCTGTAACCATGTCACATGTGCCTGTAAGGCCACCATCTGACCATCATCTCCATCCCCACCACCAACCATCTCGGGTCCCACCACCCACTGTATATGTAGCTCTGCTACCTCTACCTGAGCTTGCCAACTATGTCTGTATCATACCCAATCGAGTAATCGGAGTAGCCACCTATATATAAACTTTACTACCTCATCCTCTAAGCTCACCACCGTGTGTATGTACCATACCTAATCGGTAATCAGAGAGCCACATGCCCCGTAGGGCGTCTCTCTACACCGTGATGGTGGCTAGATCCGGCTGCCCCGGTCTGGGTGGTATGGCTCATAGATTTGCCACCCACCACTATTTGTACCTATCTGTGACCCTGGTATCATCTATCTATTGGTTGACTACCTACTCCTCCCCGCCTCTGTGGGCACCGCTTGGCAGCGGTAGAGGTAAAGGCCTCTCCACATCATCTCTCTCCGATACTATGGGAAGGGCGGAGGCATGTCCTGTAATAGCCCGAACTACCACCTGACTCTATCTACTGGGATCATCTTGTGCTCCTCGCACGGTGACCCTATATCCATCTCAATAGTTGGAGCTCAGCTAGCTCCTCATGCATATGCCTATATGAGGGGAATCCCACATACGGCCTTCATATAATGTCTACTCTTAAAACCCTCCAATAACCACCGAAATAGGCCACATCATGTGTGGGCCTATCTAATCTCCACTCTCCAATATTAGGCACCCATCACTTGTATCCCACCCGCACCACTCTTGGTGGAAATGAATCTACTCAAGGCATCCCTACTACACACACATAAACTATGTGCTCATAAGCCCAAAGAGTGTAATATGAAGGTACAACATAGGTTAAACTCATGCGTAGCCACCCATATGCCCATAACTCTTTGTACAAATACACCAGGAATGCTAGCACCTAGGTAAAGTGGGTCTCATCTATCATCATGTCGTGTAGTACCCCATCAATGATCGGGAAAACGTCTTCCCTCTACATCTAGTATTGCAAAGCAACACAAAACCTCCATCAAAAGAACCACTAGCCTCGTCTCCTTTAGATGGGTTAGCTACATCTCTCCATAGCGAATGCTGGCACTATGGAATGTCACCTCGTCCATCCCCTCTCCAAACACCATCAGCATCAGCTCCTCTGAGGCCTCGAAGGAGATAGAGTAGACTTGCATACCCAATATGAGTAGTTGTAGAATCCTGAACTTGTCCTCTAGGGTGACAATGATCTCACCTGTTGGTAGGTGGAACGTGTTGGTCAAGGAATCCCATCTATTGATAAGCATGACCATCAAACTAGGCTAGCTGACTACATGTTGATAGCGTCAGACTCCACTCAAGCCCACCACCTCCACATGTTGTAGCTTCTCAAGGTTCGCTACGCTACCCACTATCACGAGCAGGGGTGGAACCATGTCCCACATATGTAGTTGATCTCTCCCCTGCATTCAATACAAACAACACATTAATCTACATTTTTATACCCATACTTGCTCCTATCATTTACCAACACCCTATTTTACCCCTACCCATCTTGATCCCCAACTTATGGAACTTTTGACCCTTTCTCTCCATATCCGATAGGTGTCGGTTATCTCTAACCGACCCCAATCACCCTTAACCCAACCGGCATCGGTCACCTGTTTAGTGACCAATACCGGTTCAAACCTACTGACGCCGCTGGCCAAACTTAACCGATGCCGGCACTATCGCAGTGAAAACCCGGACCCCAAACCCCCTTTTCTCAAAAACTACCCACCTGACCCTTTTACCCCCTAAAAACACCTACACCTCCCTTCCACCTCATCCCCTCCCTTCATCTCCCATTTATTTCTCTCCCCATTCCTATTTTACCCACTTTCTCTCTCATTTCCAAATTTAGATTTTGTTCACCCACCCAAAAATAAAAACTACAAGTTAAAAATCACCTAATCTATCTCGACCAAATACAACTAGATTTGGATGCTTACCTCATCATGATGTTGTCATCTCGGTGGCATGTCATCGCCGCTTCACGGTGGCCCACCCGATCCTTCTTCTAGCCTCTGCCATCACTAAATCTCCACCCGCATCTCCAATCAATCGAATCACACACACCAATCCTGTGGACCTACCTCTCACCAACCAATCACCCGCCGTTCACACCGCCAACTCAATTTTTCATTCCATCTGGCCACTTTTTCCTCTTTTCTCTCTCTTTTGTCATTTTCTCAATTTGTTAAATGACAAATAAATAACAAAAAACACGGATTTTTTGTTTTTATAACAAACCCGACCTAACCGACATCGATTTTACCCTCATCGGCATCGGTCGCATGCCCTACCTTACCGTGGTCGGTTTCACTCTACTGGCATTAGTCACCCTATCTAGCACAAAACCCAACATTTTACCCTATTACCCTATCTATCCCTCCTTTTTTCCACACCTACCCTTTACCCTAACCATTTACCTCATATAACCTTTACCATGACTACTTACTCCACCTTCCTGACCTTATCATTTACTACCTACCTTTGTCCTCCTTTGGGGACTCCTTATTTTACCCCTCCCTCGGCCTTACCTGTGCCATGAACTAGATTTAATTTGGCCCTTGGACCATCGCTAGTGACCTTTGACCTCACATGTTCGCTATACCTTGCGCCATCATTACTTTGTGTTGTTGACCTAATGACCTTACCTAGCCTATTGTCATGAACGTTTATCCTGACCCTACCTTTGGTGTATTGGAACATACCTAAATGTTCCTGCGCACCTAACCTACATTGTGTTTTTTGACCATATCATATACCTTAGATGTTGGAATCATTTCAACCTTGTTTGGATAAACCTATCGACCTTAGACAATGTAGAGTTTGACTGCTCTTCAACCCAGTAGCGTGTTGCAGTTTATACGTGTGCATGTGTTTGACTATTACTACTACTTTGACCACGACTTAGGTTGCTCGAGTAGACCTTTAACCCTTTTTTCCCCTGTTCCCCACCTTCCCTTTTATCACATTTACCTTTTATCAAACCACTCACCGATTCTGCCTCCTGCCTCTTCAGTTCCTAGGTTTGAGGGGGATCACCTTCACCCACACATGGGGCAACCACATCTTATTTTTATTAGTGTTGCTTACCAATACAAGCTACGCAACAAAAAGGGGTAAAATGTAGACACTAAAATTAGGTCACACTCCCCTTTGGTCCCTCGACAAATAAACACCCTTCATCACATTAACCTAGCCATGGCCCCCTTCACTCCACTAATATTAATTTAATTAATTTAATTAAATTAATTCATTATCCTCACCATATTAATTATTTAAATGTCTTAATTAGGGATAATGTCCACATACATCTCACCTAGACACCTCATCAAGCCAACTCACCCTAAGACCTATACTTAGTAAGCTTCCATAACTAACTAAGACTTACCCAAACCCTAAAAATCAATGCTTACATTCCCTCTAACCACATTCCCGCATACTTAAAAGAAGACTCTAGTCTAATCCGTGGGTAAGTGACATGAGATCCCAGAAAATCAAGGGTATCTTCCTAGTTTAGTAAACCTAGGAAATCCCACCTTGACCGACACCGGTTACCCCTAACCGTCATCGGTTAAGCCAGAACCACCATCAGTCACCTTTTAATCCCCAAAACAACCTTATTTTCAAGTTTGGAAAACATTGGCACATTCCTAAGAGATATCACATCTTCTTATAATGAATTTCAGTGAGAACACACAAACAAGGAAGGAGATCAAGCATTTTCTCTTGCACAACCATCCAATACTCACCCCAGCAAGGATTTGCTCCAACCAAGCAAAAAGGAATGCACATGCATCCCATGCAGAAGCTTTCCTATGATTGGTGATCCTTTACAGCCTTCAACCTCTTACCAGCACCTTCATTCCTCACTCGTAGGTGTCCAGAACTAGGTTCCAAGTAAGTAGAACATTGTACTCCTTTGGTTCATTAGTTTTATCATTATATTGTCATCCTTTGTTTCCTTAGCCACCCATTGACCTCCATTCATACTCACCCCTCCACATACCCATTAAAACTTCATCAAATCCCACCCAATCACCTAATACCTCATTCGGCCAATCATGTCCTTTGTGCAATCACAAGGAGACCCAAAACTCATTCTGTGGCATTCCCAATTTTCCACAAGAATCGCACCGATTACACCCAAAGCGTCGTCTTGGTCACCCTTAATCAGCATCGGTCTCTCGTATTCATCAATACAGCCCAGAAATGACCTATCCACCTATTCCCACATTACCTTTGTTCATCTCGTGAACTACCCGAGACTTCTGTCCAGACCTATAGAGACCCGTAACCAGTTACTTGACCTTCGGATCTTATTTTAACTTATCCTGTTAGATTAGATATTTCTTATTGTATTTTGGATGAGATACCCAAATCATTTTAATTACAATAGGGTTTACTTTATTATCTGCATTAAATTGTTTTAAACAGTGGACTAACAACCATCTAGGAAGTATCACACTTCCCGGATCTAGCACATGCTAGGCAATTCACTACACATATTGTTTAACTCTTTTTGGTGGTCTTTCTTTTCATTACAGGTAGTTCCTCCTAGCCAAAAGAAAGCTCTCGTGATAAGCTATAGATTTAGAAGTTATACACACGCAACAACCAACTAACCAGATTTAAACAGGTATTCCTCCTACACCCGTTACCCTATCTATTTTGTCAATATTTCAAAGAAACGTCTAAGAATCAGGTGAAACAACATGATCCATTCCTATGTGTGGGTGGGGAAATATGACCCACAAAGTCAATTTCCCACTTCTCAAAAGGTTCTGCACTAGTAATAGGCCTCAATGGCATCTCATCTCTATGCCCAAGCTTGTTAAGGTGCTGACAATGGTCACATGCCTTGCAATACTCTATACAATCCTTATAAATTATTTCCCACTAAAGGCCTGCCAATATAATCTTGCACACGGTGGCATTTCCTACATAGTGACCACCTGAAATTCCACCATGAGCATCTTCTATAATGGAAGGGTGCTCGTGTTTAAGTGCACACTGGCAAAAAACTTCATCATGGCCTAACTTTTACAGATCTCCACCTATAAACATGTAGGTAGCAGAGCGTATAGCAAGTTGTTTCTTCCCCAAATCCCTAATGCCTTCAGCGCCACACCAAGGTCGCAAAAAGATAGCAATCTCTTCTAAGTTAGAGGGTGCACTGCTTCAATCTGAATAGTTGTGCATCGGCATTATGTCCTAAATGCTCTGTGCATCCTCGCCTAAATTAATCCGGGATAAATGATCCATCTAGAGTTACCCTTTCCTGGCTTCACCACAACTATAATATCAAACTCCTAGAACAAGATAATCAATCTGCATATGTGCCACTACAAAATGGGCTTATTGACTAGATACTTTAATGTCATGCAATCTATATAAATGATGAATGGAACCACTAAAAATATTGTCTAAACTTATGCAAAGGCATAAATCATAGACAACGCTTTACGCTCTGTAGTTGTATAAAATTGTTTAGTCAGGGTCAACTTCCTACTTGTAAAACAAATAGGGTGATAAATAATACCCTCTCTAGGATGGGCTAATACTGCACCAATGGCCATGTCGAGAGGAATCCACATGTACATGAAATTTGTTGGTTCGTGAAGGAAAGTACGAGAATAGGTGCGAATGAGAATTTCCTTCAATTTCTCAAATGTGCATTGTTTCTCTGCATCCTAATGGAACTTACCTTTGCTCCTTAGTAATTCTTCCAAGGGCACGATAATATTAACATACCCCTTAATGAATTTTTGTAGTACCCTGTGTGTCCAAGGAACCCACGCACTTCACTCTGGTTAGTAGGCTCCTCTAAGCCCAAAATAACATCAATCTTAGCATGATCTACTAACAAACCTTCTTTGCATATGATATGTCCCAAAAGAGTTCCAAAGGGTGTAGAAAAATACACTTCTTGATGTTGAGAGAGATGCTCAACTGCCTACACCTCTCAAACATAAGTCTCAAATTGTCACAATGGTCTTTAACTAGCCCATAAATAGTCCAATCATCTAAGTAAACCTACAAGAACTTATGTATGAAATCCTGAAATGCTTGCACCATAATGTGCAAAAATACTGCAGTGCATTCTTTAACCCAAAAGGCATAACCATGTATGCAAAACTTCCCCACTCTATGGTAAAAGTGGTCTTCTCTTGATCTTATTTTACAATCCTCACCTGATGATATCCAGAGAACCCATCAATAAAGGAGTAGATCTTGTGCCCTGTAACGCCCTCCAAGATCTCTTCTAAAAGGTGTGGGGAAAGGATCTATGACACAAGTAGCATTCAATTCCATATAGTCCACATAGATCCTTATCCTACCATCTTTCTTTATACTTATCACCATTAGGCTTTCTAATTCCTTTATGGGCTCAATGATTCCATATTCCAAATCTTGTCAATCTCTTTTTAACTTTGGTGTGTCGGTTAGGATTCATCCTATAAGGCCTCTTCCTAACCGGGTGCATACCTTCCTTTAACTTAATTCTCATTTCACCCAAAGATTCATGTACTCCTTTTAACTCCTAATAGCCTCTAGGAACAAATCCTATAATTCATGCAATATCTCAATGATCTTAGCAACCTCTAAATTAGACCAATAATCACCAACAATAGCCTCTTTAGGTTCAAACTTTGTTCCAATGTTTACCTTCTTTGTTCTCATATGCTCATGGTATGCGATTCATTCATTCATTTGCACTATCCATGACCTCACAGCACCCATAGTATGATCAACATCCAAGTTCTCTACTTCTTCATCATCTATTATATAAACCATCTTTCCTTTTTCCTTTGCTAACCAGGCACACCCAAGTTGTTCTTCATCAGTCTCCTCTTCTTCAAAACGTGCCTCTAGATCTGATTCTCCCAACAACTCCTGGATGAGTTCTTCATCTTTTGCACTATCTCCCATAGTCAAGCACTTCATTATTTGCAATGCCTCATTCATAGGTGGTTTAGTAGAAAAGTAATCAAATCTTTGAATCATACATGCAATCAACTCTATTTTATTCCATGTCACTCTTTTTAAATTTTCATAGACATACAATCTACTTGTGCATCCTCGCAAGGTGGAATAGAACTTATGTACCCATAGTGATGGTAGTAAAGCTTCATGCCCCTCTGTCCAGAGTCTCACAATTCACAATGTGGTGCTAAATAGGATCCTTCTCATGAAATTCACAGATTTGAGAGGGTACATTACTTTTTAAAACCTAGCAAAGAGCGTGATTCTCACTTCACGCCACTCCACAAGATTATCCCTGTGTATAATCCACTAGTGTGTTGCTAACCCACGTATAATGTAAACCAACATATTTCTTCTTTCCACCTTATCCTTCCAATGGGCTTCCATAGCGCATAAAAACAACTCGAATTTCCTTTGCAAAGGTACATGGGTACTGGATAATTCCATAACATCTAATAGAGTTCACCTACGACGTGCGTGAATCGCACTCTTCATTTCACATCCTATCATCTCATAAGTCTCATGCGCCTAGTTATCACAAGCAACACTTGTTGTATCACTCATAGATTGTGAATCATCCCACTGAATTACTCCTTCTTTTGATGGCTCAAGGAACTTGAGATCCTTGATTGTACATACATAAAAAAATATATCCTTTTCGGTTAAAATTTCTACATAGGGTGCAACCTTTCCATCATCAAGGGGATGATCATGAGCTCCTTATTGTTCTCAAAGTTGATATAACCTTTATTGAAATGTAGATCATCATTATTTTCATAACACCAAGGGTGCCCAAGTAATGCCGAAATCTATCTACTTTTATAAGTGCTAAGACTTCAAAATCACCAGTAAACTCACCCCCTGAATTGTAATAGTGGCATCTTTCAAAACTCCAACAGAATGGATTTAGTCCTATTTGCTATGAAGAACACGTTCAAAGATGGATACAATGGTGGTATCCCTATATGTAGCCACACATCAAGGGTAAGCATATTTACTTTTGCACTTGTATCAATCAAGATGTTACTCAAAATCCACCCATCAACAACTACATTCAACATGATCTCTTTATCATAATCAATACTATGAGGAGGTAAGTTGGCATGCAAGATATACCTTCCATGATCAGTTTCAATGCATGATACCTTTTCTCTTACCCATTCCCCTGACAATGGAATGATGGTATCTTGGTGTAATAACTTATAAACCTCCTTAATGTAATCCACATTTATCTTTTTCTAGGGCAAAGACAACTATATTTACGTGTTTTATCCTTCATGACTACTCCTTTAGGAATTATATCTCACCTTGTAGATTCTTGATACACTTCCTTTTGATGTGGATAGTTGGGATGATTTGCATTGATGACTTCATATTTTGAAATAATATGCTTCTAATTGGGAACATTCATTGCGCGTGTATCCTCGGCGCTAGTAGTCACTAACATAGGGATCATATCATGGTCATGTGATAACATAGGCATCCACCGATGTCCTACAAAGGGCCACACTTTTATCATCCCCGTGCCCTTATCTTACTTGGGATACTTACACATATTCTCATACAACTCGAGGATCTCTTCATACTTGTGATTATTTCGCACTAATATCAATTTGGGTTTTAGGGGCATTTGCACCTATAATGGTCGGTGATCCGAATTATAACATGTTCCACAAGGAAATTCACCCCTTCCTCCACCATGACCATGTCCTCTGAAGCCTCCATGATATCCTCAACCTCAACCACCTCCATCAAAGCACCCTTCATTATTATTTTGATTCTGACCATGATTATCACCTTACTCCTTAGAATTGTTTGCAACACTATTCTGTCACACACCCATATCAATTGCTTCATGAATTTGATCAATCAACCTACAATTCTTTGTGTCATGAGTGTGTGATTTGCAAATTTCATAGTAATTAGACATTTTCTTTACGATAGCGCATTGTAGCAAAGGGCACTTGAATCATGATCTAGATGAAAATCTCACAATCCATCATAATGGTGCGCATCGATCTATGAGGAAAGATATCATTATTATGATCCTCTACTTCATAATTCATATACCATAGTACAATGTGTGTCTCATGTACTGAATTAATTGATAATTTCTCTAATTGATTATCCATGGAAGTAATATGTGCCTCGAAGAAGGGGCTTACTCTAGTGTCCACACTCCCAACGGCCTTAGTGCGCAAATCCACTTTAAGATCCTTGCACGGATCTGTAAAAGTTTAGTGTGAGATTTCCATTCTGAATGGGGTTATCAAACCACCAACAAACCATTGTGCATGTTGGCTAGGATGAATATCATAGGATAACTTTGATAACAGAGTCTTAAAATGGGCATCATATTCCCTTACACTTTCAGCCATGCCTTACTTGATATCCTTCAACGTGCACTGATGCTCTTCTACTCAAATTTAGGAATGTGAAACTCCACCAGGAAGGCATCACACAGCGTGGTGTAATCCACACAATTCTAATTTGGATCAAACTTCCTATACCAACTATGTGTGCACCCCTACAACATGGTTATAAACTGACTTGTTTTACGCTCTAGAGCTGTAATCCCCTTGGCACGCCATAGTATTTCACACATATAAATGTGCTCCATGGAATCTTCCATTCCTCTATATTCTAGGATACTAAGGGACATCTCATAATACACTTACTGGGGTTGGTGTGGACCCTGCCCACCTGATCCAAATCATGTATTTCCTCCTATGTTCCCTCCACCTCCGTAATCACCGGATCCCAAGCCTCCATATCCTCCCGATCCTCCCAACCCCTATAGTGGACCGGAGGATGTGTCACCTTGTGTACCAACAATCAAACTAAATTGAACTCCCACATGATGCAGGGAGGTTGTGTTACTTCCATATGTGATTCCAACATTCTACGTGCCCACATCTTGTGTTGATAACGTGCTTTAGAAAATATACCTCCACCCTCGAACCTCCAAATAACACAGATGATGATTGCACCACCATAGATGAATAAGTTACCTGATTAACTCTTGAACTTGACTGCAAATTAACTCTACCTATCACTACTCTCCGCCCACACTAGATTTCTTACTAATGACTATCGTAGACACTTTGGAAAACCAAGCCAAGGGCTAGGTCGCCGAGGGGATCAAATGTGCACCCGCGGTCCTCAATATTTCTTCAGATGTGCCTTTATCCAAAACTAAAGAGGTTTCTTTGCCATGCTTTCCAAAATGGGGGAGTTTTAGATGCTCTAGCTCCACGTCTTCTACGTGAGCTCCAAATCCTTCATGATCCATCTCTCTCATAACACCATTCTTTCTACAATTTCACGTTGCTTCTCCAAATCCCTCTTGTGTGCTTCATTAAACTTAAGCCACCTTTCTTCTCTCTATCTTTCTACTGCTATATCCACCATCTTTCACCACACCTGCTCCTACCCCCACACATGGTGAGGTTTAGCTAGCCATAGGTTTCTCTTCAAAATCTAGGGTTACCATCAAGATCTTAATCACTAAAGGAATAGCGCATAGAAAATATCCCCTAGGCTCGCACAAGAACTGGAACTTAGCTACCTTTGAGAGGAATAAGTAGACACATGCATTCCAATATATATTTATTCAAGACACCACTCCACCAATGATCTACAACGCGTGTCCAAGGCAAATCAACATCATTTAAATTCTGATAATCTTCTTATGTCCAAACCAGAGTTCTATACCTCCAATTTCACTTTAATGCATATCCTACCAACCATTCATATAACTCTACAATAAAACAAGAAAATAACATCTCATAAAGTTTGTGATACATATTTTGTTCAACCCACACATGTGCATTAAATTCAGGTCCAGTGTTATATCTTTGCAAACTCATCCTCTAAATTCTCTACCTAGCTTTCAATAGTGTCCAAATTTATCTCGGTATGTTTCCATCATGCACCATCCTTGCAATAGCTTCGAAAAGAGGTCCTAGCAATGGAACCAAAATGTAGTCTTATTTTACCCACCAAAAGCCCAAGGCATGTTGGCACATCACCTAGGAAGAACCTGAGCACTCACCTAAAGCGCGTAAGGGTATCGGTCCCTCTTTTATGTGATCTCTAATCAAGGAGTTAGCATGATGGGAAGATATATATTCCAGATTCATAACAAGCATTCAAATATATTGCGAATATAAGCTAGATCTAGATCATAAGCCTAATATATCTCATACAAGTATCAAGATTAAATCCACCATGCAAGAACCAATAATAGAGATGTTTACAACCAATATCCAGCCATAAATATCCATTATATTAAGTATTGTAAAACACATAAGTTGTTTACATACATATAATTGTCACCATGAGTTATGCGCACATATATTCCAAAGGGCAGCATAACTCTATTACAAAAGTGATCCATCCTAACCTATGCAGATAATACATATATATAGGGGTGGGGACTTTCCCTTCATCACCTATGCATCCTTAAAATAGGCTACATGCTAATATTAGCCATACGCCATTATAAGATAACTACAAAAGCATGTAAGCTCTCCTAATAAAATATCTACTACAGTTGATTCCTAGTTCAGATCCTATTATTATCTCGGAACTATGCATGTCTATTGGTCCTCTCCTTATCTCAAAATAGCCTTTGCTTGAGCCTTAAGTCCTTGTGTTTCAATCTTATCTTCAAAACCTTGCTTGGCCGACACTCCAAGTCTATATTTAGATCCGCATCCCAAAAATTGGCTAAGTGCTAACTCCTTTTACGTGTAACCCTTTCTTATCTTTCTTCAGGTAAACTCTATTCTCCTCACGCACACTTCCTTATGCAGCTTTCTCCCACATGCTAACTTTTTCCTTGGTACTTAGTCATTTTCTCTACTCAACAGGTTGTGATTGGTGCTAAAAGGTAGGACTTTTTCTTGCTCAAGTTGATGATGAGAATGATGAGCATTATATGGTAAATTGATAAGGTGTTTATCTATTAAGCTAAGAAAAGTATCATGTGGTGCATCTCAATATTTATTGAAGTAAAGAAAATTTCTCTTAGGATCAATAGGAATCCTTATGGGTGCATTAATTCTAGTACTAGTATGATAAAAAGTATAGCCTCAATGTAAGACCTTAACTCAAATTCGAAATTGTATGATGAATCAATTACAACACTTGTATCACTTTTTTAGCAATGATAGGACCATCAATATGCAAAGGTACATGCTCTCATGGAGGAATGAGTTCTTACTCCAAAGGAAGAACAAGGTAGAAAATATCATGTAAGGAATCACATATATCATAGAGAAACTTCTCGTTTAGAGGATAGATAAGGCCACAAAAAGATATCTTGAAATTATAAATTAGTGGGTTGGTAAATTAATTGTTTCGTAAATACTATTTTCACCCTTTTTATGTTTGATTGGGGTTATTACACTATGATACAAAAAGGAATAAAATAAGAGATTCACGGGTTTATTCTAACTAATTAACTTCCAACATTAACCATTCAATATCATAATAATACATTAATACTTACAACAAATTTATACAATGTGATACAATTGATTACAAGTGATCCTTGGAAAATATGAGTGATTTGGATGTTGAAACAGGGGTATCAAGAGTTGAGAATTGCTTGAGAATTGAAACTGTGACTTGAGAAACTCCCGGGGTAGGACCATATAGTAGGGGAAAGAATGTATGTACAGTCCTAAACTCTTTTTAGGATTTTACACCTACTCTAAAATGTGGTCTATGCCTTCAGGGTTTATCGCTTGTGTGATTCTCTTTGTTTCTCTTTGTCGGTCATTATTGATCACTCGGTGAGGATATCTAAACACTCTTCTCAATCTTTCAAAACCCTAACCATAGATGAATTCCTACAAAACAAACATTAGTTGGGTTGTGGGACCCCCTGCATCATCGATGTTGACACTACTCTGAAGAGGCCTTAAACCACATGTCATTCTCCACCTAACATGTGATATCTAGTTGTAGTGCAATCAAATTTTACATCCTTCCTTTGACAATGCTTGACTTGAGTTTCTCTCTTATAAATATATTTGATTAAGTGACTTTGAGTGCTTGCAAATGTGGTAAGAAATCCCTAGACCTAGTGGAAAGCTACAAACTTGTAGATAGTGTTGCCCTAATGAAGGTGCAAACATATTCGCAAAGTGTAGAGATATTTGGTGAATTTTGTGCTAGCTTTTGTAATAGGATTCCATAATAGTGTTAGGTACTAAATGAGGTGAGTTTCACTTGCTTATATATGCTTCTAAAGATTATTTAAGTTATAAATACTGACTGAGGAGGAGTAAATGACCTAAATAATAATTTCCAAATGAAATTTCAAGACTAAAGTGAACAAGGTCAAAAACATACTCTAGGGTTATGACCATACGTACATTTTTCCCCTAATATATGTTTTAACCTAGGATGGATAATCTAAAGTGTGAAATTTTGAAGTTGATAACTGGATTTTCTTACTAGATTTCATCCATTCAATTCTCAAAAATTATTGACATGTATGAGTGTGTATGATTAAGTAAGATAGATAAGATACCTAGAGATGTACCATATGAGAGTGGGTAAAATACACTTGTTTGAGAAAGAGAACAATTTCAAGACTAGTGGTGTCAAAGAATAGTATTACCAAATTTGAGTTTCTACAATCCCCTTTAAGTATGAATGGAAATTGTATGCTTAAAGGAATAGATACATGAGTTTGTAAACATGCATTGTCTTTTCTTGATGTTTTTTTACAAGATCTCAATGTATTGGTGTTGGAACACTCCATTACGAAACCTACAACATAAAGTGTAGTCAATGTCCATGAAAAATAATTGAACCAGTAACTTAAATGAAAATATGTGATGTAAATGAAATCTAAAGCGTAAATAATGAAAAGAAGAGATGTAAAATGTGGAAGGAATACACCTATTTGTTTTGTGGAGGGAATAGTTTCATTTTCTTTATTTGTACTTAGAAATATGGATTGTTGAACTTTACCAAAGGATTAGGGGTGATTAGTCCCAAATTATGTGGATAATATGACAAAGTATTGGGTGCATGGAACCCAAAACATGAATGTAAAATAGAAAAGAAAAATGAGGATTGGAAGCACCCCATGAAGGAAGAAGATCATCTATTAAAGCAATTCAGAACTCGATATGTTCCCTTTAGGGGTAAGAGGAGGGGAAATACGCTACGAAAAACTTAGCCACTTCGATAAATTTCATGACCACATGGGCCACACCATTGCAAATAGATCTAGGCCCAATTTTGTAAATTAGGACACATAATATAAAAGAGAATGAATTTCCCCATACTCTCCCCATGTGTCACATAACTGAGTAGAAAATAAATAAAATTGAAATATAGTTGGAGAAAGGATACCCATGCCCCCAATATCCCTAAAACCGAAATTGAAATTGAGTGTTGTGGAGAAGAAGGAATGAAACATTTTATGCCCCTTGAAACTGATTGAATTTGAGTCGTTTGAGTCCAAAATTATGCCAAAAACATGTATGTGTAGGTGAAAATTTGAAACTTCGATAAAATTGTTGTAACTTCCCCAAGGAAAATTTGTAGAAATGGGTCAGAACGTTTGTATGGTCCTAAATCGTATTGTACATTTTTACCATAAGCTTTCTTTTCTAAGTTTTTTTGTTTGATGTTATTTCTAAGTAATTTTTCCTATCTTGTTTGTGTTTGAGCCCATAATTATGTCTATGTCTATTGTAGGTGTATAATATATATGGATGAATTCCCCCTCTTTTAATGTGTGTGTTATAAAGATTTTTGGCATGTAATAGATGTGTAACCATGTTTGATAAGTCTAATAATCTCTGTAGAAAAACACATGATGGGTTGATGTGGTGGCCACAAAGAGGAAATTATACCTTCAAATAGGATGCACATGGTGGATACCATGACATGCAATCAAGATAAACAATAAAAAAGAAGAATAATAGTTGCAACAATGTCAACAAGATAACTAGTAGTAACAAAAAGAGTAGTGCATATGTAAAACAAGTGAAAAGATAACAGTGAATCAATGTCACACAAAAGGCTCGGTGCATGTACAAACATGGGACACCCATGGTGTCACAAGACAATAAATTCCATTGGGCCAACAAAAAGAGATGCAATTTCACATAAGAAAGGCATGATGCCATAAACATGGGACACCCTTAGTGTCGCAAGACAAACAAGGCCCTTAGACCAAAATCATAGTAACAAAAAGTAACTACACACACAACTAACAAGCATGTATAGAAAAATAGAGTATCATAATGTGATGAAATGACATAACAAGTGATATAGAAGAGCATAAGCAACAAAAATTATCAAAACTAAACAAGACACATGTATAGACACTAAATCACGCACTTGGGTACATTTCTAGGTCATAATCACATACTACTATTCATATGAATCTTAAGCGAGAAAACTAGTAATTGACATCTATCTTTGGTTTTTTTGTCTTTTTGGTTTCCTCTTTGGTCTTACACACCCCACAGCCCAGTATGATCTTCATTGCTTTATCTTTATTGAATCTAGACACCAGTGCCTAGCCAAGATGTCGGCCTTTAAGTGCCCTTTTCCTCTCTGGGTGCCCCCGACCTCTTTATATCTTGCTCTCCTCTTTTGGGCCTCTTTTATCTTTTGGGTATTTTGTTTTCTTATGGGTTGGCCTTTTAGTGGTTAATTATGAAATTCAAACAAGAGAATCATATAAATATAAAGTTATGTGATCAAATTAAAGGACCAAGCTCTAAGCATCTATTATCATCACCTAAGCTTGCATATAAGAGCATCAAAGGCATCCATCTAGCTTCATTCAAGGGATAAGAGACTGCCTATTTTGCATACACGCATAGGAGGGGAAGTTTATTTTGTTTCATTCACATGTCTATTTACATTGGTTCATCTAGCTATCACTCACTATCAAGTTCATCTTACACAAGATCCTCCTAGGGAAAGATTCTTGCACGCATACACACAAGAACTACATAGATTCTATATAGTGTAGCACTCGTTCAAAATTTCACTCATTTGGGTGACCATCGGAGTTAGTCGATTCCCCATTTACATATTTTATTTTTAGGATTTGATGTATTTTGGGGTTTTGTAGGTTACTGAGTGAATTTTGTGGACATAGCGTGACATACATGAGACCAAGAACGAAGGTTAGCAACCACCTTATGACACATTAAAAACCAAATTTAGAGATTTTGTGTAGTCATAGGCACCCAACAAGGGTATCTAGTACCTAAGCACCCTAGCACTAGTCCAGTGCCCTTGTCCGGCATATTCGGACATGTATGTAATTTTGTAAGCATGATTGTGACAATTTCTTCCTCTTGTTCATCACTTTTCTAGTATGGCATACTTGGGATTTATTACAAAATCAGTTAAGTCTCCTTTCCTCTCTCTTACACTTAGGGTTTCAAATTTATTTTTCTTATTATTTGAGTCAATTATATGCTTTAGTGTATGTATACTACATGTGACTATACAATATCCCGGGTTTTAATAAATTTGATGTTTGTTGAATCACTTGGTGAACCCGTCTCATTTGAATACTCTTGGATCCTCATTTTTCTTCTTTCATGGCTTCTCAAGCTCGTCAATTCACCTTATATCAATTACTTCAAATGAACCCATCTTGTAAAGATGCTCTCCAAAAATTTGTACACTTTATTTTCCTCCCTCTTGATACACTACTTGCTTGAATCATTGTTATCTTTGATTGTCTTTCTAATGACTCTCATGGTACTAATTCCAATCAATCTATTTGTAAATCAATTTAAGTTTTACATTATTTATTTCAAGATATAGAATCCATGAACACATCTCTTAAATATGAAATCCAACATCTTAAGGATGCTTATTAGGCTCATACTAGTTCTTCTTCTCATCCTCATTATATGTCTTCTACATGTGCTCATATCAGTGAACCTCAAATCTTTCCACTCCTGTGCCTCTCAAGTTTGATATCAGTGTTAAGCAACAAGATATGCTTCTGTAGCTCCTCACTCATCACTTGATCAACTTTTCATCTATTCATTGTTATCCTCCTTATCAAATTACAAAATATCAAGGTCATCTATATTATAATTACCATTGAATCAATGGACATAACAAAAACAATTGTTATGCTCTATGCCGACAAATTTGCATCCTTAAGTGTTATGGTCTTATCTCATTTTCTACACAAAATAATGTTGCTACATCTCCAATTGCTATGTCTCAATGGGTTCCTAAATTTCATTCATCTATATCTCATGAGCAGCATACCATCATTTCTAATGAAATTCAAGAACCTCCTAAGTGCATTCCTCTGAAAATTAGTCTAAATCTGCCTCCACTCAAGTCATCTATGGCACTACCAAGTCAAACTAAACAACCACCTCCCAAAATCCATCCACCCACTTCTCCTATCAAATCTTCTACAATGTCATCAATCCCACATAAGCTCTAACCAATCACTTTTGTCAAAGAAACTACTCCTTATATTGATGGTCAAGACACATTTCAAACTTTGCCACCATGACATGGTCCTACTATTGCTTCTTTCTACCATTTGTTGGCTCTCTCTCTTATCATGACACAGATAACAATCTCCCATAATGGCATGGTATCTCTCATGTCACCATATATATCTCCATCACTAGCACACTTGGGGGCATCACACATATTTTCTCCCCTTGCATTATTATTAAATGTTTCTATCATCTCATGCACTTGATGTTTCGCGCTTAAATGTCTAACATTTCTTAAGCATCATTACAAACCCCTTGATAGGTAATTTATATCATCACTACCCTATGACACACTCTTGTCCTAAGGTTCACACTTGATTATTGAGGGAATACTACATCCATGAACCTCACATCACTTACACTTCACGCTCTAGGCTTCATGATACATCTTTCTCACTTTTATTCACACAACACACTCATTACCCTATGACGGACTCTAGTTCAACTATTCATACTCGATTATTGAGGGTCTAAATTTGAAATGAACCTCACCTATTTCACATCACTCTACACTTCACACTCTGTGCTTCATGATCAATCTTTCTAACACACACTTTCAAACCATTTCCCGATCACACACTCTTATTATATGGTTCATTCTTGACGGTCGAGGCGTATTTTATAAATGAACCTCATCTCATATACATCCATACACATTCACTTAGGGGGCACGATGCTCTATCATATTCACTTTACATACCATTACATCTCACTCAATCACAACATACTACATATCTTGGTTGCACTTACTCTTGTTTGCTTATACTAGTTACATGTAAACTTTACTTACTATGTTAGACATATATTTCATATGTCATTATATTTTCTATATATGTATATACGTTCACTTTTTCTCTAGTTTTGGATACATACTTTCTCTGATTCTTACATGCAACATGGATGTGTGGCACTGTACCTCTTATTAGTCCCACCAAATCTCATGGGAGCATTTATTTTCATACACACTATAGGTGTTATTGTTTCATTTTATACTACTTCTTCTTCTTACTAGCACACTACTCTATCGATATATACATGTCTTGACATACTTTTTATCTTTCTAACATGTTAATGGTTGCTTCATGTACAACATTTTCTTTGTAGGAACTATTTTCCACCATGTTTGTCTATTATACTTTACTTACTACTATTTACCATTGTTTTCATTGTTTATGGGCTTTACCCTATGTCTTGATTATTTATTGCTTGTATGCTTTTGCCACTTTAGCCTTGATTGTCTTGTGAAGTTGTGAGTGATGCCCTATTTTGCAACCCGCTTTTCATGGTCTACATTGTCTTTTTGCTTACTAGATTACACATTGTCTTTTATATGTGTATTTATCTTGTTTGCACTAACACATGTCCTAGCCACTTTGTTTGCATGTTCTTTGGTTTCTATCATGCACATTCCCTTCCCCTGTAGGGTATCAAATAATCATATGGTCCTCTCCTTTGGGCTACATCCTCCTAGAGACGTAACATGCACCCCAAACATGGGGCATACTTTGAGTGAATTATACACCCCATCTAGTAGCACACAACAACAGATTCGGACCTTCACATTACAAGAACACAATAGTCTTCATTCAAAAATAGCCCAAAATCTAAATTGGGTCCTCAGCACAACACAAACACCAAGTGCCCCGATACAAACACGAGTGCCCGAGAACTCTTGACCTTTCTTTAGCGCTTTATGCCTAGGGGAAATTACAAAAAAAAACTCAGATTGACACAATTTTCAGCATTACACAGATCAGTTTACACAAAGTACATGCACCATCCTCCAAAGATTTAAGATGTATTTTATCTCTTTTTCTTCTTTTTCTACTTGGATTGAACTAGAACAAAGCGGGATCACACCATCTACAGGTGGTGTATAAATTTCAAGATAGTGATCATGGATGAAGAATAACACTAGACTTTTCTCCCCAACACTTCTTCATTTGTGGCATGAGATTTCCCAAAAACTTGCTCTTAGTATGAGATCACCTAAAAACTCGTTCTTCTACAACATTTTTCAAGACACTTTCTATCATTTTCACTCATCATGGATCAAATGCACATGTTCCTTATACTACGTTTTTACATTTTAACACACTTTTTCCATATTTGGATCGAATTTTTCATATACACATATCTGATTACTCTTTTACTCTTCTTTTTATAGGTTTGTCCTTATGAGAAGTAATAGTTACATTAAAAAACACATCAAGCACAACCGCAACAACAAAAGGTACAATGCAACACAACACATATGTTGCACCCCTAGGGTCACTTCCTCTTCTTTAGCTTTCATGCTTCATTTTATCACTCTACATTTTTTTCTTGTCTCCTCGACACGCTTTCTCCATCGATCTACATGGTTATCATGTATGCATCTCTTATCTACTTTATGTTATCAAGTATTCACTCAACAACATAAAGTGGGGAAAATGTAGACACTAAATCACGCACTTGGGTACATTTCTAGGTCATAATCACATACTACAATTCATATGATTCCTAGGAGAGAAAACTAGTAATTGACATCTATATTTGGCTTCTTTTACTTCTTTCTTTCTAGTTTCCTATTTGGTCTTACACACCCCATATCCCAGTCTAATATTTGTTACTTTTTATTTATTGACTATTTACACCAATGCCCATCCAAGATGCTAACGCCTAGGCACCCTCATCCCCTCTATGTGCCCCAACCTCTTTATATCTTGCCCACCCCTTTTAGGTATATTTTATCTTTTGGGCATCTTGCTTTCTTATGGGTTGACCTTTTAGTGGTTAATTGTGAAATTCGAACAAGGGAATCATATAAATATAAAGTTATGTGATCAATTTAAAAGATCAAGCTCTAAGCATCTATTATCAACACCTAAGGTTACATCTAAAGGCATCTAAAAGCATCAAATGCATCGATATAGCTTCATTCAAGGGAGAAGGGACTATATATTCTACATACACGCATAAGAGGGGAAGTTTCTTTTATTTCATCCACACATCTATTTACATTGGTACATCTAGTTATCATTCTTATCAAGTGCATCTTGCACAAGATCCTCTTAGGGCATGATTCTTTCACACACAAGAACTACATGGAGTTTGAAATGTAGTGCAATGCTCAATCGTAAGTTCACTCAGTCAAGTGACCGTCAGGGTCAGTCTAACTCCCCATTTGCATCTTTTTTTTTTTAGGATTTGATATTTTTGGGGTTTTGCAGGAGATCATTTGTTTTGCAAGTTATAGGAGAATTTTTCAGACATAGTGTGACATGAAGGTGACCAACAACGAAGGTTAGTGACCACCTTATGACACTTTGTAAAAACTATATTTCAATATTTTTCGCAGTCTCGGGCACCCTGCAGGGGTCTCAGTGTTAGTCACCCTAGCATTAGTCCAAGCGCCATGGTTTAGCATATCCTAATAGTTCTATAATTTTATGAGTGTGATTGTGATATTTTCCTCCTCTTGTTCATCAATTTTCTAGTCCAACATAATTTAGGATTTATTACAAAATCAACTAAGTCTCCTTTCCTCTCTCTTGCACTTAGGGTTTCAAATTTACTTTGCTTATTACTTGCGTAAATTTTGTGCTTTAGCGTATATATACTACATGTGACTCTAAAATATCTTAGGGTTTTAATAAATTTCAATATTTGTTAAATCAACATGTGTTAGTCCCATTAGTTCAAAAGATAACAAATACGCTATGTGTGTAATCAAATGTAATGAGGAAGTGAAAAGGTACTATAATGAAATAATAACATTTGGTTTGTGTGAAGGGATACCTCCAGAAGAAGTATGTAAGGAACGTTGATAGATATCATAAGCATATATCAATATTTATGTCTTACATCAAGCTCAATATACCCCATGAACACATGTGTGTAAAGAAAAAAATGTTATCTATCAAACCAAAAGGATAAAAAACATGTATAATGTAAAGTGTAAATAATGTATGTTAGAATAACACATTAACCATTCAATATCATAATAACCCATTAATACTTGAAAAACATTACACGATTCAATACAAACTCACAAATACATGGGATTGAGTGCACTTAGTTTATTATAGGTGATCTTGGGAAAATCAAGGTGATTTAGATGTTGAAATCGGGGTATCTGGACTTGAGAATTACATCAAAATTAATATTGTGACTTGAGAAACTCCCAAGAAATGACCATATAATAAGGGCATGAATGTCTATATAGTTTTGAACTCTTGATATAATTTTACACCTACTAAAAATTGTGGTTTATGAATTTATGGGTTTGTTAGTTGTTTGATTCTCTTTGTCACTATCAATCATTCCACAAGGGTCTCTGAATGCTTTGCTCAATCTTTCAAAACCCTATCCAAAGATAAAGTCATACAAAACAAACATTATTTAGGTTATGGGTACATGTGTGTACCACCAACGTCAACACTTCTCTAAATAGGCCTCAAACCACATGTCATTCTCCACCTAACATGTGATATCTAGTTATAGTGTAATCAGATTTGACATCCTTCCTTTAAAAATGTTTGACTTGATTTTCTCTCTTACAAATCTCTTTAATTGAGTGATATTGAGTAATTGAAAATGTGGGAAGAAATCCCTTAGACCTAGTGAGAAACTTCATACCTATAGATAATGTTCCCTAATGAATATGCAAAGGTATTTACAGAGTGTAGGGAGCTTTGGGTTCCTTTTGTGCTAGCTTGCAATAGGATTCCATAAGATTGTTAGGTACTAAATGAGGTGAGTTTCACTTTCTTATATATGCTTTTGAAGGTTATTTAAGTTACAAAGGCTGATTGAGGAGGAGTAAGTGACCCAAAGAATAATGTACACTAAAATTTTTGGACTAAAGTGAACAAGGGAAAAATTGTACACCGGGGTCATGACCATAAGAATGTTCCTACCCCTCTTTGGACATTTTTTACCCATGAGGGATAATCTGAAGTGTGAAGTTTTAAAGATGAAAAGTGGATTTTCTTACTTGATTTCATGCATTCAATTCTAAAAACTATCAACATATGATTTTATATGATTAAGTGAGCTAGACAAGAGACCTAGAGATGTACTAGATGAGAGTGGGTAAAATGCACTTGTTTAAGCAAGACAACAAAGTGCAAGACTAGGAGTGTCAAAGAGTAGAATTACTGAATTTGAGTGTATACACATAATTTGAAGCATAAGATATAGTCGAAAGTGGCATAGATTTTCCTTGATCTAAGGATGACAAATACACATAAGTGACATTAGTGCCTTCATTATCAATGAAGTGAATGAGAATGCCTCCTTAAGTTCTATAAATGTACTCACATATCCAATAGGGAGATTATGAAACCACTATGAAGAAATGCTTGTAATGATATTTGGAATGGCTTTTTATAACAATCAATCATTAACAAAGGAGGCCATGAAAATTTTATAGCTCTTAAGATGCAAATAAATAATTGTTAGTCCCATCAAATAACTAAAAATTAGGTATAATGAATTCTTGGGTGAATGCAAAATAAATGATCTTACACACAATTGGATTTCTATGTATAGCTTTAGAGTCAATATTTTCTTTCTAAAGACAAGGTATACACTTTATGTTGTAAATAACCTATGACATGCATTAAGGAGATGACTTCTTGAGGAGGTATATAATAAATATGAAGACGTTCATGGGTTGAATGTTTCCATTAATAGTAGCCATATGATCACTATTTTACTTAGGGAAGGATGAGTAGGAGATACAAATGCAATGGAGCAATAGTGCGAAAGGGGTATAGCATCATGGAATATGATTGTAGCATCACATGTAGGATATATAGATAGATCATCAATAATAGCATGTGAATCATTTGTAACATAAATGGAAGAAGTAATGACATCATATTTAGTAATAACAAGAGTAGAAGAAGCATTTGTAATATGTTCAATGAGAATGAGAGAAAGATATTCATTACTGGTGTTTTCCACACTATCATGTATAAGAGGTAGAGAAGTAACACAAGTAGATGCATCATTTTTATCTCAATAGAAAGAGAAGAGATGTCACATTCAATTGTAGTATCTTCTATTACAATAAAATAATAGAAAGAAGAACATTCAATTGCATCATTTACAATGGTAATAATTGTTGCATTTTCCATTTCATTAGGAGAGAAAGAAAGAGAGTGTTCGCATGCATTATTTATTATTTCAACACGAGAAGATGGAAGAGAACATGCAAGTTTAGTGGTTTCCATTTCAACACAAGAAGAAGGAAAAAATCATTCAAGTTTATCATTTCCATTTTAGGAGGAGAGAGTGAGAAAGCTTATTCACTAAAAGCATTCAATGTACCATGAGTAGAAGGAAGAGCATCCCAAGCTAGCTTATTATGCTCTATTTCAAGAGAAAATTTAGAAATAACATCATTTGGCTCATTCTCATTATCACTATAATTTTCATTAGAAACATACTCATCATTCACTTTGATTGAAAACAAAAAAATTATCACTATAATGATCACCATAATCATCCTCATAATTATAAATACTATGATCACCATCATAACATGCCTCGTGTGTATCTTCAATACAAAGTATTATAGCTTGTTCATAAGTAAAGGAAGACTCGATAGGAAGAGAGAAACTAAGCACCTCTAATTCAGATTTCGGGATGAGCTCATAGTTATAGTAACAAACTTTAGCCATTTTTATTCATGGGTTAGATAAATACGGAAACCCTTAAGAATAAAACCATATTCAAGTATATGAGGAGGAGGGGGAAATTATTGCATACAAGCCCTTTTCACTTTGAGTAAAGATGGGAAAATTATTACATAATATGCATGGATTTAGATTGGATATCAATATTGGTAAAGACACCTAGATGGGAAAAATATTGATCCCTACTCTCAAACTTATGAAGGGCATGGACCTAGTTAAAGGGATCACAGCCCTTACCAAATCGAGGTGAAGGAACCTTAGATTATAAGAAGCCATGAAAACATAATTGAAAACAAATCCTAGAGCTAGGGAAAAATCACACGAAAATTATAAAATGGAAACCCTAGGGTTGCTAGAGTTTAACATCAAAAGGCCTAGTTAAGATATGAAGCATAAGCCTAAACCTAACTAGGTGAAGGATTTAATCAAAAAGGGTTCACTTGATGATTCAACCCTATAATTAATAATATGTGATAATACTAATATAGGGTTATGGTCCTACAAGAATCAATGAATAATTAGATCATATCCATTTGATTTACAAAATTAAAAACTATAGTTTGCAAACATTACCATCCATTAAGCAAGTAGAGGTGCAACTAGAGTTGGAGAGACCATTTAGCTGATTTAGAATACAATCTGGATGTATCATGAGTTGATATAGGTTATGTGAATGTTGAAGAAGGCATTTAGAAAGTCATTATAGGTATGTGTGCCTCGGGGTTGAACCGTCGAAACATGGACCACACTACTTGGCAATTCTCGTGCATAAATGACATTCTCATTCCTATTATTGGTGTACTCTAATTTTTTTCTTGTTTTTTTCCTTCATATGTATAGCCTATTAGTATATTTATATGTCCCATGATGCTTGCATTTCCCCTTATTTTCAAACCCTATTTTCCCACAACCACACTAAAGAAGTCATTATATGCAAAAGTAAGGTTAAGTGTTTGAGTTGGATTGAATTCAATAATCAACCCTAACTGATTTTGACCAAGCGTTGTACTATATTTCAAAATCCATATATCTCTACTAGTGCACATGTAAATCTATCCCCCTTGTCTTATGATTTTCCCTTGTGCCTCAACAAAGATAGTTGGCTAACTAGTAGTAATTACCCTAATTATAACCCTTGTATGCATGAATAAAATGCTTGAAAATCAATAACTTTGCTCCTTTGTAATGTGCTCATGAGATATTCTTAGATATTCATTGATCCTTGCTAGATAATGGCTAGGTAGTGGATAGATGATAAATGCTCTTAACAAATTTGTATATAGAGGAATCTTTCACTTTAAAATTCAAACCTAGTGGTGTACACACCTAAAATCGGTATTTATGCCTTCATTCACCCGCCTGCACATATTTTAATTTAATCATCCTCCTCATTTAATCAAATGCCCATCCAGATCTTATTAATTAATTAAGAAACATTAATTAATTAATCATTTAATATCTTACATGCCCAACTATCCCATCCACATTGATCCTATTAATTAATTCATACTAATTAATTAACCCTCATCATTTCCCTAATCAACTTTCTAATTAGGATGCTTTTATCCTACATATAAATCACCCTACTTTTCTAGCTTTCATCCCATCTATTTTTATGCCCTAACTACCTTGGATTCATCCCCAAGTCATCTAATCCCACCAATATGCTTTAAAGAATTTGACCAACTCTTTAAAATCACCAAACCCCGCCTTAAATCAAAAAGCAATCCTGAAAGGGAAAATTTCCCCATGATCGGTGGTGACCTAACCCAATCACCATCAACCCCCTAAGTATGTTTGATTCCTTTCCATTCTGCATGCAATCACTAGAAAATCGAACAACTAGAGAGCAATAAAATCTTCTTCATGACTTCTAGAGCTTCAATACGATGATTACACAAGACATCCCACCCATCATCCAACATGTTTTACATCACTCACGATCTTCCTTCATGAGATTTCTTTCTTTTATAGTGCTTTTATCAAGTCTTCTATCAGATTATCTTTACTTTCTTATAAATTAACCTTTTGTAGGTCTAGAGCAGCATCCAACCATCACTCAACAACCTTTAGTTCCAGTCCTAGTGCTTACAAGTTTCCATATTCAAGTAATTTCTTTTCACCTCATCTCAATCCTATTACATAGCTTCTTGTCGATCCTCTTTGGTCATTGTCAACCAAGGCCCTATCCATCCAATAATCTACCTAAATCATCCTTTTCTATATTTCCCTACCTTTCTATCTTTACTCCTCTTCTACGCAAATCCTCCTACAAAGCTACAGTCCTCATCGCCTTCCAGATTTTTCCCAGACCTTGCAGGTCTACATATTTCATCAATAGCTTCAGATCCATCCTCTCAAGTCATTTTCGACCTACTCGGTCATATCGGTCATCGTCGACCCAGACTTGGTAACCTTTATTTTATAGTTATTGTCATCTAACTAGATTTAGATTAGTTTCTGCCATTTTTCAAATTCAATGATAGCTTTGTTTTTGTATGCTTTTGCTTTTACATCCTTTTATCTAACAAACGAGGGTTGACATCTGCTAAGGAAGTTAACTACTTCTTGGAACTAACATTGTTCGGGAAGCCCCCACATCTATTTATCTAATCAAATCATGTTTCAGTCTTACTCGCAGGTTTTTGCAGCAGCAACAATTCATCATCTAGCACCTGTATCAAGCATCATGCATCCGAGGTAACATAAACCCTCCAACATTTCTAAGTTGCTAGTTTTTTTAGTAGCTAGTGCATTCATTTACATAACGAATGAGAAATTTGGACAACATTCCTAGCATACTCGGTGGGACCACCCTTTAGGTGGTTTCTTTCCTTTTTATATATTGTTTTTTCTGTTTCACACTAACACCGCAACATGAGGCCTTGCTTTATTTCTTTTTGGGTTCATGGCTTGGATCACTCATCACTTCAAAGAGTGCAGACAAATAGGAAAAGCACTATCCAGTATTCTTATTTTCCTTATTTTCTCCTTTTACATCGTACCTTCCCTTCTTTTTCTATGTACTCATCGAACATCACATTTCATTTTGGGCTTAAAAAGAACCTTTCCTTTTGCATCTTGCTTGCTCATATAGTTTAAGTAGGAGGTTTAATCTTCTGCATCACACATCTTATCACACACAACCTAAAACTTCACAAATCAATTAACACATCAAAACATTCCTTTCACCTGGTTCACTGATTGGGATTTGATCACCCAACAGAGACCGTTTCAGACATTTCCCAGCCACAACTTACCTAAGACCAAACATAGTTTGCCATCTCCTAGGTCCATTCACATCCATCCTCTTCACACTTTCTTAATCAAAACATAAAAAGGAATTATTTTCTTGCTTTCCTGTTTAAAAATGGAACCAAACTTTTCCTCGAGTAGTTCTTAGCAGTCCTCTGTGACCCCATCTAGACCATTAATTACTTCTAGGGCTTCCTCTAGCCCTATCTATGACTATCTTTGTCGTAGACCTTCCACCTCTCACCACATCAATCTATAGACCATGCTTCACCCTCATTTCCTTATACATCATCCCCTTTATCTCCATCACCTTATACTCCATTGCCTTATATCTCATCACCTTTATCCTCATCATCTTTAGCCCCATCCCCATGCACCATTCCTATACTTTACCCATCATCTTTGACCTCATTACCTCTTGTCCTTCCTGTGTCACTTGATATCGCCATACCCACCTCTCTTATGGATATTCCTCACGAGTAACCCCATCCATGAATTCCTTATCCATATGTATTAGTCAACAGATCCTACTCCATCTTATGACATCTCTCCTCCCGAATCACCGAGGGATACCTCTGATGAGCCTTCCCTATTAGATCTCCCATTCTTGCCCCATCTCCATCATCTCACTATGACCCCACTTATCACCATGTTCCCGTATCCCCCAAACAATCCAATCCTCATCACATGACATCTTTAGACAACCATTTCCTAATCATCCACTATCCAGTTCATCTTCACCTTCTACATCACACCTATTTAACCCATTCTCAATCAATACCATACATCAAACACCTCTTTCCACATCATTTTCACCCATTTCCTCATCTACTTCCATCCTAGGTATTGTGCCCTTGGCCCCTTATAACATTATTCCTACATCTATCACATCTACAAGTCACCTTACCTACCTCCCTTACTTCTACCACTTCTCTTACAACCACATCCAATCCTACTCTCACTACATCTAGCATCAGCCTTGGCCACACCTATCTCCTCATCTACACCCATCGTTGCATTGACATCCTTATCACACATTTCTTTGCCTATACCTACATCATCTGATGTTATGTTTACCCCAATGTCCCTACCACCTATCTATCTCATCACTTATGACCACCCCACTTATCTCATCTTCCACATCCACATCTATTGCCACACCTATCACACCTCCCCAATCCGCTCATGTGCCTTTTGACACTCATACCTCTTCCATCCCTATCCTAGCTCATCTATCATATTCCCAACTCACATAGATATCATTAATCACATCATCCAGATGCCTCTCATCATTTCCACACCCGCATCTATTACACATCCCACACCTACCTTACCTACTTTAGTTGATTTTGTACCTCCATCCCCATCTACTCCAGTTGATCCTATTCCTCTGTACACATCTATTCCACCCTTACTTGTCCTACATTTTGTAGATTCAGTACATGTCCCTTTTTTTATACTTCTACCTACACCTACTACATCGACCATTGTCACCACATCCCCACTATCTCCTTCTTCATCTACACCACCACCATCATTCGAACAATATTGGAAAGCACTTTAAATTATAGTGGTTATAGGAAAACCTCTGTCTCATCCACATAACCATATGTTCACATACATCTAGCCAATATTTACCCTCCCTAGAATCTATCATGTAGAAGCTACTTCGCCATCAACCACCACGCCATCACCAGATCCCCCAGTAGAGATTATTGTCATCCTGCCAAGGGTACTCCTCAAAATCCAAATCCAAAGACCTTGGCATCCTTCCACAATGGTCCCTTGAGCATCCTCATAAGAAGATCGAAATCCCTCCAATCAAGACCAAATCTACATCTTCCATCTTGGGGCCACATCCATCCATCTTAGGCCTCCTTCTTCATCACGATCCAAAACATCTGATTCTCTCCTAGGACCAGCTCCTTCCTCTAGAGAACCTTCATCTACCCAATCATCCAAACCTAAATTATCCACCACCACTTTATCTTCTAGACCACCTAAACCCCGACACAATCCACCTTCATCTTCACCATCTATATCATCCTGGAGGACCCATCCGGGTGTATACATATGCCGAGGTCCTCCAACATTTACTACAGACTTCTACCATTACACTTCCTCCCATCATACCCTTTGATCCGAGCCAACTAAAGCCATCATGGTTCAATTCTCATCACATATGCGCCTTCCATCGCACTCTAGGTCACAACCTGAGCACTATAGGGCCCTTTAGGCTATCATTCATGATCTTATCGATTAGGAGGACCTCCTCGATGAGTCTCCTTCTTCCTCTACCACTTCATTTGTAGCTCACTTGACTTCTTTTGCCTCCTCTCCATATGTTCACCTCTCTAGGTCATTTCCATCATCTACACCATCTCCCATCACTCCTCCTAATGAGGGTCCTCCCTTGTTCATCAATACTATTCACCTTGATACACCATCTTCCTAACATCCATATCCTTTGACATCCACTATCCTATCCACATCCCTTTCGTTAGGGGAACATATTCCCCCTATTATTGATCCTTCTTCTCGTCTCCATCGATTCATCCTCCCGCACTAGGGGGACTTATTTCTAGGACTTGTCTATTCACATATTAGTTCCTCTCCACATTTGACATCATCTTATCTCATCCACATCGGTTCATCTAATCATACCTTTCATCCTTTCCTCCTATGACCACTTTTGTGGCCATATCTGTGCCTCCCTTTGGAAGCACCATGGCTCTCATTTAAGAACTCGTCATCATGGCACATATTTTATGATTTGTATTATATTTTCTAGTCCTAACACATCTTGATCATCATTTTGATCCATCATGTAATCACATTTTTCTCTCTCTAGGGGGACCATTCACTCGTCTTAGACGCATACCTTTCGCTTCCTTGAGGGGCAACACATTCTATTATTTTCACTTGTTTATCTCATCCCATCTTCCAAAATGTGATACTAATCTCTTAACTTTATCAGAACACCACTACTCTAGAAAGGAGCCAACATAGAAATGTTTCCCCTAACTGGATCGGACCATACATTGTCACGCATAAGTATGGGTTGGGAGCCTATCATCTAGCTTCCCTTGATAATAAACTAGAAGTGGAACCACTTAACGCATTGCACTTGTGACCATTCTATTTTTAGCAAATTTACCAATGTGCCCTTAGTCATGTCTTCAAATCATTCCTCCATCTCAGCCCCTTCCATATCTCATCGTGATGATTTAGAACTATGTGGTCTTCCGTCACTTCCTAGATGTGACCTTAAATATGGGCACCACGACTCTACCCATAGCATTTTCCTTATGGATAGGTTCTCCCTTTGGCAAGAACTCTGCAATCATCACATCCATCTCCCTCTTATTCACCTATTGGAACCATGCAAAGGGTCCAGGATGTCTTTTGTATTCTTTATCCCCTCCTAAGTGGTCTACTTAACTAGTACTAGCTCTCCCCATGTAAAATAAAAAATCATGGATGCTCAAATCAAAATCAAAGTTATAAAAAACAAACTGATCCCTCGAAGGAAAGTTGTTCATGAAAAAAAAAAAAACAAGAAATTTTTTTATCAAAAGCATGAAATCAAAATCAAAATAAAAATATAGACCGATCCCTCCAAGGACAAATGGCTATCATTTATTCTTTCCATTTATATATTGTAAAAATGTATACCATACCCTCAAATGATGACTACTCCTTATGGCATTTGAAGGATTCTCACATTGATTAGCCTTCCATTTTATCAGCATCCCAAGAAAGCTTCCCGCATTGATCAACTTTCTCTTTCTCCTTCCTAGAGCTGGGGCATAGTTTAGGGAGCACCACTTTTGGAGAGCCCTCTTCCCTTATACAAGTTTCATCTCAAACCTCTTTTGTCATGTCAACATTAGGTTTATGAGATCATCTCATCCATCATTTCCTTATGATCCTTAAAATGACTAACTATCGCTAGTTATTTGCTAGCATCTACTTTGGTCGGATTTGCCTTGTGTTACCTGGATCCCCTTTTGTTTACCTCCAATGCGGTTGGAGGCATATTTCCTCATTATAACGTAGTGTCATTTGAACTTACAGGTTGCCACCATTACGAGGAATTTTAATTCTATCACATCTATCTTCCAACACATCTTTATTCATATAAATCATCTATATGTTATATATCTATCTTACAACACATTCATTCTTACTTACATTCAACATTAATCACATCCATTTTCAATCTATTTTCATCACATATTATCCATACATTCTAATCACCATAATCAAAATTTAAATTTAAAACATGTTACCACATCACACATTCATATCATCATCCATACACATTTCGATTTAAATTAATCCTACATCTACTTTATCATCATCATCAAATCTAAACATGAAGCATATAGTCCTATTCCACACATCACACATTTATATCCATGCTTATATTTGAATCTAAAATAACCATCTAATCATACATGTATCATAAAATGTAAACCAAACATGCATTCCAAGCAACCATCATCATAAAACATCTAATCTAAAATCATTACATCATATAAAATTTAAATCATCACATCATACAATAAACACATGGACAAATATAACACATAATGATCCACGAATCAAATGTTATGAATAAAACTTAGCTTAATTCATCATTAGTTGATATTTGAATAAATGTAATAAGTTAAAGTATTTAATTAAATACTTTAAACTTATGTCAATAGATATTAGTTGTCCTTAGTTGTTAGTTAACTAAGTGATAGTGTTATCATCCCAATGTTTGTGGGATCATGTTCTATCTTTTACATATTTTGTTCCCGAATGATTTCCATGAGGGGCAATAGGGGCAGTTAGGGGCAATATGTTATTTCTACATATTTTCTCAGATTAGATGATTTGTTTCCATATATTGTGGATGAGATAGAAGTTGTCCAATATCTATAAATATTATGCTCTCTCTCATTTGTCTTTGTAATGCTTGATTTTGATATTAATAAAATACACAAGCACCGTCTTGTTTCTATGCAAAGCTTTTGTGTCAATATTGTTTTCAAGTATTCATTGTCAAGATTTGGTATCAGAGCAGTATTCTGATCCAGAGAGGAGTGTAGGAAGTTTTAGGGAAGTTTAGGGAGATCTGGAGAAATTACAGAGCTAGGAGGAGCCATAGATGCCCCCAACCATTTCACAGCCCCTACCCAGCTCCACACCTTGAATCATGGTTGATTTGTAGTTGAAGAACACCTAGAGTGCAATCATAGGCCTTTGCAGACTTGGATGCTAATCTGTTGTAAAAGGTGACATTGTTTCATTCTCTGGTATTTAAAAAAAATACTCTGTACGTGCATTTTTTTAAAAAAAAATTGGAAGCATTTAAATATATATATATATATATATATAATATTTTTGATCTGTGGGTACCCAAGCTTTTCAAGCTCCCCACATTACTTGTTCTTCCTCTTCTCTGTACTTTTTATTCTTCTTCCTCTTCTTTGTATTTGAGCATTTAAAAAAAGGAGATCCAATCAAATGTGGAAGGTTCTCTATGAACCTGCATCTGCCAGAGGAGTAGAAGATTGCATATTTGAATGATTTGCAACACATCTCTCTCTAAAATGAAGACTACAAATTGAACAGGGAGAATATTTGTAACCTGCAAAAAGAGCTGCGTTGGAAGAAGGAAGAACAAGTTTCCTCCAAGCAAAATAAATACCCGTGTACAAAGAGAAACAATAAAAGAAAAGTGCGGCCAAGGGTTATTATAACACATATGCAAAGTGGATGAACTGCGATTTGCACCCTAAAAACAAAGATGCGCATGAATGTAAGTCATTACCTAAGTTCGGTTTTGAAAAAATCGATTTAAAAAAAATTCCTTTTTGGACGTCGTGAAAAAAATTAGAAGAAAAAAATACCATTTTTGGAAAGGGGCCCGAAAGATATTAAAATTGTAATTTAAAAAGACATAACTTTCAACTGGTACCTCGGATTGAGGTGCCATTTTTTTGAAAGTGTGTGTTTTTGTGAGCTCTACGTCTTGGTCTAGTTTTTAATTAGATTTGGAAAATATTTATCTTGTAAAAATTGCAAAAATAAGTTTTTTGTATTTGAAAAGAGACCAAAGAGTCCAAAATTTTATTTTATTTTTCAAATTAGCCAAGAGTGCCATTTTATTTTTGTAAATTGACCACAGAGCCAAATTTGTAACAAGGCGGTTATCCAAAATTCACCCCGAAAAAATTTTGATAACATGCATCAAATTATTCAGTCCCAGGAAAATAGATTGATTCAAGGCAAAAATCATGTTTTTTGCGGGTCCCCTCGGTTTCTTTCTAACTCTCTGGCCATCCAAGAAGAAAACCCAGTAGGTTTTAAAAAGGTGAAAAAATTGCAAAAAACAAGCTTGGGGCAGAAAAAATGGAGAAAATCACCTAAGTCCTAGCTTGATTTTGAAAATCTATTGGGACAAGTTGGGACATCGGGATATAATGTTACGGTGAAAAGCCTCCGGGCGGTCCACGCAACAATTGGGACATCTGGGCCATAGGTACGCGCAGGACGTAAAAGCCGATTCGGTGAAAAAGGGAAAAATTGCCTAAGTCTTTGTTTTGCATGATTGGGACAATTGGAACAAAAGTATGCGAAAGACGTGGATTGGCATTTAGCCAAGTGCAGTCGACCATTTTGGGAGGTTTGAGAAATTTGTCCCAGTTGCGTTTTGAGACAATTGGGACAAGAGTACGTGGAGGACGTGAACCAGCCGGTATCGAGTCCACCAAGAGAGGACTTTCGTTTGGGACATCCAGGCCAAAAGTACGTGAGGGACGCGAGAGTCAAGGAGCCGAGAGCGAATGGAAATGTGCCACGTGTCTTCATCGCAAAGAGGGACAGGAAGCCCGAATCAGCGAATCGGAGAAATTTGTCCTAGACGGTTTGGGACATTCGGGCCAAAAATATGCGAGGGATGCGAAGATCCGTAAAAGCCGCCAACGAATCGAATGTGACGCTTTCCAATCACAAGGTGAAATGATAAAAATTTTTGACTAAGTGTTTTTGGGCCCAAAAGTTCAAAGGGCGAGGTTTGAAGGGTCAGCCCGAGCCAATAGACATAGGACACGTGTCCTAAGGTGGGGGAAGTGCATGGAGCTCGGGGAGGACTTAGAAAATTTAGCAAAAGTTTTGGCCGAAAAACTAAAAGGTAAAGGTTTTCCCCGCGCCCCTGTCGACGAACCAAATGATGCCACGTGTCCCAAGTGGCGGGGCGCAGGGGGAAAATGAGAAATTTTTCAAAGTATGAAAAAGGTCAAAATTTCAAAGGAAAATCCACGGAAAGGGAAGGAGAGAGAATTGCTCATCCAATCAGCACCCAACACGTGTCATCCAAGTGGCGAGAAAGGAAAAAATTCAAAGATCCGTTTTGGGCCGTTTTTGCCCTAAATCTTCAAGACGATCATATCTTTTGATCCAGAGCTTGGATTTGCACGTTCTTTATATCAATGGAAAGCTGGTGAAATTCTCTACACAATTTCGGGGTTAATTTTTCATTTTGGTTTAATTTGGAGAGAAAAATCAAGAAACATCTCTCGGCGCACGTGGTAATGGCCGAATCGACGCTTTCAACAACCTTGTTTTAATGCACATGGGTCACATTCTTCTTCAACATGGCCGAATCGACGCTTTAACAACTCGTTTTAATGCACATGGGTCACATTCTTCTTCAAAGATGGCCGAAGTGATGTTTCAACTACCGATTTTAATGAAGAATGTGTTTTGGTCAAAGGTTGGGCCGCTTCCACGTTTTCCCGCGTTTCTCTCTCCTAGTTCAACCCATGCATTGTATAAAGTCGGTTTTGGCTCATTTAATTAAAGGTTGTTCATCTTTTTAGCTCGCCCTCCCTTCTTTTCTTCTCCGGGTTGAAAATGGAGTTCGAACCTCCTCCCCTGCTCTGTAATGGTGTTTTTGCCTTTTAGTATTGAAATGATGTTCTCAGGTGCAAACTTTTAAGCAAACAAAAACGTGTTTCGTGATGCATCCGTCCATCCTTGCTCGTTTTTCACTTGTTTCCTTCTTGCCTCTCTTCATTGCAGGCATCTCGTGCATGTTTGAATGTTCATTGCGCTTTTGGAGTGTGTTCATGGAGTTTTGGGACATTTTCTCGTGTGAAATCTATCCTTGGGCCTATGATGCATCTATCCATCCTTCCCATTGCTCACCTCTCTTTTTGTTCCATGGCATTTTTGATAGATGTTCAACATTCTCCTTCTCTCGGTGTATCACCGTTTTAGTGTAGGCTTTTTCTTTGTTTTTCCTTTCCTCTCTCTCTCTGTCTCCTTGGCATGGTTAGATTAGGATTAGATTAGCTTGCCTGCACTGGAATAGCTTGTGGCAGGTAGTTTAGGAAGAGGAACCAACCTTCTCTGGAGATTCCTTTCTCATTTTCATGAGTCCCACACTCAAAGAAAGGATTCAATGTTATGCAATCACATTGGGTTAACATGATCAACCTAGAAATATGATCAATATCCAGTGGGTGCTATGATTTTGCACTAACAAAGGCCAATAGTGCGAAAATTCATTATACACGGCCGAAAAGGAGCCCAAAAATAAATAAAATAATATTTTTTGGGGGTGTGTATGCTTTAAGGGGGAAATTGTTCAATTCTTCTTCTTTCATTATTCAATTTTCACAATGGCCACAATTACGGCACCAAATTTCTTTTTGCCAGATTCTCAACTTTTACGTTCTGATAATTATCCAACGATGAAAAAAAAAATTCACGCACAACTTGATTTTGAAAATCTATGGACCGTTGTTTCTGGTACATTAACAAGATCTACAACAGATGTTACACAACAAGCTACATTTGATCGTGCAAATCAAAAATTAAAGTTAATAATCTTGTTTAGTGTTTCAGATGAGGTACAACCTCATATTCGTGAGTCCACAATAGAAAAAGAATCTTGGGACAAGTTGAAAATGGTATATGAGTCAAAAAATAAGAACACAATACTTCATCTCCAAAGTCAACTATTAAACTTGAAAATGCAACCAACTGAGAAAGTTGAAATGTTTTTGAGAAGAGTGGAAACTTTGTGTGCATCACTTCAAGATTTGGAAGAAGAAGTAACTGACACATCACTTGTGCCTATAGTATTGAGAGCTCTTCCTCCTTCTTATAGGATTTTTGTGACCACGTTAAACATAACTGGTCAAACAACAACTTTTGAAGAGTTAGTGAATATGCTCCAACAAGAAGAATCTATTCACTCAACTATTGAAACTGAAGAGCAGGCACTTGCTTCTAATCAAAAAGGGAAAAAAAAGCTAAGTCTAGTAAATAGCCTCAGAAGCAAGGTAATTCTCAACAAGGCCAAAAGGACCAACAAAAATGTCTTATTTGTGGTCGAAAAGGACATGAGTTAAAAAATTGTTGGTACAACACATTCCAACAAGGATCATCAAGTGGTAAAAAGACTAATTACCAACAAACAAAATTAGGCCAACAACAGAGTAAACAGGGAAAAATTATCAAAAGTGGAAGAAGAAACCAACTCAACAAGGAAATGTAGCCGAACAGGAAGATCAATTTGATGATGATGACTTCCTCTATTCTGCATAGTCAAATGAAGTATCTAATTCTACAAATGAAATTTGGTATGTCGACTTGGGTGCAACTCGACACATGACAGAAAGAAATATTGGTTCTTCACAATGAGTAAAACACCCACCAAAAATCATGTCTCTTTGGGTGATGATACATCATACAATGTTGAAGGCATTGGTTCCATTTCACTACCACTTGGGCAACATAATTGTAAAATTACAGATGTTCTTTATGTCCCTAGTTTAACAAAAAAATCTATTATCGTGAGTCAATTATTAGATCACAATCTCAAAATTGACTTTGATTGTAAAGGTGGTAAAAAGATGTGCCTAATTTGAGATAAGTCACGAAGCTCAAAAATTGTTACAAAAGCTTCAATGTTGGAAGAATGTTTCAGTTGGATTTTGTTCAACGAAATGATCAAGCACTTTTAGCCAAGGATACATCATCAGCTCAACTATGGCATCGAAGACTTGGACATGTGAGTTTTGGCTATCTTGACACACTTCGTCGATATGACATGGTTAGGGGTTTACCACCTCTAAAAAAGGGTACAAATAAATGTCAACATTGTTTGGCAGGAAAACAAAATAGAGCACCATTCAAACATAGTACATTTTGAGCTAAGGAAAACTTGACTTGGTGCATACTGATTTGTGTGGACCAATGAGACCTAGCCACTTTGGGTTTTAATATTTCATGCTCTTTGTTGATGATTTTTCAAGAAAAATGTGGATATATTGTCTTTCTACAAAAGACAAAGCTTTTGAAACTTTCAAGAAGTTTAAAGCCCTTGTTGAAATAGAGTCTGGTAGGAAAATAAAAACACTCTACTCAGATCGAGGGGGAGAATACACCAACAATGAGTTCAATGATTTTTTGAAAACACATGGCATTTGTCATCAAATGGATCCTCCTCACACACCGCAAAAAAATGGTGTTGTTGAAAGGTGAAATTGTACTATCATGGATATGGTGTGATGTATGATTGATGATGCAGTTTATCAAAAACATTTTGGGCTGAAGCAAGCTAAAATAGTAGTGTATTTACTAAACAGAGTTCCCATTGCAGCTCTTGATGGAGTAACACCACAGGAAGCATGGTCAGGGCATAAGCCATCTATTTCACACCTTAGATTTTTTGGATGTAAATCAAGTATGCACATTCCTAAGAAACAAATAACTAAGCTTGATATGAAATCAAAAAAACTTATCTTCTTGGGATACAGTGATGAAGCACTTGGCTATAGACTTATGAATCCAAGAACAAGAAGGGTATACACTAGTCGGGATGTTGAGTTCTTTGAGAAGAAAGAAGAAGATGCTCCTTCCATACACTCACATGATGAAAAAATCATCCCTACAGTAAAAACAGAGGATGGTAATCACTTTGATGATGAAAGTGATGATGGGGAAGATAATGAAATTCAACCTCCCACATGAACCACAAAAATTATGCCTAAATGGTATACAAGTATGATTAGAGATGCAAAATTGGATAGTGTCCCCGACACATCTACCACTGGAATGAGGACTCGCAGTATGGCTCGAAATGAGGTCAATTTGGCCTTAATGAGTAAAGTTGTTGAAACTATTGAGCCATCCTCAGTTTTAGAAGCCCTATAGTCTAAACCTTGGAAAGATGCTATGGATGTAGAATATAAGTCACTTATGAAAAATAATACATGGCAACTTACAGATCTTCCACCAGGTAAAAAGCTGATTGGATGCAGATGGATCTTCAAAACGAAGTACAAAGCAGATGGAAAAATTGATAAACATAAGGCTAGACTAGTTACTAAGGGATATGCTCAAAAGAAGGCATTGATTATGAGGAGACTTTTGCTCCCACAGCTAAGATAAAAACTTTCAGGTTAATATTCGCTCTAGCTGCACACATTTGGTTAGAAAATACACCAAATGGATGTGAAAAGTGCCTTTCTTAATGGTGATTTATAAGAAGAAGTTTACATGACTCAACCAAAAGGTTTTGTCATACCAGGTAAAGAGGAAAAGGTATGTAAACTAATAAAATCACTATATGGTCTAAAGCAGTCTCCCAGGGTATGGTACATAAAAATCGACGAGCATCTCATTCAACATGGATTCAACAGAGTCCATACGATCCTAATCTCTATCTCAAAAATCAAGGGGGAGATAGTGATTGTTGTAGTATATGTCGATGATCTAGTCATCACTGGAGGATTAGTGAGGATGATTGAGTCAACAAAGAAAGATCTAACACGATCATTCGACATGACCGATCTCGAGCTTCTACATTATTGTCTTGGACTTGAAGTTTGGAAAAGAGAAAATCATATCTTTGTGTCACAATTGAAATACGCCAAGACAACACTCGAGAAATTCAATATGATGGATTGTAAGCCATTTTCCACTCCTATGGATAAAACTTCAACTGTCTCGAATAGATCCATCACCACAAGTAAATGCAACTCTCTATCGGCAGTTGATCAGGAGTCTCATCTACTTGACTTACACTAGGCCGGATATCAGCTATGCAGTCAACTATCTTTCATGGTTCATGTAAGAACCAAGGGTTTCTCACTGAAAGTAGCAAAGTGGATATTGAGGTACATCAGAGGAACTATGGACTATGGCCTAGAATACAAGAAGAATAATAACTTCTTCTTGACAGATATTTAGATTCAGATCATGCAGAAACATAGATGATAGGAAATCCACTTCATGATTTGTATTCTTTTTGGGATATGATTTGTAAGAAGAAGACTTGTGTTTCAAGATCCTCCACATAATTAGGTTATCATGTAGCGGTGGAGTATTGTGAAGCAATATGGCTTTGACGTATACTTGAAGGATTGGGAATACCACAGAAAGATCCAACTATCCTACATGTTGATAACGAAGGAGTAGTAAAACTTGTTTGGAATCCAGATTTTTCATGAGTGCACCAAACACATTGAGGTGCAGGTACATTTCATTTATGAACATGTTCAAAACAACAACATCCAGCTCCAATATTGCCCAACATATATGCAATGTGCAGATGTCTTCACAAAGTCACTTGCTCGAGGTAAATTTGAGGGTTTTAGAGAATTTATCTCCTGTTCACTTGAGACCATGTTGAATTAAGGGGGGGAATGTTATGAATAAAACTTAGCTTAATTCATCATTAGTTGATATTTGAATAAATGTAATAAGTTAAAGTATTTAATTAAATACTTTAAACTTATGTCAATAGATATTAGTTGTCCTTAGTTGTTAGTTAACTAAGTGATAGTGTTATCATCCCAATGTTTGTGGGATCATGTTCTATCTTTTACATATTTTGTTCCTAGATGATTTCCATGAGGGGCAATAGGGGCAGTTAGGGGCAATATGCTATTTCTGCATATTTGCTCAGATTAGATGATTTGTTTCCATATATTGTGGATGAGATAGAAGTTGTCCAATATCTATAAATATTGCAGCTCTCTCATTTTTTTGTAATGCTTGATTTTGATATTAATAAAATACACAAGCACCGTCTTGTTTCTATGTAAAGATTGTGTCAATATTGTTTTCAAGTATTCATTGTTAAGATCAAAACCATATATGTGTGTGTGTGTGTGTCAAAAGAGTATCAATACATCATGACCCTCTAGGGGGATCCTTTAGAGCCAAAATACTATCAAAATCAGTAAATTGTATGTTTGATACTCTCATACCCTCTCCTCCAGGGGCATGTATAACACCCGAACCTGCGCGCCATCACCTCCCTCCTGGACTCCCTCCTCCCGCTCGGATGAGCTACACTCATGTTACTCCTCGACGACACAACTCCACCTTCCGCATGCCTCTAAAGATGCACCCAAGAACTTAGCATTCGAGGTAGCTTGTGGATCACAATATCCTCATAATATTTGGCCTTGGTGGCCAACACTAAGATACATATCCATCCCAATCATGCTAGGGGGTGCCATTTGTCATGACCCCTATAGAGCTACATGGGTACCACTCACCGATTTTGTCGCTAAAATAGTAGTCAAATCACCAAAACAAGCCTTGTAGGCCTCCCTCTACCTACAAAGAGCGGTCCCTCTCTGAATAACTTGGTCTCTCTCTTGAGTGACCACATCCCATTGCTTTGCAAGGCTATATCCCTCTCTATCGTCATTTGATCTAACTCGGCACATAAGTGTGCCACCTCTGCACCTCTCTTGCTCCGTCTCCACCGCCACTTAGAGCTACCTTGACCTCAATCTCCATCTCCTTTATCTCCTCCTCTCCTTCGTCCTCAACCACTCAAGCCTCCCATGCTTTGCCATGTGCCAATCGAGTATCCCAATCCTACTCCCACATCATCGTCATCATCCCACAACGTAGCCTCCTCCTCCGGTGGGTATGCCATAACAAGACTCGGTAGCTCTCTGCTAGCTCCTCCTCTCTATACAAGATTGGATCATGCGACACCGATCGAATGACTCCAAACTATCGTCTCACCTGTCAAAATGGATAACTTCTATCATCTCCGACTGTCTCCCTACACCCATCTCGTCCTCCTCATCCCCACTAACTCCACATCCACACCACCCAAGCGGGAAATCCTGATATGGCTGCTGTCTAACTCCGATCAATATTTATCTTTGTAAGCCTATCTACATACCAATCCACCCCTCTCTCACCCTTGTCTCTGAAGGCTTGATCAACCCTCCATCTCAGAAATCCAACCTCCAATTGAATATGGTCACCTGTGACCCATGGAAGCCTTGGTGGCCTAATCACAACAATATGCTCGTAGGCCCAACAGTGTAGCAAGAAGCCTACATCCAATCCTGACCTCCTACCGCCTGTATCCTGGATAGCTCATGATAAACCTAAACTAATAAGGAAGTCTTGAATGAAAAGACTGTCTAGTGCTCAACAATATCAGCTACTACACTAGTCAACACCCATGGAAATTGAGCTTCTCTTGAGTTTGAAAAAGCATAGCAGGACACGACCATCATAACCAAACAAATCAATAGGCTATGTGCCACCCCTGACCTCATATATCTGCTCATATGCAAAATCCCTAAAGAAGATCTCGATCTGGGACGCACGGCTCCAAAGCGTTGTGTCAAAATTTCTAATCTAGCATTACTAGCGACGGGACTATCTTCTCCCCATGTATCGGTAGGTTGAGAATTCGATACACATCCTCTAGGGTGATAATCATCTCCAATGTCCTGAGCCAAAATGTACATGTTTGTTGGTCCCATCTCTCTACCAAGGCAATCATAAGCCCCACATCTCGTGGGATCCTCTGATAGTTTTTGAATCCCCCTAATCCGACTACTAACAAATGATCCCACTTAGCATATGTCACATCCCCTCTAATCTACTTGTAAATAGTTGATACTTGGTATATGAGATATAAGGTCTCTTAGGTTTGCAACCACAAATAAATATAATCACATCGAGATCCATAATCCAAAAATACATTTGAAATGCATTAATTTTCATCTCGAGATCTAATCAAACCTTAATTTATCCAGCTTTTACCTAGTCGACGACCGACCTAGGTTAGGTCGATGCATTTCTCGGTCAAATTGACATGCCCTAGGTCCCAATCGATGTCGACTCATCTGGTCACCGCTTGACCACCCTGGCGTCATCAATTTTTTTCAAAAAAAATGTAAAAAAATACAACATTGAATTTAATTATAAACCAACTTGGGTTTTGTTACTCACCATCCTTCAAACCCTCTCGTGTTTCCTCGTCGCTGCTCCTCCGGCCTCCATTTTGCACTCTTTTCTCTTAACAGCTTTACTCTCTCTCATCAAATTCGGACATGAAAATGAGCATCATTGGTGACCCTGGACTTTCATAACTCACCGGCCTTAGGTCACCGTTGACCGCCTCGATCCACCACAACTCCCCTTGATTGTACTAATTTTGGGCTTTTTCCCTCATCCTCGTATTCTTCCCTTTGGGCATTATTCATAAAGTCCACTATCAGGGCCATAATTATTTCACTTTCGGGCATTTTAGTCCAATCAAAAGGTTCTGCTATTTTGGCCATAGCCATCTATCCCCCCTTCGGGCATACACACTTTTCCAAGGTCCTGTTAAGCCGTACTTATCCCTCTTTCGGGCATAATTTCTTTTCGAAGTCCACCCTTGGTGGCCATATTTCCTCTTTTGGGCATTTCAATCTTATCCTCACATGAAGTCCTCCTTTGAGGCCATTTTTATCTTCCCCTCAAGGTCACATTCATTATATCAAGTCCACTTTTGTGGCCATATTTGTACCTTCCTCGGGGCACCATTATTTTTCATCAAAGTCCACCTTTGTGGCCATGTTTTTCCCCTCTTGGGGCATACCTTTTTCTTTTTGCCTTTGCAACCATACCTTTCCCCACTTGGGGCATATTTTATTGTTTCCTTTTAGCCTTTGTGGCCATACCTTTCCCCACTTGGGCATATTTCATTTTCTCCTTCTTGTCCATACTTTCCCCCTTTGGGGCATATTACTTCATCACTTGCTTTTCCATTTTGCCTTATCGGACTTTTTTCGTGTCCCATTAGGCACCATATCATTCATCCTTGTCCCTTGTGGACGCACACATACCTTTTTGATCTATTCTTCGTAATACGAAGGATTTCACATATAGTTGCGCAAAAATTTATGTCTTGCCTATGACCCATTGGTCATCCCGGCTTACATCCATACTGCAGCAATCTTCACCCACTCACTGGTCTGTAGAACATTGTTGTCCATCTCCGTTGAGACCGTAATTGTCCCCTACCGATGTGATATTGGAGTCACCGCCATAGTTTTCCATCCTTATTGCGATCCTTTTTTCTTGGGGCATCTTTCCTTGGTTATGCTTTTTACCCATCTTTTCATCACCCACCCACCCTTTATCAAGAACCTTTTTCAAATGCGTCATTGATTTCCTTTGATGTCATTGATCCCATCGTTTAAGGGGAGCTTATCATCAAATCTTTATCCTCATCCAACCCTTTTTGTTTTTTTCTCGTGGCTTGTTACCGCAAACCACTCAACAAAAGGGGGCAAAATGTAGACACTTAAAATCGGTATCTATGCCTTCATTTGCCCATGCATGCATATTTTAATTTAATCATCCTCCTCATTCAATCAAATGCCCATCCAATCCTTATTAATTAATTAAGCAACATTAATTAATTAATCATTTAATATTTTACATGCCCAACTATCCCATCCACATTGATCCTATTAATTAATTAACCCTCGTTCTTGCCTAATCAACTTTCTAATTAGGATGCTTTTATCCTACATATAAATCACCTTGTTTTTCTAGCTTTCATCCCATCTATTTTTATGCCCTAACTACCTTGGATTCATCCCCAAGTCATCTAATCCCGCCAATATGCTTTAAAGCATTCAACCAACTCTTTAAAATCACCAAACCCCACCTTAAATCAAAAGCAAGCTTGAAGGGAAACTTTTCCGTGATCGACATCGACCCAACCCGTCGTCATCAACCCCTTAAGTATGTTTGATTCCTTTCCATTCCGCATGCAATCACTAGAAAATTGAACAACCAGAGAGCAATAAAAGCTTCTTCGTGACTTCTAAAGCTTCCTGCAATAGTTACAGACATCCCATCCATCATCCAACGTGTTTTGCATCACTCACGATCTTCCTTCATGAGCTTTCTTGCTTTTATAGTGCTTTTATCAAGTCTTCTATTAGATTATCTTTGCTTTCTTGCAGATTAACCTTTTGTAGGTCCAGAGCAACATCCAACCATCACTCAACAACCTTTAGTTCCACTCCCTAGTGTTTGCAGTGTTTCCATATTCTATTTATTTCTTTTCGGCCTCATCCTAATCCTACTACAGATCGCAGCTTGATCCTCCCCGTTCACGCTTGACCGAGAACCTATCCATCCAATAATCTACCTAAATCTACCTAAATCATCCTTTTATGTCTTTTTCCCTACCTCTCTGCCTTTACTCCTCTTTTGTAGATACTCCTATGATGACAACTATAGTCCTCATCAACTTCCAGATTGCTCCCAGACCTTGCAGGTTTGCATATTTCATCTACAAATTCAGATCCATCCTCCCGTGTCACCGTCGACTGCAGGTGCATAGTCTAGGTTGTCGCCGACCTAGACTAGGTAACCTTTATTTTGCAATTATTGTCATCTAACTAGCTTTAGATGGCTTTACGCATTTTTCAGATTCGGTGATAGCTTTGTTTCTGCATGCTTTTGCTTTTACATCCTTTTATCTAACAAACAGGGGTTGACATCCGCCAAGGAAGCTAACTACTTCTTGGAACCGACATTGTTCTAGCAACCCCCACATCTATTTATCTAATCAAATCCTGTTTTAGTCTTACTTGCAAGTTTTTGTAGCAGCAAATTCATCATTTAACGCCCATATCAAGCATCATACATCCGAGGTAACATAAACCCTCCAACATTTCTGAGTTGCTAGTTTCTTTAGTAGCTAGTGCATTCATTTACATAACGAATGAGAAATTTGGACAATAAGTGGCACAAAATACCGACACAAACCATAAGAGGCAAATAAGAGCAACAAAAAGGACCCAAAAGTGAAGGGGGACAAAACCATTAATCACAAACGAAACTATTTGGTGATTTCATCTCGAAACTAGCAGCTTTGGTACAAGAACCCAAAATAATCAAACAATCATAACCAAAAGCTAGAGATCTCTATGACATGACACATGAAAGTGTAAAAGACCAAAACGCGACAACATGAACTAGTGAATCAAGCCACACGATAAATAAATCATACAAGGACTTGTCTCACTAGACACTTGAGCCACACGATATTACTTTATACCAAATTTAGGTGTCTACAATATCAAATGTTCTATTGAGGACCAATTCACGTCATCTTAAGCGTGATACCTAACGAGGAATGGAAAACGAGAACATGCATATTTTGTGACAAAAGTGGTTCTAAAACCACAATGACACTATATCATAGAGTGCATAATTTATTCGGACACATGTTTCAAATACAATAACAACATGAGGTAAACAATCAAATTGAGTTGTTTGAGGCAAGATTGGCCACAACAATTTTTTTGATCAAGATCAAGATTCATAGTCGAAGAGCCAACATAAAAAAATTTTTGAAAATTCTGAAAAATTATTAAAACAACGATTATGTGAAATGACAACGAGAATAAGAAACAACTTTATCTCGATTCTCGGTCCCATAGAATGCTTGGTCTCGTGAACATGGTTGACATGTTTCATTCATGTAGTGCACTCAGGTTGTATAATTGAGATGCATGCCTCCAAAAGTAGTAGAAATACGGTAGGGGATATGCAAAGACATTGTCGTTTTGTATTCGGTAGGGGTTTTTGGCAATGGGAATAAATATTAGATAGCGATGTCCAGCTGTATTCACAGCCTGTACGTTCTTGTCAACCACTCCGTCTTGTTTATTAAAACGATTTTGGCCGGCAATTCCAACTCTTTAATTAGTTTCAATCCTCTTGGATTCGAACACACGACCCTTCAAAACCCTGGAGTTGATATGACCGCGGCATTAGGTGCATAATTTTCTTCTGTTACATAATGTTTTAACGGTTTGAAGCACTGTTTTTGAAAAAAATAAATATTCCGTCGGCTCGTGGTGCTCACAATTTGATTTCGTACGGCCTGCCAAAATTATCTGTATTTCTTTAGGGTATTAAAAGTTCTGGTTCGGTACAGTTTTTGCTGCTTTATTTTTTGCTTGTGGAGTGCTGCAGCATAATTTGAGCCTGTAAGCTTCTAGTTTCTTTCTTTCTTTCTTTCTTTCAGTGATAGTCAATATTTTAGGGTTTATTGAACCGAAAAGCTTTAAAGACGCGCTTGGAGGGCTGCATTTTATGTGCGTGTTAGTTCGTGCTTCGCTTGGCAAGTTTGAAAGGCTTTCGTCCAGGTCTGTAGCAATTTCCTTTAATTTCGCCTCAATTTAATTAAATCTTTTTGAAAGATTTTCAGTCTTAGAAACTCTCTCTCTCTCTTTTGGCCCCCGTCACAACTCCCTCAAGTGATTGGTGATTAGTTGCTGTAATGCCGTTAGGGCTTTTAAATTTCACTGTTGATGCTTTATCCTTGAAGCTCTGCATTTATTGCTTACAAAACCCTTGAAGGCTGAAGCGTTGCTTTCGTGTAGGCTGCCCGAAAAAAATCAAGAAATCTTCAATTTCACTATCCGACAAGGGCTTTAACCAGTTCTCTGAAAAAGTTACTATTATACTTGTTTAGTTTTAAAATAAAAGTTGATTTTTTCGTTAGCTTTTCAGCAAGTGTTTCAATTAGTTGTTTGTTAGTAAATTAGATATTATTTTTTTACATTAAAAATTGAACTGTTATCAGGTTTCAAGGTCATGCTTAAAGGTTTTTCTTTTGTT